>JBBGZY010002230.1:0-462094 GCA_037952925.1 Lithobates clamitans | reverse complement strand
CCAGAAAAGCCGCAGAAAAGTCAGCGTCGCACCGATCGGGACGGTGCTGTTGCCGGCAATAGGCTGTGATTTGGCATGTGCACAGGGGCTAAAACCTAAAAGCTGATTGGTTACTATGCACAGCTGCACCAGATTCTGTGTGCTCCAGTTTTAGTAAATCTTTCCCCCCTCTGAATCATTGAACTTGAACCAGCATGCAACCAAAGTCAGTGGCTCAGAATGTACTGAAGAAGTCGGATCAACATGACAGCCAGACAATGCAGCGTTTTCAGAAGTAGAGATTAGTAATGGGAGACAGAAGGAAGCATGGCTGTGTATAGAGTCTGTTCCCTGGTGAAGGTTCAGTATATGATGATCATGGGAAATGTCTCTTATCCCTGAGCCCCCCTGTATATCACTTTGTGTCTGGGGAGGAAAGGACGGAATGGTAAATTATTGCAGCTTTTACAGGATCTGCAGAGCACAGAACATCCAGCAATATGTACAGTACAGATAATTCCAGACAGATCTGTCTGAGGGCGAAAGTTTATCCAAGAGATACCGGAGTCTGGCTCCAAAGCCACTCAGAAATAGAAGAATGTGTATAGGAGGAGTGGGGAAAGGACCCGCCATCAATCACTCTTCATGTCCCCCAGAAAGATGTGCTGAGCTGACCACACTGTACCCCTTTCATCAATTCCTAGAAAGATGGAAAATGAACAGCCAATAGAGGCCGGGCGCCACATCCAATCCGACTAAGTGTGCGCACTCATCGCAGAACTGTTCAAAGCTTAACTCCAGACAAATACATGTAGCGCTAATCCCGTGAGAGCCGCTAAACAGAATGGGTCCCTTGCCCTTTCCCTCACCCTCCTCAACATCCTCAGCTCCTCTGACACACTGGGTTGAGTGCAGTGGCAGGTAGGTCAGTGTGTGTCAGGTAGGTAGGTCAGTGTATGTCAGGTAGGTCATGTGTGTCAGGTAGGTCAGGGTATGTCAGGTAGGTCAGTGTGTGTCAGGTAGGTAGGTCAGTGTATGTCAGGTAGGTCAGTGTGTGTCAGGTAGGTAGGTCAGTGTATGTCAGGTATGTCAGGTAGGTCAGTGTGTGTCAGGTAGGTAGGTCAGTGTATGTCAGATAGGTCAGTGTGTATCAGGTAGGTCAGTGTATGTCAGGTATGTTAGGTGGGTCAGTGTGTGTCAGGTAGGTAGGTCAGGTGTATGTAGGTCAGTGTATGTCAGGTAGGTCAGTGTATGTCAGGTAGGTCAATGTGTGTCAGGTAGGTCAGTGTATGTCAGGTAGGTCAATGTGTGTCAGGTAGGTCAGTGTATGTCAGGTAGGTCAATGTGTGTCAGGTAGGTCAGTGTATGTCAGGTAGGTCAGTGAATGTCAGGTGGGTCAATGTGTGTCAGTGTATGTCAGGTAGGTCAATGTGTGTCAGTGTATGTCAGGTAGGTCAGGGTATGTCAGGTAGGTCAGAGTATGTCAGGTAGGTAGGTCAGTGTGCGTCAAGAAGGTCTGTGTATGTCAGGTAGGTCAGTGTATGTCAGGTAGGTCAGTGTGTGTCAGGTGGGTAGGTCAGTGTATGTATGTCAGGTAGGTAGGTCAGTGTGTCAGGTAGGTGAGTTTAGTGGTCAGCATCGATGGGCACCGGTAAGCCAGGCAGCAACCAGCAAGTGAGCTCACCCCCCGCCATAAAACCCCACCGCCCAGCCAAAAAACCCTGCGCCACTAACGCCGGCCTTGGACTGTGGGCTGAAGCCCCTGGTCTTTCTCCCACCTAGCAATGCCCCTGCCTTACTCCCAAATAAAATCTCTTTTGCATTCAAGAAGTGTCTGGCGCCCATGAATTTACCATGCATTACACCCACTATGCCTTGCAACCCACTCTATACAGAAGGATATCAGCGGCTCTTGGCTCTGGAAGTTCTCATTAGACCAAAGGAGGCCTGGGACCTTTGCTACATTATATATGAATAATAATAAAGAAAATATATACTCAGACATTCCTTTCTTCCCAGATGCTGTCCCTGCAAAGCGATTGAACTGATGAACTCTCACTGCCACCTAGAGGCCGGCATCAGCTACTGCAAATTCAATTTCCGCAATTGATGGGATCCAATTATATGGTGACAATAGGAAGAAGGATGGCGGTGCGTTAATGAATACAGAAGTCTATACCTTCCCGAGCTCTTTACCCCCCCTGTGGTTTATTTTCACATAAAGTTGTTTAGCATTCTAAGCTAATTTTCCTCACTTTTCCAGATGTCTGATAAATGGAATCGTTCTTACGATGAAGACCTGCTCGCCTCGCTTTACTGCGATTCTTTATTAAACTCACAGTGCGCCCGTGGCGCGACACGTAATTTAATAAGCTAGATCTATACGACTCCGTATAAAGACACCGCGGCAAGAAGACCGGGAAAAAAAAAACTGCTAATAATTGATGAATACAGAGAACGGGCTGTAATGAGATGTCATAACATAACGGCTGATTTTCACGTGTATTTTGCGTATCGCGCATTGAAGTAAATGGGCGGAGCTGTGCACGTTTGTTGCCCAAAGAAGCTCCTTTTTGGGTGAAAAGCTTAGTGCGATTTTTTTAAAACTCGCTTTTTGCTTACCGCGCAATTCTCTCACGTGACAATCACCGCAGAATTACACAGCATTTGGGGCCATTGAAGAATAATGGTGCCCAAATGTGCGTCGCGCGATCTGCCGCGATTTGAAATCGCATCAATTTCTGCCTGCGATTTCAAATCAGGAGATCTAAATGGGGCCTTAGCGATGGACCAATCTCAGCGCATTTCCGGTGGAGTATTTATTTATGTGTTTTATTATGTATTATTACTGATATTTATAGAAACAGAAGTTCACTGTCATCAACTTAGAAAGTAGGGAAAGAAATCAAGTATTTGGAATGCAGCGTGCTGGCCCAGCTCCTCCACCCCTCCCTTCACCTCCCTACATAACCTTTTATGTAGTAGCTTCCAGGGGGAGGAGTCAATAGGAATGCTATAGCCAAGTGGTGGTCACTTTTCCTGATATATAGGGTTCCTCATTTTGCGGCCCCCGCACATAAAATTCTTTGAATATTATGTGTCAGAGAGAGCAGACACAGAACAGGATATAGTCAGAGACTGTAGACATGATACAAGAGATGGTCAGAGACTGTAGACATGATACAAGAGATGGTCAGAGACTGCAGACATGATACAAGAGATGGTCATAGACTGCAGACATGATACAAGAGATGGTCAGAGACTGCAGACATGATACAAGAGAGGGTCAGAGACTGCAGACCTGATACAAGAGATGGTCAGAGACTGCAGACATTATACAAGAGATGGTCAGAGACTGCAGACGTGATACAAGGGAGGGTCAGAGACTTCAGATGTGATACAAGAGATGATCAGAGACTGAGGACAAGATACAAGAGAGGGTCAGAGACTGCGGACATGATAGAGGAGATGATCAGAGACTGCAAACATGATACAAGAAATGGTCAGAGACTGAAGACATGATACAGGAGATGGTCAGAGACTACAGACGTCATAAAAGAGAGGGTCATGGACTGCAGACATGATACAGGATATGGTCAGAGACTGCAGACATGATACAAGAAATGTATCCACCATGATTGTACCCTGTGCACACAGCCAGCTCCGTAACATATATTCTGGCCAGTTTGGTTTGGAGTAACCTTAGTGACCTGCACAGAGCCCTAACCTCAACCCTACTGAACATGTCTGGGATGAAATGGGATAACCACCAAACTGTACCCTGTGCATGAAGCCAGCTCCATAAAGACATAGGGTAATTTGAGCAGTTTGGTTTGGAATAACCCAAGTGGCCAGCACAGAACAATAACCTCAAGCCTACTGAACACCTTTGGGATGAAATTGAATAACCACTATGACTATTCCACCATGATTGTACCCTGTGCACAAAGCCAGCTCCATAAACACATAGTCTGACCAGTTTGGTTTGGAGTAACCTGAGTGACCTGCACAGAGCCCTAACCTCAACCCTACTGAACAGTTTTGGAATGAAATGGGATAACCACCATGCCTGTACCCTGTGCATGATGCCAGCTCCATAAAGACATAGGGTAATTTGAGCAGTTTGGTTTGGAATAACCCAAGTGGCCTGCACTGAACCCTAACCTTAACCCTACTGATCACCTTTGGGATGAAATAGGACAACCACCATGATTATTCCCTGTGCACAAAGCCAGCTCCATAGTGGCATAGTTTCACCAATTTGATGTGGAGGAACTCAAGTGTTCTTCATAGACCCTAACCCCAACCCTACTGAAAACCATTGGGAGGAACTGGAATGTTGCTTGTGGACAGGTCTTCTCAACCAACATCATTATCTAACCTCACAAATACTCTTTTGGTTAAATGGCACAAAATCTTATGGAAAGCCTTCCCAGAAGAGCAGAAGCTGTTATAGCCACAAAGGACGGCAACTCTATATCATTGACCATGGGAGGAATCCATATTATTGGCCATGGTTTTGGAATAGGATGTCCAACAAGGTCATGGGGTCAGATGGCCTCCAACATTTCACAATGTAGTGTATCCCCTGTTGCAATTACATACAAATAGGAATCCTATAAAAGACATTCTTTTTGGGTCAAAAGTATTTATTTAAAATGTTCTACTTCAGGATCGAAGATTTAATGACATGTTTACTTTCCATTCATCTGTCTTGCGCCAGCATCTTGGACCAATAACCCGATTCCATACAGCATTCCAATTAAACTGTCTACAAACAGCCACAAGAAGACAAATTAAAAGTAAACAGATTGTGATCAATACATTTGTAACCAATTGTCGTTGGTACAGAACATGGACGGAATTATCACCGACTCCCAGATTCTATTTTATGTGGCAGGTGCACTTTAACATCAAAAGTTCGGACTTTAACGGGCGAATTAAAAACGCAAGACATATGTTGCAGGCTGTCACACGGCGTAATCATTTTCATATACAATACAGGATCTCCGGCCATAGATGCTATGAAATATTCTGGGATGGAACGCTCAGCTGGGAGCACTTATGGAAGTGGAGCATGTAGAACAGAAGATGTACCGTACCGCCAAAACGCTAACATTTCTCTTATGTCTGTAATGAGGAACACAAATGTTAAATAAAACAGAAGCAACACTACTGAATGAATATTAACATCTATACTGTATTTCTTCACAAAGAATTTATGAGTCCGCACCATCAGGTCGAATGTCGTACGGTTTGGATTAAAACTGAGCAAGAAACCAACAAAAAAAAAAATGCCATAAACCTCCCGCTGGGGAAATATCTGTCTGTTTATTAGGTTAGCTTTTGTTTTAAAAGACAAATTATGAAATAGGAAGTATAAATCTATACGAAGGTCTCGTTGTACTAATATAAATACAGAATAGGAAGTATAAACATGTAGCACCCTCTAGTGTGCTACTAGTGTTAGTGCAGGCAAATTTACATTATGACCAATGCCGTGTACACACGAGCGGACTTTTCGATCGGACTGGTCCGACAGACAATCCGACCGTGTGTGGGCTCCATCAGACCTGCAGCGGACTTTTTCGGTTGTAAATCTGACGGACTTTAGATTTGGAACATGTTTCAAATCTTTCCGACGGACTCGAGTCCGGTTGAAAAATCCGCTCGTCTGTATGCTAGTCCGACGGACAAAAACCGACGCTAGGGCAGCTATTGGTTACTGGCTATCAACTTCCTTATACTAGTCCGGTCGTATGTCATCATATACGAATCCGTCAGACTTTGGTGTAAATGTGTGTAGGCAAGTCCGTCCGTTTGAGGGGTAGAGAAGGAAGCGCTACCTGAGTGTAGTATTAACAAATGATGTTTAATGACACCAGGTAAAAACACATTTACAGGATAAAAACATATAAAAGGCTCATCTGTATAGGTATGCGGTCCTCGGTGTTCCCTCTGATCCTGTGATGGTGACGCTGCAGGGATGCTGGGCTGCAGAAGGTGGATTACCAGCCGGGAGCTCCCTCAGGAAGAGACTAGGGACCGGCGTGGAGCGCACGTGGAGCGTGCATGACATCACAGGTCGTCCGTTCGCTTCCGGGTTCGGTATCCAGGGGAGGGATCGTCCAGGGAGGAGGGCTTGCAGGGAGGTTGAGAGGGCTTCTGAACCCGGAAGCGGACGGATGACCTATGACGTCACGCACGCTTCACGCCGACCCCTAGTCTATTCCTGATGGCCACAGAAGGCGCTCCCGGCTGGTAATCCACCTTCTGCAGCCCAGCATCCCTGCAGCGTCACCACCCCAGGATCAGAGGGAACACATAGGAAGGAGGTTGTCCCCATTCATTGTCAAAGTCAAGTTGGGCATCCCATAACCCCCTTTACCCTATCCAAGTTACAGTGCCTTGCAGAAGTATTTACCCCCCTTGGCATTTTTCTTGTTTTGTTGCCTCACAACCTGCAATTAACATGGATTGTTTGAGGATTTGCATCATTTAATTTACAGAACACGCCCACAACTTTGAAGATGTTTTTTTCCATTGTGAAGCAAACAACAAATAGGACAAAATAACAGAAAAAGTCAATGTGCATAACTATTCCCCCCCCCTAAAGTCAATACTTTGTAGAACCACCTTTTGTGGCTATCACAGCTCCAAGTCACTTTGGATAAGTCTCTATGAGCTTGCCACATCTTACCACTGGGATTTTTGCCCATTCCTCCTTGAAAAACTGCTCCAGCTCCTTCAAGGTGGATGGTTTGCGCTTGTGAACAACAATCTTTAAGTCTGACCACAGATTTTCTATTGGATTGAGGTCTGGACTTTGACTAGGCCATTCCAACACATTTACATGTTTCCCCCTAAAACGCTCAAGTGTTGCTTTAGCAGTGTGTTTGGGGTCATTGTCCTGCTGGAAGGTGAACCTCCGTCCTAGCCTCAAATCACACACAGAGTGGTGCAGGTTTTGCTCAAGAATATTCCTGTATTTAGCACCATCCATCTTTCCCTTAACTCCGACCAGTTTCCCAGTCCCGACTGCTGAAAAACATCCCCACAGCATGATGCTGCCACCATCATGTTTCACTGTGGGGATGGTGTTCTTTGGGTGATGTGATGTGTTGGGTTTGCGCCAGACATAGCGTTTTCTTTGATGGCCAAAAATTTTTCAATTTTGGTCTCATCAGACCAGAGCACCTTCCTCCATACATTTTGGGAGTCTCCCGCATGCCTTTTCGCAAACTCAAAACGTGCCATTTTGTTTTTTGCTGAAAGTAATGGCTTTCTTCTGGCCACTCTGCCATAAAGCCCAACTCTATGGAGCGTACGGCTTATTGTCGTCCTATGTACAGATACTCCAGTCTCTGCTGTGGAACTCTGCAGCTCCTCCAGGGTTACCTTAGGGCTCTGTGCTGCCTCTCTGATTAATGTCCTCCTTGCCCGGTCCGTGAGTTTTGGTGTGCGGCCGTCTCTTGGCAGGTTTGCTGTTGTGCCATGTTCTTTCCATTTGGTTATAATAGATTTGATGGTGCTCCTATTGTCCCTTACTTGTTTGGAGAGTTCCTTGGTCTTCATGGCAGTGTTTGGTTAGTGGTGCCTTTTGCTTAGGTGTTGCAGCCTCTGGGGCCTTTCAAAAAGGTGTGTCTATGTAATGACAGATCATGTGACACTTAGATTGCACACAGGTGGACATCATTTCACTAATTATGTGACTTCTGAAGGTAATTGGTTGCACCAGAGCTTTTTATGGGCTCCATAACAAAGGGGGGTGAATACATACGCACATGCCAATTATCAGTTTTTTTATTTCTGAAAAATAGTTTTATGTATATATTTTTCTAATTTTACTTCACCAACTTAGACTATTGTGTTCTGATCCATCACATATAATTCAGATTAAAAAAAACATTGAACTAAAGTCTGTAATGTAACAAAATAAGTAAAAAGCCAAGGGGGGTGAATACTTTTGCAAGGCACTGTATTACCCTAATAAAAGAACAAAAACTAACTCAGAGACTGTCTTCTTGTGTCCGGATGCAAGTGAGAAATGCTTGTTGCCTGGCTGTGCAGGAATAGGGGGAACCAGTTGCCAGCAGCCCTTGCGGAGGTACAGCCGCTCAGGGCTGTACTTCCGCAAAACACGACCCATTCAAGTGATTGGGGCTGTGTGTGTGGGTAGGTAGGGTGCATCGTGGTGCGCTGGCAGCAAAGAATACACTCAGAGGCCACGGTGGAAGAGAACGGTATGTTCAAAGAATTCCAACAACATACAATCAGACCCGGTGGGCATGCACAGCTGACTGGAGCCACTTACAAACAGTAGCAGAGGATTGTGTTCTTGTAGTGATGCCGACAGCTTCTGGAGGGGGAATGCCGCCTGACTGGTCCACACCCAAACTGGGGCTTCCTATGAGTAGATGGCGTAGTCCCCGCACTTTTCCTACACCTCCGGGACCTTTCCCTTCCACTATGTACTGTCCCTGCCAAAAGAACTGTTGTCTTTCTCACAAGCTCTAGAAAGAAGAGGGAGGTCTCAGCGATGCTGCCTGTCAGTCACCAGCTGCTACCCTGAGCCACTCCCAGCCCAGAATGAAAACAAACAGGCCTAGTCACCAGCTAGGCCTGCCTAAATTTACCTAGTCTGCTAAAAAATCCTCACTCTAGCACCTACCTAACTAGTGGGTGCTACACAAGTCAATGGCTGTAAGCGGCCATGCTTAGGTAGATCTGATGGTTTCTGTATGGGGCGTTTACCCATCCGTGTGCGTGCGGTGCTTCTCCTCGATTATGCCACTTTTGCATTCGGGGAGTAGCGCCGTACACGCACATAGCTCCCCACTGTCCCTGATTTCGATGGACCGTCCCTGATTTGGAACAAAGTCCCCTCTGTTCCTCTTTCCTCCTCATTTGTCCCTCATTTTGCTCTGATCCATATAGTTGTATATAAAATGCACTTTTTCATTTTCAAATAGTGTCTTCCCAGCGCTCAACCTTTCATCTAATGTCTAAATTGCTGCATTTGTAAATTTTAAAAGCCAATATAAAGGAATAGTAGTGCTAAAAAAAAAAAAGCCCTTGTTGATTTAATTGACCTTTTTTTTTTTTTTTTGGTAACGCTCCTTTAAGGGGGTGTGGCAGGGGGCGTGTCCTATGCCTACCTACGTTTGCTAGTCAGTGTCCCTCATTCCCATTTCAAAATGTTGTGAGGTGTGCACGCATGAATGTGTAAATACCCACGCAGAAGCCATTGGCCATCTTTTGCCACCTTTGGCTGGGCTGAGCATGGCCACCTACAGCCATTCACTTGTATCGGCAGCTGTATATGGCATGTGCGGCTCCATGGGTGCCAGAAAGCGCCAGGTATTGTACTAGGGTTGCCACCTTTTCTTTAAGTCAAACCCGAACACTTTAGCGGCACACAGCTAAAAAAAAAAATGTATAGTATAAACTATACATATATTTTGCTATTAAATAACATTTCAAATCATAGGAAGTTAATAACAAGAGTCCCCCTTTACATCAGAGTCCACAGAGTTCCCCCTTTTACATCTGAACCCGCAGAGTTCCGTTTCACTGTAAGGGGGGACTCTGCAGACTCTGATGTGAGGGAGAACTCTGGGGACTCTGACATAAGGGGTGCTCTGGGAACCCTGATTTAAGGGGGAACACTGAGAACTCTGATGTACGGACAGTACTTTGATGTACGGAGAGGACTCTGATGTAAGGGGAGACACTGTGGCCTCTGGTGTAAAGGAGAACTCTGATGTAAGGGGTGCTCTGAGAACCCTGATTTACCCTAGTGCACTCAGAGGCAGGAGAGAGAAGGGGGGAGGGGGAGACTTCAGTCACAGACAGGGATGGATGGCGAGCTCACTCACCCTTTGGCAGTCAGCACCTCTCATCCAGATGTACAGTATCTCACAAAAGTGAGTACACCCCTCACCTTTTTGTAAGTATTTTATTATATCTTTTCATGTGACAACACTGTAGAAATGACACTTTGCTACAATGTAAAGTAGTGAGTGTACAGCTTGTATAACAGTGTAAATTTGCTGTCCCCTCAAAATAACTCAACACACAGCCAATAATGTCTAAACCGCTGGCAACAAAAGTAAGTACACCCCTAAGTGAAAATGTCCAAATTGGGCCCAAAGTGTCAATATTTTGTGTGGCCACCATTATTTTCCAGCACTCCCTTAACCCTCCTGGGCATGGAGGTCACCAGAGCTTCACAGGTTGTCACTGGAGTCCTCTTCCCCTCCTCCATGATGACATCACGGAGCTGGTGGATGTTAGAGACCTTGCGCTCCTCCACCTTTCGTTTGAGGATGTCCCACAGATGATCAATAGGGTTTAGATCTGGAGACATGCTTGGCCAGTCCATCACCTTTACCCTCAGCTTCTTTAGCAAGGCAGTGGTCATCTTGGAGGTGTGTTTGGGGTCGTTATCATGTGGGAATACTGCCCTGCGGTCCAGTCTCTGAAGGGAGGGGATCATGCTCTGCTTCAGTATGTCACAGTACATGTTGGCATTCATGGCTCCCTCAATGATCTGTAGCTCCCCAGTGCCGGCAGCACTCATGCAGCCCCAGACCATGACACTCCCACCACCATGCTTGACTGTAGGAAAGACACACTTGTCTTTGTACTCCTCACCTGGTTGCCGCCACACGCTTGTCACCATCTGAACCAAATAAGTTTATCTTGGTCTCATCAGACCACAGGACATGGTTCCAGTAATCCATGTCCTTAGTCTGCTTGTCTTCAGGAAACTGTTTGCGGTCTTTCTTGTGCATCACCTTTAGAAGAGGCTTCCTTTTGGGACAACAGCCATGCAGACCAATTTTATGCAGTGTGCAGCGTATGGTCTGAGCACTGACAGGCTGACCCCCCCCCCACCCCCCACCCCTTCAACCTCTGCAGCAATGCTGGCAGCACTCATACATCTATTTCCCAAAGACAACCTCTGGATATGACGCTGAGCACGTGCACTCAACTCCTTTGGTGGACCATGGTGAGGCCTGTTCTGAGTGGAACCTGTCCTGTTTTACTGCTGTATGGTCTTGGCCACTGTGCTGCAGATCAGTTTCAGGGTCTTGGCAATCTTCTTATAGCCTAGGCCATCTTTATGTAGAGCAGCAATTCTTTTTTTCAGATCCTCAGAGAGTTCCTTACCATGAGGTGCCATGTTGAACTTCCAATGACCAGTATGAGAGAGTGAGAGCGATAACACCAAATTTAACACACTTTCACAACTGAGAATTTGTAACACTAAAGAGTCACATGACACCGGGGAGGGAAAATGGCTAATTGGGCCCAATTTAGACATTTTCACTTAGGGGTGTACTCACTTTTGTTGCCAGCGGTTTAGACATTAATGGCTGTGTGTTGAGTTATTTTGAGGGGACAGCAAATTTACACTGTTATACAAGCTGTACACTCACTACTTTACATTGTAGCAAAGTGTCATTTCTTTAGTGTTGTCACATGAAAAGATAGAAGAAAATATTTACAAAAATGTGAGGGGTGTACTTACTTTTGTAAGATACTGTATCTAAGGCTGCTGGGCTTCAAATTTCCCTCCCCCACTTTCCTTTTCTGAGGCACAGTGCTGGAGATTGGAGTGTGGGCAGACACAGAGGGGGTTGGGGGGAGAGGTGCAGATCGAGCCCCCTCTCCTCTCCCGTCTGTGTGTTGGGGGGTGGTTAGTGTTGGCTTTGGGCAGCATGAAAGAAAGAGTACCAGACACTCTCAGCATAGACAACGGCAGCCAGCAACCCTGCTGGGATATAGGCAGTCTGGAACCCGGACACATGATTCTAAACCCGAACTGTCCAGGTGAATCCTGGACAGGTGGCAATCCTATATTGTTCGCCTCAGCACACAGTGTGTAGGAAGCCTTACTTTGTTAAAATGATGTGCATTATACCCAAATGGCATATCTTTTTTTATTTTATTTTTTTAAATTTTAATAAAATACCATTATCACCTATTTTCAGAGCTTCCTGTCTACATGCGCCCTCTCCAGCATTGGCTGCCCATCATCATCACTCTAAACCGGCTTTCTATGCAATGTGTGCTGGCAAGACCGCTTATAGTTTCAATTAGGAGGTGCAGGTGACCTGGGGACAATTCAGAAGAACAAATAGGGGACAGTCGTCACTCCGTAACAGGAGGTGCCTGAACAAGGATCTCCATGGCGGGATCACCAGGTATATTTCATGAAATCTGAAGTAAAAAAAAAAAAAAAAAGGAAAACGAGCTTTTGAAATTTGATGAACATTGTAGGGGAAATGTGTTGGCGGTTTCTTTCTTTTTTTTTTCGCTTCAAGAGTGTTTTGCATCCCCATACAAGTCTATAGGAATGCAAAACCTACTTGAAGAAGGTCAACTGCAGGTAAAAGATACAAGTCAATGGACCTCAGGAGCATCTCTAACTGACACCATCATCACAAGCCCATATCCTGTGGATACCGACCTAAAGCCTAAATGATGAGATAAGCTACCAGGGGGAGGCTGTTCCTGGGTTTGGTGGAGCTCTGTAGTGGTGGATAGACATGTGCGCCGTCAATAAATCAGTTTCGTATTAGAATTAATTCGTATTGCGTAATTCGTGTCTGAAATTTCGTACGAAATACGAATTTTCGTTAGGTTCGTTAACTTTTTGTAACAATTACGAATGTTCATTATGATGAATTTATCATTATGAGGGGCTCCCACCATCCCTCTGCTGTGCTCATTATAAGGGGCTCCCACCCTCCCTGTGCTGTGCTCATTATGAGGGGCTCCCACCCTCCCTGTGCTGTGCTCATTATGAGGGGCTCCTCCCATCCCTGTGCTGTGCTCATTATGAGGGGCTCCCACCATCCCTGTGCTGTGCTCATTATGAGGGGCTCCCCCCATCCCTGTGCTGTGCTCATTATGAGGGGCTCCCCCCATCCCTGTGCTGTGCTCATTATGAGGGGCTCCCCCCATCCCTGTGCTGTGCTCATTATGAGGGGCTCCCCCCATCCCTGTGCTGTGCTCATTATGAGGGGCTCCCACCATCCCTGTGCTCATTATGAGGGGCTCCCACCATCCCTGTGCTCATTATGAGGGGCTCCCACCATCCCTGTGCTCATTATGAGGGGCTCCCACCATCCCTGTGCTGTGCTCATTATGAGGGGCTTCCACCATCCCTGTGCTGTGCTCATTATGAGGGGCTCCCCCCATCCCTGTGCTGTGCTCATTATGAGGGGCTCCCACCATCCCTGTGCTCATTATGAGGGGCTCCCACCATCCCTGTGCTGTGCTGACTTCCTGGGTTTTTAACTTTTAGGTTTGTTAACTTTTCCTAACAATTACGAATGTCCGCTAGGAATTTGGATCCGAAATTCGTAAACAAAATTTCGTATTTCGTACAAAATTCGGAAGCATAGCAATTCGTATTTTGGATCCTCCCGAATGTACGAATTTACAGAAATTCGTACGAATTTTCGATTCGCGCGAAACGAATCGCACATGTCTATACATGGCCTTTTGTATTGGTGTTACTATCAGGATCTGGTTATATATATATGTAGTTCGGGACTGGAACCTTCTTGCCACCCAAATAATGCTTACTTGAAAAAGTATTCACACCCCTTGAAATTTTCCACATGTTACAACCAAAAATGTAAAATGCATTTTATTGGGATTTTATGTGATAGACCAACACAAAGTGGCACATAATTGTGAAGTGGAAGGAAAATGATAAATGGTTTTTCAATTTTTTTTTTACAAATAAATATGTGAAAAGTGTGGCGTGCATTTGTATTCAGCCTCCTTTACTCTCATACCCCTAACTAAAATCTAGTGGAACCAATTGCCTTCCGAAGTCACCTAATTAGTAAATAGAGTCCACCTGTGTGTAATTTAATCTCAGTATAAACACAGCTGTTCTGTGAAGCCCTCAGAGGTTTGTTAGAGAACCTTAGTGAACAAACAGCATTATTGAAGGCCAAGGAACCCACCAGACAGGTCAGGGATAAAGTTGTGGAGACGTTTAAAGCAGAGTTAGGTTCTAAAAAAAATCTCCCAAGCTTTGAACATCTCACGGAGCTCTGTTCAATCCATCATCAGAAAATGGAAAGAGTATGGCACAACTGCAAACCTACCAAGACATGGCTGTCCACCTAAACTGACCGGCCGGGCAAGGAGAGCATTCATCAGAGAAGAGCCAAGAGGTCCATGGTAACTCTGGAGGAGCTGCAGAGATTCACAGCTCAGGTGGGAGAATCTGTCCACAGGACAACTATTATACCGCGTACACACGATCGGAAATTCCGCCAGCAAAAGTCGTATGTGAGCTTTTGGTCAGAAATTCCGACCGTGTGTATGCTCCATCAGACTTTTGCTGGCGGAATTCACGCCAGCAAAAAGATTGAGAGCAGGTTCTCTATTTTTCGGTCGGAAAAAGTTCCGATCGGAAATTCCGATTGTTTGTGCCAATTCCGACGCACAAAATTCCTACGCATGCTCGGAAACAATTCAACGCATGCTCGGAAGCATTGAACTTCATTTTCTCGTCTCGTCGTAGTGTTGTGCGTCACCGCATTCTTGGCGGTCGAAAATTCAGAGAACTTTTGTGTGACCGTGTGTATGCAAGCCAAGCTTGAGCGGAATTTCGTCAGAAAAACCATCCAAGATTTTTCCGACGGAAATTCCGCTCATGTGCAGGGGGCATTAGTCGTGCACCCCACAAATCTGGTCTTTATTGAAGAGAGGCAAGAAGAAAGCCATTGTTGAAAGAAAGCCATAAGAAGTCCCTGTTCACTTCTGTGGGCTTTCGCGGAGGCAATGGCGTCCCTGGGGGAGACCCAGAGGGGGCCCTGACCCCCCCAACATAATTCTGTGCCCCCCCCCCCCATAATTTTTTTTTTTAATAAAAAGGCAATATCTAAGAGGGAGAGCGTCCCCAGTCAGCTCCTGTGGGTAATTCCTCCCCCCTCCCTCTGCTCGCTGACACTGCATAATGCGAGCGCTCACACAACCACGGCCGCTCGATCTGCTCCTTCCCCTGCATCCTCATTGGCAGGGAGAAGAACGAGTTGCAGGAAGGACTCCACCAGAACTCTCAGTTACTGAAAAAACAGACTGATTTCTCCCATCCTTAGGACAGGAGGACCAGCCTGTAAATTCCAAGAGATGCCAGACCAATAGCAGGGGCAGGACAGCAAGAGGAGGCTGGGGAACCCCACAGTGGCAGAACACCAGGGCCCGGTGGCAAGACAACCTTTGCAACCCTAATAGTTCTCCCACTGCTTTGGACCCTTATATTTTCTTGGTATGCTGGTGACATATATCTCTTGTTTTCTGCCACCCTGGGGGGGACCCAATACAGTAGGAAGGGAGCTCACTGCAGAACATGTGAAAGGGCCATTGTGGGATCATAGTAAAGGGCCCCAGGATATATATATATATAATTGCATTTTTGTCCCTGTCCCCCCATGTGCCCCCCTAAATATGAAAGCTGGAGACACCACTGCACGGGGGACCCCCAAGACGACAGGAAGGTTGCCTGATGCGGGGCCGTAATAAAGGATTCCACGATGGAAATAAAAGCACCCTGGGATCAGTGGAAAGGGCCCCAGTCGGGGGCCAGGAAGGCCCTACATGGTTTCTAGCACCAAGGCCCTTGAGGTTCTAGTTACGCCCCTGCTCCTACCCTTACTTTTCTATTGTAAAACCAATTCTTACAACTAATACTGCTCTGACTGGTTTACTACCTTTACAATGCTATTACCACTACCCCCCCCCCCCCCCTGTTGCCCTGTTTTTACTACTACTCCTAATTTATTGCCCTCACTATGCAATAACTTTTCTAACAGCCTCAGCTCTGACTGCAGCTAGCATTCCCCTTACTGCAGGACTGAAGCTGCCACAGTAACTCCTACCCCTGGTGCTTCCCCTGCCCATACTGGGGTACTACAACATTTACTGCCAACCACTACTGCCCATACCCTACCACTTGCCTTTACTGGCCAAATCCACTGCGGCTACTCTTTTTTCTGTATTTAGTTTACCTATAGTTTGGGCTTTTCCTGAAATCGCATTTTACAGCGTGTAATTGTTGTTGTTGGAAGTTTGTGGCTAATGGATGGAATAACTATCTGTATACATATCCCTGTCTGGAGCCAGAAAAGTTTTAAAGATATAAAAGATCAGAAAGATTTTTATTGTTTTACTGAAAATCCAAGAAATCAGACAATGCAGGCAGAAAATGTAGCATTAGCACCCTCTGTTGGTTACTGTGGCCCTTTTAAAAGTAATGCCATAGTCCTCCAGCAGGACGGCGCTATAGAGCAGGCAGTGATTGGCTATCAACTACAAAGAGGAATCCAAAGTTTCAGTGCTGAATGATAAAATGATCGGTTGGACCAGGCACGAGCTCATTAGATATTATATGAACTGTGGATGAAATTCATTTCTAATAAATGAACTGAGCAAAGCACACCATAGGGCTATATGGTCAGCAAGGATACAGATTGATAGGAGGGGGGTTACAAAACAGGATAAAACAATATTTTTTTCCTTCATCCACTATGGCCATACTTCACAGAGCCTGAATATGGACACGTGGGACAGGCGGCTCCTCTACTGAGGGATTCCTCATTCTAGAGTGAGGCATTTTAGCTGGATGCCTTCCAAGGACAAGAATGAGATCACATCTGAGGGAAAGCGGGCTGGAAATGAGAAATTCTCTCCGGAAGATAATTGTACGTCGATCTTGTCTTTGTCATACTTGAAGCAAATCTGTAAGAAAAAGAGAAGGCACAGTGTCAGCTTGGCCTTAGCGTGATGGACTATAAAAAGTCAACGAGCGTTGGCCGTGGAGACAAATAGACTCTTCCACCAAGCCATTCACTTCAACAAAAGTCTTTCCATGGGGCGATATGTGCTTGTAATGTATTTTATGTGTTCTTTATTTATATGCTGCAGGAAATTGTTAATGGAAAGAAAAACTGGAAGGATGTGCTTCTGTGCTGCAATGTTTTAATGACAGGGTCTCTTTGAGGACAGTGTATCTGTCACCTAGAACAATAACTGGAGCCCTAAAGAGATCAATTGGTGTTGGCCAGTTTGGAGTCCCTGAATGCCAACCAGTTTGACACAGGGTTCCATGGAACCCGAAAGTTCCTTCAGAGGTTGCTAGGGGGTTTTTCTTGAGCTTTGGCTAATTGACCTCCCATTTGATAATGCCTGCCTATTTTTGGGTCCAAGGCCACTTGGCAAAGCCAGCTTCTTGACACCAATGGTGTTTTTCACTGTCTGTATGGGTGGCATTTGGACCACCACTGTAAGTGGGGCATTCTTAACACTGGCCACCAATGTAATGGGCCATTGTTTTTCACCGACTGCCAATGAATTGGTTTTATCAGGGGTTCCCCAAGACCTGGAAGTTGTTTCAAGGGTTCCCCTGGGGCAAAAAGGCTGAGAAAGGCTGCTAAATGCCATGCCAGCTACACAGTGTCTACATAAGACAATACATGAAGGTAAGATCTGTGCAGGAGACTCTGGCATTTGACAGTGAATCCTAGGGGGCAGGGCTCAATGTCAAAGGGGCTGGACTTAACATTTGATGTGTATATAACAATAGGAATGCTACGCTTCTGTTATCTGCTGATCACCATGACCAAACCATGTCAGCAAAGCATCGAAAATTTGCTCCTTTTTCTATACTGATTAAAAAAAAAATCTCCCCCTTCCAGGGGTCCCAATCCATGTCTGTCCTGATTAGGGCCCCATCTACCACTGTCCTAGCCAGAGCTCCAATTCATATGCGTTCTTAACAGGGGTCCCATCTACTATGACTGACCTGGGTTTAATGAGAAGTATTGGTGAGAATACGATTATTTTGGGTCAATTGTATCCTATTCTACCCCATAAAGATATAAGCCTTGTCACTTTAGTTTCTGAGGATTTCTGCCCCCCGAGATGAATTTAGATGAACAGAGCACTCACCAGTACTGAAATCCATCCACTGTATCCCCTCCAGTACACACATTGGTATCTCCTCTGTATCCCTCCCAACATAACACACATTGGTCCCTCCCCTTAAACTCACCCAGCTCCCCCATTGGTCCCTCCCCTGATTCCTGCCCTCAGCACACACATTGGTCTTCCTCTGTATCCACACATTGGTATCTCCTCTATATTCCTCCCAACATAACACACATTGGTCCATCCCCTGAAACTCACCCAGCTCACCCATTGGTCCCTCTCCTGATTCCTGCCCTCCAAACACACATTGGTCCTCCCCGGTATCCTCTCCCAGCACACACATTGGTCTTCCTCTGTATCCACACATTGGTATCTCCTCTATATTCCTCCCAACATAACACACATTGGTCCATCCCCTGAAACTCACCTAGCTCACCCATTGGTCCCTCCCCTGATTCCTGCCCTCTGCACACACATTGATCCCTCCCCTGTATACACACATTGATCCCTCCCCTGTATCCTCTCCCAGCACACACATTGGTCCCTCCCCTGAATTCTCCCCCAGCACACACATTGGTCCCTCCCCTGTATCCTCTCCCAGCACACAGATTGGTCCCTCCCCTGTATCCTCTCCCAGCACACAAATTGGTCCCTCCCCTGTATCCTCTCCCAGTACACACATTGGTCCCTCTCCTGTATCCTCTCCCAGGACACAAATTGGTCCCTCCCCTGTATCCTCTCCCAGCACCCACATTGGTCCCTCCCCTGTATCCTCTCCCAGCACCCACTTTGGTCCCTCCCCTGTATCCTCTCCCAGCACACAAATTGGTCCTTCCCCTGTATCCTCTCCCAGCACCCACATTGGTCCCTCCCCTGTATCCTCTCCCAGCACACCCATTGGTCACTCCCTGTATCCCTCTCCCAGCACACCCATTGGTCACTCCCCTGTATCCCTCTCCCAGCACCCACATTGGTCCCTCCCCTGTATCCTCTCCCAGCACACCCATTGGTCACTCCCTATATCCCTCTCTCAGCACACCCATTGGTCACTCACCTGTATCCCTCTCCCAGCACACACATTGGTCCCTGCCCTGTATTCTCATACCAGCACCCACATTGGTCCCTCCCCTGTATCCTCCCCCTGCCCACACATTGGTCCGTTCCCTATATCCTCCCCCCAACACACACATTGGTACCTCCCCTGTATCTTGCCTCAGCGCACACACATTGATCCCCTGTATCCCATCCCCGGGACCCACATTGGTTCCTCCATAACAAAGTTATAGTATGACACATATATAGTAATAAATACACAAAATAGAAATAAAATGCTATATGAACATTTTGCAAGCCCATAATTCCAACAATCAGCGGCCTGACCAACAGCAACCATTCGCTGGGCAGCATATCAGAGCCCACAAAGACAGCATGATGGAATCCATTGGAGGGGCAAATATTGTGGCAAAACCGGCATACCCTTGACCTAAGGTGCCACTGGCTGCCTATTGCATCTTTCAGAGATTGATACTCTGTTTCCAATATGGACGGAAATGCCACTTTGCCCCATACAACATTTGTCCTGCCCCACGCCCCCCCCCCCCCAGCGTAGACGTACCGAGGTTTCTGACCCCTCCTGGAAGGGGAAGAAGCTCTCCCTCTGCTCCGCTCCCCAGGCGTTGTCCTCCTTCGAGTTGCAGACTATCTTGTGGGTGTCTCCATGAAGGTCAAATCGAGCGTTAAAGTGTAGCAGATAATTCTTGTGATCTTTTCCCAAGTTTATGGCAAATCTAGACAGAAAGACATGAGAATTATTCTGCTCAGCAGAGATATATTACTCGAGTCGTTCGCCGGCGGTACTCCCATTTGGTTTCAGATGTACTTATGCTGCATTTAATGATAAATCACAATAGCACATTATATATCAATTATATTTTTGAAGATTTAAAACGATAAGGGTTTGCTGGAAAAACATTTACAGTATAAAAAATGTAGTCCTGGTAATAAATGTCCCCATACCAAGAAATACTTAAGGTGAACCTGTAGCCAGGATATGGACATGCGGTTATTTACATATTTTTAGCACACAGTAAGTAAGCTTTAGGACAATCCCTCACTGACCTTTGTAGTTGCAGCCACTGTGGAACAACTCATCCTGAAAGTTCCCAAGAGAAGCAGTGAACTCATTTAAGTCAGGTCTCGGCTCTCTGCTCTCCCATCTTGCTGTGTGCCTGCTGCTGTGAGAGGGAGGAGGTGAGCTGACCAGCTGGGTCACTGCTTCTTGAAGGAGCATGGTAACCTGAACAAATGCTGGAAAAAGGAGCAGGGTGAGCTGAGCTGCTGCTGGGAGAGGGAGCAGGATGAGCTGAACTGCTTCTGGGAGAGGGAGCAGGGTGAGCTGAGCTGCTGCTGGAAGAGGGAGCAGGGTGAGCTGAGCTGCTGACTCAACACTGGGAGAGGGAAAAGGGTGAGCTGAGCTTCTGCTGGGAGAGGAAGCAAGGTGAGCTGAGCTGCAAGTCACTGTTGATTGATGAGTCACTACTGGGAGAGGCAGCAGGGTGAGCTGAGCTGCTGTGTCCCTTCTCAGAGATTGAGAAAGGTGAGATGAGCTACTGCTGGGAGAGGGAGCAGGGTAAAGCTGTTGAGTCACTGCTAGGAGAGGGAACAGGGTGAGCTGAGCTTCTGCTGGGAGTGGAAGCAAGGTGAGCTAAGCTGCAAGTCACTGCTGGTTGATGAAGCAGGGTGAGCTGAGTCAGTGCTGGGAGAGGGAGCAGGGTGAGCTGAGTCAGTGCTGGGAGAGGGAGCAGGGTGAGCTGAGTCAGTGCTGGGAGAGGGAGCAGGGTGAGCTGAGTCAGTGCTGGGAGAGGGAGCAGGGTGAGCTGAGTCAGTGCTGGGAGAGGGAGCAGGGTGAGCTGAGTCAGTGCTGGGAGAGGGAGCAGGGTGAGCTGAGTCAGTGCTGGGAGAGGGAGCAGGGTGAGCTGAGTCAGTGCTGGGAGAGGGAGCAGGGTGACCTCAGCTGCTGAGTCATTGCTTTGGGAGTTAGAAAGGGAAACTAGGCTGAGGAGTTGTACTAGGAGAAGGAGCTGAACAAACAAGTTAAAGTGGTTGTAAAGGCTCAAGTTTTTTTTTTTTTTTACCTTCATGCATTCTATGCATGAAGGTAAAAAACCTTCTGTGTGCATCAGCCCCCCAATACTTGCCTGAGCCCCATCTTGGTGAAGCAATGTGCACGAGAGTGCAGGCTCTGCCGGGGTTCTTCCTGCTCATTGGCTGAGACAGCAGCCATGAGCCATCGGCTCCCGCTACCTTTTATATCACTTTCAAGGTGGGAAGGCGAGCTGAGCTGCTTAGTCACTGCTGGGAGAGGGAGATGGGGAAGCTAAGCTGAGAACTCACTACTACTTTGCGAAATTTCACTTCCTTTAGTCCATTCCAAGGGTGTTTGAACCTCTAACAAGGTACCTGATAGTGTTGAAATGCTTTTACTGTAAATTTTGGAGATGAATTACTCCATGGTGCCTGCAGCTACAGAGATTAGAGGGGTCCAGGAGGAGAAAAAGAAGACGGAATTTATGTCTTGTTCCCACACCTACAGCACATATTCTGGATGGTGCATCTGGTAGAAGTAAACCATAAAGTTAGTGATATACAGTGGGGGAAAGTAATGATTTAATACCCTGCAGATTTTGTAAGTTTGCCCACTTACAATGAAATGAAAGGTCTATAATTTTTATCATAGGTGTATTTTTATATGATAGAGACAGAATATCAACCAAAAATCCAGAAAAAACACAATACAAATGTTATAAATTGAGTTGCATTTCAGTGAGTAAAATAAGTATTTGATCCCCTACCAACCAACAAGAATTTTGGCTCCCACAGACTGGCTACAGTATGTGCTCATGTGGTACTCAGATTGGCCCTGTCAATGTAAGAAGGAGCTCCTAACGACAACTCGTTATGTGTATAAAAGACTCCTGTCCACAGATTCATGGGCAAGAGCTGTCAAAGGACATCAGGGACAAGAATGTAGACCTGCACAAGGCTGGAATGGGCTACAAGACAATCAGCTTGGTGAGAAGGAGGCAACTGTTGGAGCGATTATTCGCAAATGGAAGGAATAACCACCAATCGCCCCTCGGTCTGGAGCTCCATGCTAGTTTTGGCCTCATGGGGTGAGGATGATCATGAGAAAAGTGAGGGATCAGCCCAGAACTACACGGGAGGAGCTTGCGAATGATCTCAAGGCAGTTGGGACCACAGTCACCAAACAGACCATTGGTAACACAATACGCCACCATGGATTAAAATCCTGCAAGGTCCCCCTCTTCAAAAAGGCACATGTAGAGGCCTGTCTGAAGTTTGCCAATGAACATCTAAATGATTCATAGATGGAGTGGGAGAAAGTGCTGTGGTCAGATGAGACCACAATTGAGCTCTTTTGTCAGGACCTGGGCTTGAACCTGGGACCTCTCTTCTGTGTCTGGCGTTGACTCTTTCCACTGAGTTATCTGGGATGCTGGAAAACTCCCTGCCTGATCTATTAGACAATCCTACCCGATCCATTGGACCACCCTGCCTTGTCTCTTGATTGCTGTTGAACCTTGAACTCCTTGTTCCTCCCATGAACTTCCTAAATAAGCCTTGTCTCAGCACTTCCTCTTTGCCAAGTGATTGTGCTTTCTAAACCCAGTGCTCTTGTCGTCTCTGCTGCTGTCCGTATTGTGCTACCACTCGTGATCGACCCTTGGCTTGTTCCTTGACTACTCTACTGCCTGATCCCAACCTGCAACTACTCGTTACTGACCTTTTGGCTTGTTTAATGACCACGCTGCTATTTGATCCTTATCTGCTCATCTGCTACTGGACCCCGGCTTGGTCACACCCTTATGGGGCAAACCTGAGGACCGCGACCTGGTACTAACATGCAGCTAAATCCTTCACCATCATCAGGAGCTCTGGTGAACACCGGTTAGTACTTAGACTCCGCACCTCAGGTGAGCCTGTGTCATGTGCCAGGGTGACTGCCTGTGTGCCTATCCTGCTGGTCGTTGGTAGTCCTGCAACTGCTATAGCAACAGGTCTTCAAGCCTGACGCCTGATCGTGACATCTTTGGCATTAACTTGACTTGTTGTGTTTGGAGGAAGAAAAATGCTGACTATGACCCTAAGAACACCACCCCTACAGTCAAGCACGGTGGAAATGTTATGCTTTGGGACTGTCTCTCTGCTGAAGGTACAGGCTGACTTTGCCACATTGAGGGGCCATCAGACGGGGCCATGTATTGTAAAATCTTGGATGAGAACCTTCTTCCCTCAGCCAGAACAGAGAAGATGGGTCATGGATGGGTCTTCCAGCATGACAATGACCCAAAACATACCGCCAAGGCAACAAAGGAGTGGCTTAAAAAGAAGAACATTAAGGTCATAGAGTGGCCTAGCCAGTCTCCTGACCTTAATCCTATAGAAAATTTATGGAGGGAGCTGTAACTTCGAGTTGTCAAGCGACAGCCGAGAAACCTTAAGGATTTAGAGAAGATCTGTAAAGAAGAGTGGACCAAAATCCCTCCTGAGATGTGTGCAAACCTGGTCACCAACTACAAGAAACGTCTGACCTCTGTGCTTGCCAACAAGGGTTTCTCCACCAACTACTAAGTCATGTTTTGTTTGGGGATCAAATACTGTCACTCAGTTTATAACATTTGTACCGTGTTTTTTTTTTTCTGGATTTTTGGTTAATTTTCTGTCTCTATCATTAAAAATACACCTATGATAAAAATGATAGAACCTTCATTTCTTTGTAAGTGGGCAAACTTACAAAACTGCAGGGGATGAAATCATTATTTTCCACATTGTAAATGTATTCCCTGACAAATAGGATTTTCTGCTAAGATAACCCAAGATGTCTGCCCAACAGTAGAAAAAGTGCTCTGAGGTCCCCGGGGAGAAATGTGCTTACAAAATATTAATAGAGTCATAATTTTGGATAAAATTGATTATTAAAAATTTGGAGCTAGACATTCCGTTCCCAATCTCCCTTACATATGTGACACTTCTATACGGTGTCATACACCGACAAGAAGTCCTGAAAATCCACCTCCATCGGGTGTAGGCACCATGGCAGGGAGGAAATTCCCAGAGGTCTCTGCTAATCAGACTGATGGAGGGATGTAGGCCGGGTAGAGGGAGAGTGTAGAATGGAGTCATTGGATTGTCAGGTGTCATTCGTCAGATGTCATTCATCAGGTGTCATTTTTAGGATGTTAGGTGTCATTTGTCAGATGGAAGGTGTCTTATGTAATTTGTCAGGTGATGGCTTTTAAGTCATCAGACAACTTGGATTGCGGATGACATTTTGTCACAGCGTAGAGGGACAAATGTTCGCTAGTAGTCTGGACTATACTGTACACAGAGCTCACCTTTCTACTGTTGGAAGTTGTACTTTTGGCAAGTTGTTGTAATATACAGAGAGCAGGCGTATATTGTATAATAAGTAGGCTGCAACCATGACCTACCCTTTACAGCCCTCCGGAATGATGGCCTTCACCTCCACACAGTGACCACTCTGGAGGTTGAGGTGATTTAAGACAACGCCCTGTATAAGAGAAAGGAGAGAATTATTACACCCTGTATAATAGGGGGGGGGGGGGTTGATTATTACACCCTGTATAATAGAGGAGGAGGAGGTGAGTATTGCACCCTGTAAAATGGGGGGGGGGTGATTATTACACCCTGTTCAATGGAGGGGGGGGGATTATTACACTCTGTATAATACAGGGGGAGGAGGTGAGTATTGCACCCTGTAAAATAGGGGGGGGGATGATTATTACACCCTGTATAATGGAGGGGGGGTGAATATTAGACTATAATAGGGAGAGATATTTATTGCACCTATATAATAGAGAGGGGGTGATTAACACATACTTTTTAATAATAGGGGGTGGGTGATTAATAATAGAGTGGGAGAGAGTGATTATTATGCCCTGTATGATAAAGGGGGAGAGGGGTGATTATCACACTCTGTATACTCCCCGGGGGGGGAGGGGGGGGTTAGTGATTATTACACCCTGTATAATGGAAGGGGAGGGGGTGATTATTACACCCTGTATAATAATAATAGAGGGGGAGATTATTACACCCTGTATAATGGAAGGGGAGGGGGTGATTTTTACACCCTGTATAATAATAATAGAGGGGGAGTTTATTACACCTTGTATAATAGGGGGGTGATTATTAGATCATAATAGAGAGAGAAATATTTATTGCACCCTGTATAATAAGGGGGGTGATTATTACACCCTGTATAATAGAGGGGGGTAATTATTACACCCTGTATAATAGAAGGGGGGTAATTATTGCACCTTGTATAATAGGATGGGGGGGGGGGGGATTATTACACCCTGTATAATAGAAGGGGGGGGGGTGATTATTACACCCTGTATAATAGGGAGGGGGGTAATTATTACATCCTGTATAATAGAAAGGGGTAATTATTGCACCTTGTATAATAGGATGGGGGGGATTATTACATCCTATTTAATAGAGGGGGTGATTATTACACCCTGTATAACAGGGGGGGGGGCGAATATTACATCCTGTATAATAGGGGAGGTGATTATTACACCCTGTATAATAAAGGGGGGTGATTATTACACCCTGTATAATAGAGGGGGGGTAATTATTACACCCTGTATAATAGGGGGGGGGGTTATTATTACACCCTGTATAATAGAGGGGGGGTGATTTTAATACACCCTGTATAATGGGGGGGGTGATTATTACACCATGTATAATAGGGGGGTGATTATTACACCCTGTATAATAGAGGGGGGGGCTAATTATTACACCCTGTATAATAGGGGGGTAATTATTACACCCTGTATAATGGGGGGGGGGGGTGATTATTACACCCTGTATAATAGAGGGAGGGGAGAGATTATTACACCCTGTATAATAGAGGGGGGGGGGGGGTAATTATTGCACCCTATATAATAGAGGGGGATAATTATTACACCCTGTGTCATAGAGGGGGGGGGGTAATTATTACACCATGTATAATTATTAGATCATAATAGAGAGAGAAATTATTACACAATGTAAATTGGGGAGGGGGGAGGTGTTGTGAATATTACACATTATATAGACACAGAAGAGCCGTCTCTCTCGGTTAAAGTCTCGGCACTTCGTCTATATTCGGGAATTTTGGCGGCGGCGCTGACATCACATTTTGGCATTGTTGGGTCCTTTGTGTCAGAAGCCCAGATATTCAGATATCTCCATCACATCCAATGACAGATCAATGACCGGACAATATACAAATCTTCTCTCCTATAATGTTCATGTCATGTATGTCGGCTGCCCAGACCTTTTATAGAAGTTCTAGTTCTCCTATTTATCCCACACAGTCAGACGAGGCCCATTACTGGCCGGCACAACCCGCACCGCGTGTATGATTACTACCGATTGTGGATTTGGTTTGTACAGTACGAATGTAACTCTAGTCATGATGTTAGTTTGTGGTCACGAGTACATCAGATATCTATTAAAGTGAACTGTCTGGAATATCCCCCAACCCCCCTCCCCCTTCCCCACCCCCGGCTTTTATCCAGCAGGGAAAGAGTTATTGATGCGGCACAATGGATTACCCCGGAGGGGCTGGACGTGCCACGTCTCAGAATAGAACCGTTATATTTATAAAACCGCACCGAGGAACACATGGTTAATATAATCACAGATGGGGAGGGGGAGGCATGGAAATAATGAGTCACCGAGGCCAAGTGCAGAGGAGACGAGCGTCTGTGCCATACCCGTATATACATCTATATACCTAATACTGCCGCAAGATGTGCCCCGCTCTGTGCCAGGACATCACAATTCATGCATCACACCCAAAATAACCTGAATAACTGGAAGGTCAAGAACTAAAATAATTACCTACAGTACACTCAGCAACCCTACACCAATCTATGCCCACACTCAGCAACCCTACACCCACCGGTGCCCACACCCAGCAACCCAACACCAATCTATGCCCACACTCAGCAACCCTACACTAATCTATGCCCACACCCAGCAACCCTACACCAATCTATGCCCATACTCAGCAACCCTACACCCACCGCTGCTCACACCCAGCAACCTTAAACCAATCTATGCCGACACCCAGCAACCCTACACCCACCGCTGCCAACACTCAGCAACTCTACACTCACCACTGTCCACACCCAGCAACCCTTCACCCACTACTGCCCACACCGAGCAACCCTTCACCCACCACTGCCCACACCCAGCAACCCTTCACCCACCACTGTCCACACCCAGCAACCCTTCACCCACTACTGCACACACCCAGCAACCCTACACCCACCACTGCCCACACCCAGCAACCCTACACCAATCTATGCCCACACCCAGCAACCCAACACTTAGCAACCCTACACTCACCGCTGCTCACACCCAGCAACCCAACACTCATCACTGCCCACACCCAGCAACCTTTCACCCACCACTGACCACACCCAGCAACCCTTCACCCACTTCTGCACACACTGAGCAACCCTACACCCACCACTGCCAACACTTAGCAACCCTACACTCATCACTGCCCACACCCAGCAACCTTTCACCCACCACTGACCACACCCAGCAACCCTTCACCCACTTCTGCACACACCGAGCAACCCTACACCCACCACTGCCCACACCCAGCTACCCTATACCAATCTATACCCACACCCAGCAACCCTACACCCACTGCTGCCCACACCCAGCAACCCTACACCAATCTATGCCGACACCCAGCAACCCTACACCCACCACTGCCAACACTCAGCAACCCTACACTCATCACTGCCCACACCCAGCAACCTTTCACCCACCACTGACCACACCCAGCAACCCTTCACCCACTTCTGCACACACCGAGCAACCCTACACCCACCACTGCCCACACCCAGCTACCCTATACCAATCTATACCCACACCCAGCAACCCTACACCCACTGCTGCCCACACCCAGCAACCCTACACCAATCTATGCCGACACCCAGCAACCCTACACCCACCACTGCCAACACTCAGCAACCCTACACTCATCACTGTCCACACCCAGCTACCCTATACCAATCTATGCCCACACCCAGCAAACCTACACCAATCTATGCCCACACCCAGCAAACCTACACCTATCACTGCCCACACCCAGCAACCCTATACCAGCCTATGCCCATACCCAGCCACCCAACAACCACCACTGCCCACACCCAACAACCCTACACCCACCACTGCCCACCTCCAGCAACCCTTCACCCACCACTGCCCACACCCAGCAAGCCTACACCCACCACTGCCCAAACCCAGCAACCCTTCACCCACCACTGCCCACACCCAGCAACCCTTCACCCACCACTGTCCACACCCAGCAACCCTATACCCAGCAACCATACACCCACCACTGCCCACACCCATTAACTCTCTACCCACCACCACCCATACCCAGCAACCCTATACCCACCACTGCCCACACCCAGCAACACTATACCTACCACTGTACACACCCAGTAACCCTCTACCCACCAATGCCCACACCCACCTGAATTATAAAAACCAATGCCCACACCCAGCAGCCCTCTACCCACCGCTGCCTAAAACCCACAATCTCCATTTGCCCAGCTTTTGCAGCTCCCGCCGGTGCTCATACTCACGTCAGCTGCCATCGTGCTCTTCTAGCAGAGAAACTTGTGAACAGCTGCACTTCTACTTCTTCATATATAGGACGTCTGCTCAGCCAGGAGGAGGGATCACCCCTCCCAGCGCTCCCTGGACTGAGAATTGTTCCAGAACCCTTCATTACAGAGAATGAATGGAAATGAGAGTACAGTGTGACTGGGCACGGGCGGTCCGTCGCCATTCCTCTATGATGTCATCACTGACCACCCACAGCAAGGGGACAAAGGATGACCATCCTCATCAAAGGATACAAGCCAGGCAAACTCCTTCCTACAATACAAAGTAACAAATTACATTACATGAGATATTATCACATCATCTGAGACTCCCGACATCACATGCAATGCGTGGCATCAAATGAGACACACGCCATCGCATGAGACACATGACATCACATGCAATGCATGGCATTAAATGAGACGCATGCCATCGCATGAGACACATGACATCACATGCAATGTGTGGCATCAAATGAGACGCACGCCATCGCATGAGACACATGACATCACATGCAATGAGTGGCATCAAATGAGACGCACGCCATCGCATGAGACACATGACATCACATGCAATGCGTGGCATCAAATGAGACGCATGCCATCGCATGAGACACATGACATCACATGCAATTCGTGGCATCAAATGAGACGCACGCCATCGCATGAGACACATGACATCACATGCAATGCGTGGCATCAAATGAGACGCACGCCATCGCATGAGACACATGACATAAAATGGGACGCATGACATCACATGATACACAAGACATCAACTGAGAAACATGGCATCAAATGAAACACGTGACATCAAATGTGACGCATGACCCCACATGAGACGCATGTCATGTCATAAGACACGTGACATTAAATCAGAGGCATGGCATCACATGAGACGCATGGCATCAAGTGAGACGCATGGCATCACATGAGACGCATGGCATCAAGTGAGACGCATGGCATCAATTGAGACGCATGGCATCACATGAGACGCATGGCATCAAGTGAGACGCATGGCATCACATGAGACGCATGGCATCAAGTGAGACGCATGGCATCACATGAGACGCATGGCATCAAGTGAGACGCATGTCATCTCATAAGACACGTGACATTAAATCAGAGGCATGGCATCACATGAGACGCATGGCATCAAGTGAGACGCATGGCATCAAGTGAGACGCATGTCATCTCATAAGACACGTGACATTAAATCAGAGGCATAGCATCACATGAGACGCATGGCATCAAGTGAGACGCATGGCATCACATGAGACGCATGGCATCAAGTGAGACGCATGGCATCACATGAGACGCATGGCATCAAGTGAGACGCATGGCATCAATTGAGACGCATGGCATCACATGAGACGCATGGCATCAAGTGAGACGCATGGCATCAAGTGAGACGCATGGCATCACATGAGACGCATGGCATCAAGTGAGACGCATGGCATCACATGAGACGCATGGCATCACATGAGACGCATGGCATCAAGTGAGACGCATGTCATCTCATAAGACACGTGACATTAAATCAGAGGCATGGCATCACATGAGACGCATGGCATCAAGTGAGACGCATGGCATAAAGTGAGACGCATGGCATCACATGAGACGCATGGCATAAAGTGAGACGCATGGCATCACATGAGACGCATGCCATCAAGTGAGAGATGCATGTCATCTCATAAGACACGTGACATTAACCGCTTCAGCCCCGGAAGATTTTACCCCCTTCCTGACCAGAGCACTTTTTTGCGATTTGGCACTGCGTCACTTTAACTGACAATTGCGCGGTCGTGCGACGTGGCACCCAAACAAAATTGACGTCCTTTTTTTCCCCACAAATACAACTTTCTTTTGGCTGTATTTGATCACCTCTGCGGTTTTTATTTTTTGCGCTATAAACAAAAAAAGAAGCGACAATTTTGAAAAAAACGCAATATTTTTTACTTTTTGCTGCAATAAATATCCCCCCAAAAAATATAAAAAAAATATTTTTTTCCCCCAGTTTAGGCCGATGTGTATTCTTCTACATATTTTTGGTAGAAAAAAACCCAAAAAAGCGCAATAAGCGTATATTGATTGGTTTGTGCAAAAGTTATAGCGCCTACAAAATAGAGGATATTTTTATGACATTTTTGTTATTTTTTTTTTTTACTAGTAATGGCGGCGATCTGCGATTTTTATCAGAACTGCGACATTATGGCGGACACATCCGACAATTTTGACACATTTTTGGGACCATTGGCATTTTTACAGCGATCGGTGCTATAGAAAATACATTGATTACTGTAAAAATGTCACTTGCAGGGAAGTGGTTAACACTAGGGAGCGATCAAGGGGTTAACTGTGTTCCCTAGTGTGTGTTCTAACTGAAGGGGGGAGGGGACTGTGTAGGGGAGATGACAGATTGTATGTTCGTACTCTGTATGAACACACGATCTGTCTGTTCTCCCCTCAGAGAACCGGGGTCTGTGGGTGTTTACACCCACAGATCCCGGTTCTCCGTGTGCCCCGAGCGATCGCGGGAGCCCAGAAGGGATCGCGACCGCCGGCCACTCGCATCGGCTCCGTGGACGAGCAAGGGGGCACGCGTGCGCCCCTAGTGGCCAAAATCTAGAAGCGACGTAACATGACGGCGATTCGCGCAGCCGAGCCATGTTGCCGCAGTAAAACTGCGGCGGCTGGTCGGCAAGCGGTTAAATCAGATGCATGGCATCACATGAGACACATTACATCATAAAAGATGCATGACATCACATGAGACTTGTCATTACTGTTTATACTGTTTATACTGTGGGGGGGGGGGGTCCTGGCACAGCAAGGTGTCCTCCCATATTGGATGTTCTCCACTTGTCGTGGAGGAAGGACAACTCATGTATTTGAGACAAAAAGATTTTTTGGTCTCACCAATATGTATTTTTCCAGTTGTATTGAACAGTATTAAGATTACTAAGTATTAAGATTATTAAGATTGTTGTATTGAACAGTATTAAGTATTAAAATTTTGTTCTTTTCTATGGTGACATCTAGTGGTGGTTTAGGGCCACTAAAACCTGTTGATTTATGATTTGGTATCTCCCCGAGTTCCGCCCTCCTTTTTAGTGCTAGTTGGTGCAGCTCTAGACAGACCCTCCAGCGTTTCTTCCACGTTCCCTCAGTCAGTTCTTGGCAAAGATAGAATGTAGGAAAGTAATTATTTTCTTACACTTTTTAAAAGACTGAACAAACATCTTCTGTACTGCCCTTATCTGAAATTAAAATTGTGGGATCAGCTTGTGTTGACTTCTGTATTGATGAGCTAAGCTGCCTATGGATGGTGCCAAGTCAGCAGTTGATTAAAGAAGACTGGGTCTATTGAAGTATGTCAATGCTTAAAACAGCATTTGAAAAAGAACACAGATACACCATGAAATGTTCCTGTTTTCTGCTGATACAAAGTCTTCTTTGATTTAACAAAAAGTTTCATATAATTGTACATTGAAAAAAAATACAATTCACACAGCAGGGGAGGTAATACTGCGGTATATGTAAGAGCTATAAAAATGTGTGATAATAATAATCATAGTGTGTGACTGTGGTGGGGCCCAATCTGATGTGGCTCGCCACCTCCTGCTCTTGGATGGCGGGTCAGCAAACCTGGAGCGTGGGTTCCAGACCCGCCATCCCCAAGCATCAGTGTGAAGAACGGAGCCGACCGCAGAGGAAGCGAAGCCGATGATTCCTGTATAGTGCCGGCTCCTGTCATAGGAGGAGTGATACCAAATGTACTCCACCTGTGACAGTTCCCGGCACGATACAGGAAGCATCGGCTCTGCTTTCTACTGCAGACGCATGCTCCTGTCACACTGATGCTCGGGGATGGCGGGTCGGGAACCCGCGATGTGGGACAGCAGCCACCAGGGGTACCCCCAGCAGTACCCACCAGCAAAAGCTACTGGCAGTGCCAGCCGGCAGTAGCCACCAGCAGTACCCACCAGCAGTGCCCACTAGGAATACCCACCAGCAGTACTTACCAGCAGTACCAGCCAGCAGTGCCCACCAGCAATACCCACCAGCAGTGCCCACTGGCTAACCCACCAGCAAAACCCACTGGCAGTACCAGCTGGCAGTAGCCACCGGCAGTACCCACCAGCAGTACCCACCGGCAGTACCAGCCAGCAGTACCCACCGGCAGTACCCACCAGCAAAACCCACTGGCAGTACCAGCCGGCAGTAGCCACCGGCAGTACCCACCAGCAGTGCCCAGTAGGAATACCCACCAGAGGTACTTACCGGCAGTACCGGCCAGCAGTGCCCACCAGCAATAACCACAAGCAAAACCCACTGGCAGTACCAGCCGGCAGTAGCCACCGGCAGTACCCACCAGCAGTGCCCACTAGGAATACCCACCAGCAGTACTTACCGGCAGTACCAGCCAGCAGTACTTGCCAGCAGTACCCAATGGCAATACCAGGCAGCAGTGCCCACTGGCAGTACCCACCAGCAAAACCCACTGGCAGTACCAGCCGGCAGTAGCCACCGGCAGTACCCACCAGCAGTGCCCACTAGGAATACCCACCAGAGGTACTTACCGGCAGTACCGGCCAGCAGTGCCCACAAGCAAAACCCACTGGCAGTACCAGCCGGCAGTAGCCACCGGCAGAACCCACCAGCAGTGCCCACTAGGAATACCCACCAGCAGTACCCACCGGCAGTACCAGCCAGCAGTACCCACCGGCAGTACCCACCAGCAAAACCCACTGGCAGTACCAGCCGGCAGTAGCCACCGGCAATACCCACCAGCAGTGCCCAGTAGGAATACCCACCAGAGATACTTACCGGCAGTACCGGCCAGCAGTGCCCACCAGCAATAACCACAAGCAAAACCCACTGGCAGTACCAGCCGGCAGTAGCCACCGGCAGTACCCACCAGAAGTGCCCACTAGGAATACCCACCAGCAGTACTTACCGGCAGTACCAGCCAGCAGTACTTGCCAGCAGTACCCAATGGCAATACCAGGCAGCAGTACCAGCCGGCAGTAGCCACCGGCAGTACCCACCAGCAGTGCCCAGTAGGAATACCCACCAGAGATACTTACCGGCAGTACCGGCCAGCAGTGCCCACCAGCAATAACCACAAGCAAAACCCACTGGCAGTACCAGCCGGCAGTAGCCACCGGCAGTACCCACCAGCAGTGCCCACTAGGAATACCCACCAGCAGTACTTACCGGCAGTACCAGCCAGCAGTACTTGCCAGCAGTACCCAATGGCAATACCAGGCAGCAGTGCCCACTGGCAGTACCCACCAGCAAAACCCACTGGCAGTACCAGCCGGCAGTAGCCACCGGCAGTACCCACCAGCAGTGCCCACTAGGAATACCCACCAGAGGTACTTACCGGCAGTACCGGCCAGCAGTGCCCACCAGCAATAACCACAAGCAAAACCCACTGGCAGTACCAGCCGGCAGTAGCCACCGGCAGTAGCCACCAGCAGTGCCCACTAGGAATACCCACCAGCAGTACTTACCGGCAGTACAAGCCAGCAGTACTTGCCAGCAGTACCCAATATCAATACCAGGCAGCAGTGCCCACTGGCAGTACCCACCAGCAAAACCCACTGGCAGTACCAGCCAGCAGTAGCCACCGGCAGTACCCACCAGCAGTGCCCACTAGGAATACCCACCAGCAGTACTTACCGGCAGTACTAGCCAGCAGTACTTACCGGAAGTACCAGCCAGCAGTACCCAACGGCAGTACAAGCCAGCAGTGCCCACCGGCAGTACCCACCAGCAAAACCAACTAGCAGTGCCAACCGGCAGTAGCCACCGGCAGTACCCACCAGCAGTGCCCACTAGGAATACCCACCAGCAGTACCCACCAGTAGTACTTACCAGCAGGACCAGCCAGCTGTGCCCACCAGCAGTGCCCACTGGCAGTACCCACCAGCAGTACCTGCCCCGAAGGACAGCCAGCAGCAGCTGCCAGCCATACCCACCTGGGGGATAGCAGCAGCCAGTGATACCTGCAGGAATCCTGAGGAAGAAGTGAAGATTGAGGTCAGTTGAGGTGCAGGTACTGCAGTGCATCAGTGTGAAAGCAGCCTTAGGCCCCGTTTCACACGATCGGTCCGATCGGGTCCGCCTGTCCGTTTTTTCATGCAGACCCAACCTTCACCTCTATAGAGCGGTAGATGTAAAAAGACTTGTGTCCTTTTACACCCGCCTATCTCCAATCCGATCTGCTTAAAAAAACAGAAGCGGATCCGTCCCCTTCTGTCTGGGCGGATCGGAGAGCCCGTAGAGTAGAGCGGGCTGCGTCCGTGTCTGCTCTGCGTATGCGGAGTGGACACAGACCTGTCATCTGCCCGCTCCGCTCATTCTGGCCCGCCACCGGTTTCCAAGTCACTAAAGTTGCCTTTGCTCCTCAAAAAGTTTGGCACCCCCTGCATTAGAGTGTAAGCTCCTCTGCTGCAGATACTAATGTATGGACTCAGTGTTCTCTGTACAGCACTGCAGTATATGTCAGAGCTATATAAATGTATAATAGTGTCTGACTGTGGGGGGGACATTAGAGTGTAAGCTCCTCTGGTACAGAGACTGATGTGACTGGCTCATTGTTCTCTGTACAGCACTGCGGTATATGTCAGAACTATATAAATGTGTAATAATGGTGTGTGACTGTGGTGGGGACATTAAAGGGTGTGCAGGAAGATTTCACATTGCAGATTCTGCAGATGTGTGAGTTGGCGGAAGTGAAGGCAGTTTTTCTTGTGGTTTGGCTGCTCTCTCTGTGTGTCATGTGGAGATATCCAGGGGGCACAAATCCGGGACATTCACTGAAATGTGACAGTCATGGGGACACAGAGAGGTGACACCCGGGAGGAGGATCACACCGGGGCCCTCCATTATACAACACACAGGTTTTCCTGTACATAAGGCTCATAGTAGATGAGGAGTGATCTGTGCTGTGTGTTCTATGCACACTGTACTTATTGTGCACCTGGGTGGCTTGGGACATCTATGCACCTGGCTGTGGATGTTGAATGATGTCTGTGCACCTGGCTATGGGTAGCATTAAATATCTGTACACATGGCTTTGAGTGGTGTGAGCATAGACATGCGCAGGGGGTGTGCCAGGTGTGCCTGGGCACACCCTAATCCAGGGGGGTTGGCAACTGGTACAGGTGCCTGTACCGATCATCAGGTGATGGGTAGATCATAATCCTTCCATGCCGACTCCCGGAACCTTGACACGAGGGGCAATAGGAGGGCGACACTTACTGTATCTGATCTGTATATTCCTCCTGCAGCCACTGAAAGTCTGCTTCTCCTTCTCTCCCTCCTGCCGGCATTCAGCGGCTGGAGGAGGAATATACAGTTAATCGGTACCAGTATATGCCGTCACCCCTACTGTCCCTGTTCCTCTTTTATTTAATACCAATCACTCACTGGGTTCATGCATAACTGAAGCATAGTAAACTAATTACTATGCTTCCGTTTGGGAATGAATCGGAAGCTGCTCAGCGCAGATCACTTCCCATTTATTCACTGTCCAGAGCAGCCGACACTGCAGAGAAAGGGACTAGGAAATCTCTGTCCTCAGTCCTTTCCTCTGTCTTAAAAGCGACACATCATGGGTGGTTTTTAGACCCCTGATATTTCAATAAAAAATTATATTTAAAAAAATGGAAAAAAAACCCAAAAAAATAAAAACTACTGACACCATCCACGGCTCTACTTTTATATATATATATATACTTACATTTGAGCTTTGGGGTGCACACCCTAATGCAATAGGCTGCGCACACCTATGGGTGTGGGACATCTGTGCACCTGGCTATGGGCGAGATGGAATGACAGGGCACCTGGGGTGGCGTGGGACATCTATACGTCTGTCTATGGGTGACATGAAAAGTCTGTGCTCCTGGCTATGGGTGGCATTGAATATATGTGCACCTGGCTATGAGTAGTGTGTGACTTCTGTGTACCAGGCTATGGGTGGCATGAAATGTCTGCGCACCTGGCTATGGGAGCATGGGACATCTATGCACCTGGCTTTGGTCAGTGTGTGACGGATGTGCACCTGGCTATGGGTGGCTGGTAGATCTTGGGGTGAATAATGGGTAAGAGGAAAGAAAATCTGACAATAGAATGAGCAAATGTTTACTGAGAAGGGGGGGAGGGGATCTCACCTATCAATAATCCTTAGACAGCCAGGTTGGGACGACTCGCCGGGTCTTGGAGAATCTTGTTTTCTCCTCTTCAATATAGAAAGGGATCAACTGTTGTCAGCAGTTTTCAGAGTTGTGGACATTTATTTCTTTTTATTTATTATTATTATTTATTTTTATTCTTTTTTTTTTCTTTTATTTATTACTTGTTAATTTTTTTACTAATTTATTATATATCTTTTTAAATTATTTGATCATTTTTACTCATTTATTATTATTTTTATTTATTTATTATTCATTTTATTATTTGTTTATTATTATTATTATTAATTTGTTTATCAAGCTGTTGTTTATTATCCCCAAGTGCTCCATATCACAGCCCCTCTCCCTATCATTATTACTTTGTCCCCTCCTTTGGCTCCCATTCCCCCCATCGCCTATTCCCAGCGTCTGATCTGCCAATTCTCCACTCCCATCGGGGGGGAATTTGCGGCGTTTTGTTGATCTGAACATTCCTCAATTGTTAACAAACTTCTTCCTCTAATTGGCTCCAGTCTCCTCCTCGAATCCCGGAGCAGAAACATGCCATGGCAGTACATATTGCCGAGCATTCCCAAGGATCACATGACCTCCACAGGTCTGTCCGGCCAATAGAAGATGGCGCTGTGCCCTTCTGCCTTGTAGAGGCTAAAAATAGAATTGTCCGCAGAGCTCGTCGCCTGTGCCAACCTTCCATTAGCCAGAAATCCCCGGCTGCATCCCTGATAATGATTCTGCTGTACAATAGTTGTTGTACCGAACCATGTTTGATCCTTTTTTGGCGATCAATCCCATGTGGCGATCAATCCCATGTGGACATGTGGTTTTCTATGCACTCTTCAGAGTTCCTCCAGGCCACTGAGACTTGGGGTTTTCTCTGCGCTCCCCTCATAGCGGAGTTCCTCCAGGCCACTCAGATGTGTGGTTTTCTCTGAACTCTCCCCATAGCAGAGTACCTTCGGGCCGCTCAGCCATGTGGTTTCCTCTGCGCCCCCTCATAGCGTAGTTCCAGGTCGCTCAGCCATGTGCTTTTTTCTCTGCGCTCTCCTCATAGCGGTGTTCCTCCAGGCTGCTCAGCCATGTGGTTTTCTCTGCACCCCCCCTCATAGCGGAGTTCCAGGTCGCTCAGCCATGTAGTTTTCTCTGCGCTCTCCCCATAGCGGAGTTCTTCCAGGCCGCTCAGCCATGTAGTTTTCTCTGCGCTCTCCTCATAGCGGAGTTCCTCCCACTTTTTGCTCTTATCAGATACATAATACATAAAGATTCCGACTTAACAGGCCTCAGGCTCCATTCACACCTAGATGTTTGGAATCGTGGGCAGAATTGCGGTAAAATGTGGGGCGCAATTACGATGCGATTACTAGTTAATGGCACCCAAATCGTGGTGCGATTTTGCTGTCATTGTCCCACGATAAATCACGCTGCAATCACAGCAACGTGCGAATCTTGTTGCTCAAAAAGGAGCAGGCGCTTCTTTTGGGCAACAGCATCTTGCATTGCAATTTTGGCGCGATTTATCATGGGACAATCGTGGCAAAATCGCACCGCTATTGGGGTGCCTTTTAACAAGTAATGGCATCGTAATTGCGTCCCGCGTTTTTCAGCGATTCTGAAATCGCGGTGATTCCGCCAGCGACGTTCAATGTTTAGGTATGTAATAACAGATTCTTAGTTACTTCTGGAAGGCAGAGCAGGAAGAGTTGAGTCACTGCTGGGAGGGGGAGCAGGGGGAGCTGAGTGGTTTAGTCACTGCTGGGAAGTAAGAGCAGGGTGAGCTGAGCTGCTGAGTCACTGCTGGGAGGGGGAGCGAGCTACTGAGTCACCGCTGGTAGGGGGGGGGGGGCAGGGAGAGCTGAGCTGCTGAATCACTGTTGGGAGGGGAGCAGGGAGAGCTGAGCTGCTGAGTCACTGCTGGTAGGGGGGAGCAGGGAGAGCTGAGCTGCTGAATCACTGTTGGGAGGGGAGCAGGGAGAGCTGAGCTGCTGAATCACTGTTGGGAGGGGAGCAGGGAGAGCTGAGCTGCCGAATCACTGTTGGGAGGGGAGCAGGAAGAGCTGAGCTGCTGAATCACTGTTGGGAGGGGAGCAGGGAGAGCTGAGCTGCTGAGTCACTGTAGGGGAGGTGATACCTGTGGCCATTAAGGGAGACAACACGGTTGTGCCGGTTAAAGCCAGTGCCAAGCGCAACTATCTCCCGGCCGAAGAATGCACCACCATTTCAGATTCTGATATACCCCCTGGTGGGATCTCTGAACTGTTCTCGGACACTTTGTCATGGACTGGAAAGGGGAGTATAAGTGAAGAGGAGCAGTTGTGCGATTTGGGAGAGGATGAGGTTCCTCCGGGGCCTAACGAGTGTTAAGATTGAACTGTCTGCTAACACTGTCCCAACTGTGTGTGTTTTGCAATCCTTTGAGGAGGGTCACTGGGAGCAGTGGGTCCTTAAAATGATTCCCACCAAACAGATAGCACCAAGCAACAAAGTTTGATAGCAAGCCTGATACTGTTGCGGGATACCCGGTTCGGCGTGCTCCAGACGCGCGGGTTCTATCTGGATATGGAGATCCCAAGACCCTGCCCAGGCTGTCAAAGGTGCAGCGAAATATCCTAAAGAAAGTGGCTGAGGAATACAGATACCTGTATCCCTACATACCAGCTCACCGAGAAGAGGAAATTGTGGATAAAGAGACCCAATGGGAGGATGAGGCTGTGCGCAGTTTCCTCCGGATCCCCCTTCGAGTGGACTTTCCAAAGCTGTTAGCAAAGATTGCTGAGAGATATGTTTCAGTGTTGCACACCTGAGATTATGGTCGCAGAATCCACCTAGATTGTGTGATCATCCGAAGGCCAGACAAGAAGGCCATTAAACGCTTTATTACCATGTTAAAGAGGCCTTGAAATTACCTGATCCCGGGAATTACTGTTGAGAATAATGAACTGTGTTTCCCTAACACCTGTGGATTAGAAATGTGCTCCTTGTGGAGATAGGACACTATGCTGAGAAGCCACTCCACTCTTATACAAAAAAAAGAGAAATTTATTGCTAATGGAAGAACATTCCTGTTAACTGTACTGCTGAGATTGTGCTGGAATGAAAGCTGCCGGCAGATACAGGGAGAGCATACTTGAATCATGCTGGCCAGTACTGTGGAGTTGCCAGTGTGGTTCCTTCTGAAAAGTGACCTTTGATGTTCAGTAGGTTATTTCTGCAAATGATGAGGAGATCTTTCTCAGTCCCCGGCTGTCATGCGGACAGACTGAGGCTACCATTGCAAGGGGACCTGTGTCCAAAAGTGCGGTCCCTTGCACCATGGCCTGGCTGCTTCTTACAGCTGTGCTACCTGTCCCCGGGGTTCTCCCTAAGAAGAAGGAACACTGCTGGGAAATGTGTTTCACCCAAGTGATATTATTGATGGACTCTGAAGATTCAAAGACACTGGGGTGTCAGTTAGCTAGATAGAATAGGTTATGGTAAGAAAGTGGGTAGGAGTTCTTACTGTGTATTCCGAATAATGGACTGTTCAGTACTGCATATTGGCCACTAGGTGGTGTGAGACGTGCCAGCCTGAGGGAGCATTCATTTATTTTATGTGTTCATCTATAACAGCCTTTCTCAACTTTTACCCCAGGGGAAACCTTAAAATAATTTTCAGGTATCGGGGGAACCCCTGATAAAACCCATTCATTGGGGGTTAGTGGGAACAATGCCCCTTACTTTGGTGGTCAGTGAGAAGAATGCCCTTTTTTACAGTGGTGGTAAGAATGGCCCCCTTACAGAGAGCTATAAAGATCATTGGTGTCATACCACTGGCTCCTCCAAGTGACATTGGCTCAGAACTATGTAGGCACCATCAAACAGGAGGTAAATCAGCCACAGCTCAGGGAACCCCTAGCCATCTCTGGAGGAACCCTAGGGTTCCACAGAAACCTGGTTGAGAATGGCTGATCTATAATAAAATGTTAAGAGAGTTTGTAGGACAGTGGTGGAAGGGGGTGGCATTCTCGGATGGGAATGGGGCCCACTTTTATTCATATGTGTATGATTTAGACATATTATAAGGTGTACTTACACTGCTATGCTGTTCTCGGCTGAGGACAATCAACAATTTCTTTAAATTCACTTATGTATATATATTGCACCGTGTTATCATAAGGATAGGATGCATTTGCATTGCTGTTTTTTTCTCTTTTAGGTGTTCCTGCACCCATTGCGTCTTCCTAGGACAAGGAGAGCCAGTGACCCGACATGGATAATAATGCTAACGGTTCATGCTCTTTATTACTGTGTATATATATTAGGTAAATAGTTAGGAGATAAGGCTACTGTTTATATTTCCCTTTAACTATTTGGGTGGTATGCCACACACGTTAAATTGTGTATATATAATGTCTGATATTTATCTACCCTGTATGAACTACCATTCGCTCATGTATATGTCACACATGTTTACTCCATGTGGTACGCAACATGTACTTTTTGTTATTATTATTCCTTTTCTGTTTCCCCACCCATCCCAGTTTTTGCCAGGACATTCACTCTCAGGCTTGAGAGCTCAAATTATTTTTCTACAAACTCTGAGATGTAGTTTTTGTAGGCAGGGGGAGCATGTAGCAAACTCATGTTTAGGCAGGGTTGCTCCTAAATTTATTTGCCAAGTGATAATTGTCCTGGCCAATTAATAGGAGGTCAATTGATTTCCCCCTAATTCTGGAATTGCTGCACTTCTCTCATCTGTCGCTAGATGGCCAGGTATCTGGTGACATTAGATAAGACAAGGGCATTGCAAGGACAGATTAGGAACGAATGGGGTGTCTCAGCCAATGGGCAGGAATTTTCTTGGGTCCCTTGGCCTGCTGGGAGAGCCTATTTATTTGGGTGGAGTCAGGTGATGTTTTTTGCCACCTGGACGGCTGTCTGGGTGGATGTGTGTTGTATTGCCCCAGGCTGCTAGGCCAGAGAACTGAGGCCTATCCCGGGGACATCTGGCTGCTAGGCTGTCTAAGGGCCTATCCAGTAGCAAGAGAGCAGTGTAGGGTTGGGACTGCGGCTTGCAGTCCAACCAGAAGTAACAGTTCTGCCAGCCGGAGAACCTGCCATGGTCGGAGGTAGAGGGGAAGCTGTCACCACTAAGGGACCATCTACCTTATTACCAGGGACCACCGTGAGTAGCTGAAGCAAGTACCAGAGCAGTATTCTCGCCAACCGGGGACGGTGAAGAATCGGGAAACTTCAGTGGGTGTCAAGCCAGGGACCCTGCCAGTGGAGGTGACGCTTGCAGAGCATTATTGTGTGCCAAGCCAGGGAACGATTAGGCCAGTGGGGTGAAGCTTGAAGAGTAACTGTGAGTGCCAAGCTAGGGACCCAGCAGGGACGCGGGGGGGGGGGGGGGGGGCGCTTAAGGAAGAGATTCAGTGAGAAAATTGGAGGAGCTCAGGAGATCCAGTGGCAGTGGATCAGTAGATCTAAGTGATAGACTGGGAGCTCAGTTGAGTGAAGATCCAATAGGAAATTGTAGAAGAAGCAAAGAAGTTCATTACAACCTTTGTTAGAAACTGTTCAAGATTGTGGCCATAGGAGACAGCATTCCTGCTCATGCAGATGTGGTGTCCGGCTGGATGCCTTTCCCTGCATGGCTGTCTGCCTATAGAAGTCTCAGAGTCTGCTAATTAACATTGCAACTACTTAAGGGTGTCCTGGCCCCAACCCTCTCTCCCACAGTTCTGTTCAAGAGACAACAAATCTGTTTGCATTTAAGAAGTGTCTGGCGCCCTTGAATCCACCTTGCATCACACCCACCATGCCTTGTAACCCAATCTACATAGAAGGATGTCAGCCGTCCCTAAACCTGGAGGTTACCATTAGGCCCCGGGACCTCGCTACATATACTTACCTGTTGAGACTGTTTCTCCTGTGTGTGCTACAAAAATAAAGATAAAAATTTCCAGCAAATGGAACTTTACTCGGTTTTCTCATCACTATTAGTACTATTGTTATTAGGATGACAACCTTAACTGAAGAGGTTTAGATCTTTGTCAAGTGCAGGATTGTTTTCTCACCTCCTTGCCAATGTTAGCTCCATGTGGAGACTGACTGGGGAGCTGGGAGGAAGTGATGTTGCGCGCAGCATGGCTTGCGCAGCACCTCATTGGCTGGATACCCCTTTTTCATAGATTGGCTGAAGTTTGCAAGAGACAGCTTTGTCTCTAGCTAACATCATCCAATAAAGCAGCGCTATGTAGAACATTGGCACAGTGTGTGGGGAACAGGGCAGTCATCAGAAATTTTGGGGCCCCTTACACAGCTTTAGGCCTGGGCCCCTCTGGCCTGACCCCCTTACATCAGAGTTTACCCCTTTTATTAGGGTCTCCAAAGTCCCCCCCCTCTTACATCAGGGTCCCCAGAGTCCCCCTCCTTTAATCAGTGTCCCCAGTGTCACCCCCCCTTACATCAGGGTCCCAGGAGTCCCCTCTCCTTAAATCAGGATCCCCGATTCCCCAAAGTTGCCCCATTTACATCAGGGTCCCCAGTGTTTGCCCCAATATCAGAGATCCCACTTTCATTAGGCTCTCCAAAGTCTCCCCTTACTTTAGGATAGCAAATCCCCCATACATCAAGGCCCACATAGGCTCCCCTGACATCCGGATCCCCAGAGTCTCCTTTTACATCAGGGTCCCCAAAGTCCCCCTTTCTTAAATTAGGAACCCCAGAGTTCCCCCTTACTTCAGAGCACCCCTTTTATTAGGATCCACAAAGTCACTCACCTTACATCGGAGTCCCTAAAGCCCCCTTACATTAGGGTCTCCAGAGTCTGTCCTCCTTAAATCAGGGACCCCAGAGTTCCCCCTTACATCAGAATCCCCTTTTCATTAGGATCCCCAAATTCATCCCTCTACATCAGGGTTCCCAGAGCCCCCTTACATCAGGGTTCCCAGAGCCCCCTTACATCAGGGTTCCCAGAGCCCCCTTACATCAGGGTCCCTAAAGCCCCCTTATCACATCAGGGTCCCTAAAGCCCCCTTACATCAGGGTCTTCAAAACCCCCTTAAATCATGGTCCCTAGAGCCCATTCTCTTTCAATAGGGTCCCCAAAGTTAGAGTAGAGTGGGGTAAGGAGAGTGGAGAGGTTTAAAAGAATAGTTGGGGGTAGTGGAAGGGGAGGAGGGGGTATTGTGAAGACCCCAGATTTCACCAGTATCAGTTCCTTCTCATTGCAGCATTCGGCTACAGGACAGGTGGAAGCTGGGAGGTTGAGCACTGGGATCGGATAGGTTTGGCGGAGGAACTTCCTCCTCCTCCTCTGAATGCTGGGGCATGGGGGATGGGCAAGCATGATTGGTTGCTACGAAATGGGCGGTCCTAGCAACCAAACCCTAGCACTAAGAACAGCAGGCAGCGGCAGATGTGGCAACAGATACGCTGACTGGGTATTTGGGCAGGATGCTCTGGGGGGGGGGGGGGGGGAGTTTGCACCCAGCAACAGCTGGCCGTGCCTACACCCTAGGCAGCAGAGCGCTCTTTAGGCGACTGCCTTGTTTGCCTAGTGGTAGTACCGGCCTTGCCTGTATAGTTCCTATTCCTTCCTACTTTGAGCTCTGCTTTTTTTACTTCCATGTTTCTGAATGGTGGTAGCTGAGAAGAAGACAACAGACACTGAAGGGTTTAGAAAGAATAAAGTGTTTAATACATGGGCGCCAGTCCCACGTTATACAAAGAACAACGTTATAAATTCTTCGAGTAAGTATATTCATTCGAGTAAAAGGAATGGTATGTCAGTGCATCAGTTCTGATTGAATATTCACCGTATTATTGTGTCCCTTGTCTGTAATATTCCTATACTGTATGGATTCATGGAGGGAGTGCCCCCTAGTATGCCCCAAGCAGCGCACTTCCGATCCTCTCAAATAACGTGGTTTGCTCAGTTCAGCTCCTCAGCCAGCGGCCGGCACAATCTTTTCCTGGTTAGTTGTCTGTAGATTGGATGCGATTTCTTGGCAGTGGTCTGGGGGGTGTTTTTCTGGACAGGTCGCCATCACCGGCCTCAGGCTTTACATTGCCAACTTTGGCTGCTGGCGGGTGAGGAGGAGGCTGGTTGGGGACTTTTAAGCTTCCACCGATATTCCTCCTTGGCACAGGACGGGGGTTCTGGAGTTCATCAGAAGGCTCGCCGGTCACGGACCCACGAGGCTGTATAGGCGGAGGCATGCTGGGCCGCAGAGGAGCCGGTCTTTTCACTACTAGAAAAAGAAAATGTTTGAGTGGGAGCTTTTTTTCAACCAAAGGTCTCGTAAGGAACATTCTACAAGGTCAATGACATGCACCATTCAGGAAGGATTGTTGTTCTTCACCTTCTCTTTACCTTTATTAGCCATTTAGACCAGCATACTAATTGTACCAATCTTTAAAATGCTGGCACTAAAAAAGGCAAAGAAAATATCCTGAATATAAAAATGTATATGGAGATATCATAAATTGTAATCTAAGGCAATTTGCTACCATTTGTCCTCAATATCTCCAGTACTGGACAACAGAAGTTCCCAATTACTTGTCCAGCTGGTAGGGTCTCTACAATGTGACACCAATACTGGAATTTGATAACCTCTTATGGCAAAACATAACGAACGCTCCTAGACATGTGCATGCCCGAAAACTTTGTTTCTGATGCTTTTGTTAATTGAAGAAATTCATTTTGGATGCATTCGTTAAGTGAACTCATTTGTTTTCAGAATTTGTTTTGCATCTTTGACATGTTTCGTTTGGTTCGATTTGTTTCAATAGTTTCGATTCGGCATTCCATTTGTTTCAATAGCTGGTTGTTAAGGAGCAGGCGGCCGTGTCTCATGTTTGGTGGGCGGTGTTTTTTTTGTGGGTCGGCAATCGTTGTGGTTAACGCTGGATTTACAGCAGGGGACATGTTTTTAGGGGTTTTTTTCTATAAAGTACATGTCAAAAACAAATGTTAGTGTTTTTTATTTATTTTTGACACTTACCCAATACTCAGTCTCACAGGAGGGTTGGGGATCTGGGTGCCCCCTGCCCGCAGACCCCCACAACCACTGGGCCAGGGTTGTGAGGAAGAGGACCTTGTTCCCATCAACATGGCAACACAGTGCGTTGGGGGTTTGGGGAAGCCCTCTCTCTCCCCCCCAAAGCACTCCCCAGGGCATGTGGGCTGGTATGGTTCAGGGTGGGGGGCGCAGTCCCCCCCCTTTTCGGGCCTGCCGGACTGCATGCTTGGATAAAGGGCCTGGTATGGATTTTAAAGGAGAGCCCACGGTTTTGTTTTGTTTTTGGGCATAACGGCGTAGGGTACCCATTTAAATTCATACCATACTCAAATGGCCAGGTATGGATTGGGGGGGACCCCATGCATTTTTTTTTCATTTGGGCATAGCGGTGTAGGGTACCCATTTAAATCCATACCATACCCAAATGGCCTGGTATGGATTGGGGGGTACCCCATGCATTTTTTTGGGGGGCATATCGACGTAGGGTACCAATTTAAATCTATACCATACCTAAACAGCCTGGTATGGATTGGGGGGTACCCCATGAATTTTTTGGGGGGCATATCAGCTTAGGGTACCCATTTAAATCCATACCATACCCAAACTGCCTGGTATGGATTGGGGGGTACCCCATGCATTTTTTTTTGGGCACCTCGGCGTAGGGTACCCATTTTAATCCATACAACGGCCTGGTATGGATTGGGGGGGTACCCCATGCATTTTTTTTTGGGGCATATCGGCGTAGGGTACCCATTTTAATCAATACCATACTCAAATGGCCTGGTATGGATTGGGGGGGGGACCCATGCATTTTTTTTTTTTGGGGCATAGCGGCGTAGGTTACCCATTTAAATCCATACCATACCCAAACGGCCTGGTATGGATTGGGGGGGTACCCCATGCATTTTTTTTTTTTGGGGGCATATCGGCGTAGGGTACCCATTTTAATCAATATCATACTCAAATGGCCTGGGATGGATTGGGGGGGGACCCCATGCATTTTTTTTTTTTTGGGCATAGCGGCGTAGGTTACCCATTTAAATCTATACCATAACCAAATGGCCTGGTATGGATTGGGGGGGCCCCATGCATTTTTTTTTTTTTCTAATGCCGGCTCTTCGTTTGTTTACATTCTGGCAATCCCCAGATGAGACATGGTTGTTATGGATGCAGCGGCTGCCCACTCATTAAGGCCCCATTCACACCTGAGCGTAGCGTTTTCAGGCAGAAAGTTGCGATTTTGTACAGGTCAAAAGGTCACCACTGTAAAAAGCAGAAAAACGCCCAAATCTGCCAAAAAAAAAAAAAAAGTTCCAGAACTTGTTTGAGCTTCAGGCGTTTTGGCTGTGGAGATGTGAACCATCGCCATAGAGAATAATTGATTTTATTTTCCCCTCCAGCGTTTTTGTAGCTTCAGGCTTCAAGCTACAAAACGTTCAGGTGTGAATGGGACCTAATGACCAGCTATTTACAAATCAATTTGGATCATTCATTACTTTGGATGCTTCAAACATCCGAATGAAACAAATGAATTTCATTGTTTCGTTATCATTTATTTCAGATTCGTTAAAATTTGTTACTGCTGCTATTTTGGAAATTCAAAAACATGCAAATCTCCGAAAATTTCTTAACGAAACCAACCGCCCATGTCTAGTTGATCCAGGGTTTATGCAACTTATGGCGGAAAGTCAACTCCCCAGTAATTTGGATGCCCATCTCCAGTGAATATTCAGATCCATTATATTGCTGGGGGAGCTTCTAGCTGGCTCGCCAATTGTTAGAGTTTCTGTAATACTTCGACATGCCATGGGGGGTGCTTTTTTTTTAAATAGATGTAATTTTAGTGTGGTAATAGAAAAATCATTTTTATTATATTTATAATTGAAGACAGATGAGCTCCAAACTGTGTGGCAGAGTGAGGAGATCGTATGGTACACTGTGACATCCTCATTTGACCCGAACTTTTACCCCGAAATGGTTAGATATAAATCTTATCTCTGCTGTGGGCAGCCAGAGAAGAACATATCTGATAAAAGCCCAATTAACAAAGTACAAGTCGGCTCCAAAGGATTGCAGGAGTGTCAAATCCCTATCAACTGAGTCCTCAAAAGACTCCTAGTTGTAAATAGCCAGATTGTACGATAGCCTGGTATGCAACTCTGCTATACACATCTGTGATGCTATGTTGTTTTTCTTCTTTGTTTTTTTTTTTTTTTCCTGCACTTTTCTACAGTTTCATAAATCCTTTTATAAAAGTCTTACTGTCCTGAAGTTACCTTCATAAAAAGTGATTTAACCATGGTTTTTAAACCAGGGTTCCATGGATCCCTAGGGTTCCACCAGAGGTTGCTAGAGGTTCTTTGACCAATTTCTGCATCTCAGATAAGTTCCCACCAACACCATGATCTTTTCAGCTATCTGTATTGGGGAAATTATTTTCAATGACCACAAGTGTAAGGAGCATTCTTCCCACTGGCCATCGCCCTAATAAATCAAGACTTGTAGATATAGTCATTTTTAGAGTGGTTCCCTGAGGCCTAAAAATTATTTAAAGGGTTTCCTCTGTGTTGAAAAGGGTGGAGAAAGGCTGGGTTACACTAACGTATAAGACCATGGCAATCAGTTGGACACCAAACATGCGTACATTACCAGGTCCAGAAGGCTGATGGGACACATTGGACATCCTAGGACAGTGATGGCGAACCTTGGCACCCCAGATGTTTTGGAACTACATTTCCCATGATGCTCATGCACTCTGCAGTGTAGTTGAGCATCATGGGAAATGTAGTTCCAAAACATCTGGGGTGTCAAGGTTCGCCATCACTGTCCTAGGAGAAACGTACCTCCTGGAATATACACTATATTATCAAAAGTATTGGGACGCCTGCCTTTATACACACACGTGAACATTAATGATATCCCAGTCTTAGTCCGTAGGGTTCAATATTGAGTTGGCCCACCCTTTGCAGCTATAACAGCTTCAACTCTTCTGGGAAGGCCGTCCACAAGGCTTAGGAGTGTGTCTATGGGAATGTTGTTTTTTTTTTTAATACTTTTTATTGGTTTTCTAAAATAAGTTGTACAATACAGAGCCTTTGGGCATTTCCCGCCTCAATCAGCACAAAACAATCAAAAAGAGAAAGAGAAAAACACAGCTACTATAATGAACCACGCAGGTTGAAACCTGCGCAAAAAAAACCAACTTCATCCAGTTGTTACTGCTCGCTCTTACAAATATTGTGTTATAGCAATGCAATTAATCTTTTCCATAACAAAGATAAGGTGCCTTAGGTGTACTGGAAATACATGCATAACGTCTCAGGCTAGCAGAACTTTATTAAAAGATAATTATCTAAATGTCTGATTTATAGAGGTATGCAAGTCACCTCCCTGTCTATGGGAATGTTTGATCATTATTCCAGAAGCGCATTTGTGAGGTCAGGCGCTAATGTGGATGAGAAGGTCTGGCTCGCAGTCTCCGCTCTAATTCATCCCAAAGGTGTTCTATTGGGTTGAGGTCAGGACTCCGTGCAGGCCAGTCAAGTTCCTCCACCCCATACTCGCTTATCCATGTCTTTATGGACCTTGCTTTGTGCACTGGTGCGCAGTCATGTTGGAACAGGAAGGGGCCATCCCCAAACCGTTCCCACAAAGTTGGGAGCATCAAATTGTCCACAATGTCTTGGTATGCTGACGCCTTAAGAGTTCCCTTCACTGGAACTAAGGAGCCAAGCCCGACCCCTGAAAAACAACCCCCCACCATAATCCCCCCTCCACCAAATGGCTGGGACCAGTGCACAAAGCAAAGTCCATAAAGACATGAATGAGCGAGTTTGGAGTGGAGGAACTTGACTGGCCTGCACAGAGTCCTGACCTAATTATGATAGAACACCTTTGGGATGAATTAGAGCAGAGACTGCGAGCCAGGCCTTCTCCTCCTCATCGGTGCCTGACCTCACAAATGCGCTCCTGGAAGAATGGTCAAACATTCCCATAAACACACTACTAAACCTTGTGGACGGCCTTCCCAGAAGAGTTGAAGCTGTTATAGCTGCAAAGAGTGGACCAACTCAATACTGAATGCTACAGCCTAAGAATGGGAAGTTTGTGTGTGTGTATAAAGGCAGGTGTCCCAATACTTTTGGTAACATAGTGCATCATGTTTGGTATCTGATAAATCATGATTTTATTCTACTGAATAATATGTTGGTTGTTGGTTTGTAAAATCTCTGGTCAGATAGAAATGAAGATGTATTTAGAAAAGTTGACATTAGGGGTGTGCCTGCAGAGCATAATAAAAAATACTCTTCATCCCCTTCAGCACACCCCCTTTAGATTTATTGATTGGTTGTGTTTATTGATTGTCAGAAAGGATGGCTGCCATTGGCAGCTGTAGCTCTCACTGACCATTAGAACGAAGAAGGAATGCTATGGGTTAGTAAATGGTGACCGTGACTCTGATATATCAGATTGGTCTACTTTACAAGCACATTGGACACAGCTTGGAACCTGACTGACTATGCCAAGTATTCATCACTATTGATCACATTTAATTTGCTGTTGCTAATTGTCTGTTTTGTAATATTCTTTTAATGTAAATATTTTCTTGCAGAATTTTTTTTTTTGTTTCATTAAAGTGGAGTCCCACTCCCTATTTTTTAAGTTCAGCCCCCGTTTTTGCTGATCGCTATGCTATTAATGTTAGGAATTTGTTGCTTTTTTTTTTTTTACTTAATGTTTAGTACCTGTAGGGTTAATAAAGACCTCCACTTCTGTCCTACCTTGCTGCGGCGAGGTACGTCATATCTAGTGATGGGCTCAGGCATGTTCAAGATCGTAGTCCCAACCCACCTGAGTGACTTCGCCAGGAAGCCGACACTGGACACCGCCAATCATAGGCAGTGAGGCGTTTCCTGGTCTATGTAGCTGAGGACTGCCCCACTGCCTATGATTGGCGGTGTCCAGTGTCGGGTTCCTGGCGAAGTTGCTCAGGTGGGTTGGGACTACCATCCCAAACACGCTTGAGACCATCACTAGTCACATCCTCCTGCCCGTTGGCTCCTGGGATATGTGTCATCAATCCCAGGAGTCAATGGACAAATTGATTGGCAGGTTGCCATAACAACACAGCAAGAACTTCCTCCAACAACACCATTGCTATGGCAACCTGCAATACAATGAGTGCGCCACGCTTTGTTCACACTGCGCATGCGCGAGATTAGGAGGTGGCCAGCTGCACTGTATCCCAAAAGAAACTCCGGACGGGCTTCAGATGCCCACTCTCAAGATGGGAGCTTACATGATACAGAGGGTGCAGTAAGCCCATTAGATTTACAAACAACGACATATACAGCATGTGCCAGTTTGAATTGTACCGTATATACTCGAGTATAAGCCGAGTTTTTAGCACATTTTTTTGTGCTGAAAATGCCCCCCTCGGCTCGAGTCAAGCACATTTCTGCAGCAGAGAATATTTTCCGAACTGATTTTGGGGCCCCGTATCTCTGGGCCACTTGGTGCTAGGAACCCCAAATTTGGTGTGTAAACCCAGTTGAATTAGCAAATATCCAAAGCTGGGGTTCCTAGCACCAAGTGGCCCCAAGATACGGGGCCCCAAAGTCAGTTCGGAAAATGTCTTTCTCTGCTGCAGAAAAGTGCTTGACATTTTCCGAACTGACTTTGGCGCCCCAAATCTCGGGGCCACTTGGTGCTAGGAACCCCAGGATATGTTGTAGTGCTAGTTCCACTGGGTATGCACACCAAATTTGGGGTTCCTAGCACCAGGTGGCCCCGAGATACGGGGCCCCAAAGTCGGTAAACTGTGTCCATCTGCAGCAATCTCATTTCCAGACCCTTTGGGTCCAGAGACCCCAAATTTTGGCTGCATCTAGGGGGCATCTAGGAACCCTTAACTACCGAGTTTGAAGTTCGGAGGACCTATGGCTGCAAATAGGCACAGTGAGGCTGCAAATGGGCATTGTTGACCCTCTTTTCCACCTACAGTAGCTGCGCATTTCTCACCCTAGGCTTATACTCGAGTCAATAAGTTTTCCCAGTTTTTTGTGGTAAAATTAGGTACCTCGGCTTATACTCGGGTATATACGGCACATAAGCTGCCAATATCAAGGGGGTGCTTTTGAGGGAACAAAAAAAAATGACACGTGCTCCGCTTTAAATGTATTTAAAAATCATTAAGCTGAATCTCTGAATGCTCTTTTTATAAATTAAAATAAACTTTTTGCCTCTTTTGAAGAAAGCTATTATATTGTAAATAGTGTTACATTCCTGTTTGGTTGTGGCAGCGTTACAGACGTGTCTTTTAAATTAAATTGTAGCAGCAAATTCTGGGAACAGTGCGTGTTTCCATTAAAACATGGGGTGGCTGTGTTCATGTGTATGTAATGGGTTATCTGCAGAGTTAACCCACCCCAGTGACAATTGCTCCCAGTCTGCTGGGAGTCTGGAAAGCCTCTGCACAGTGCGGGATCTGAGAGTGTCACATTGAAGTCATCCCTTGTTTTAGATTAATTTCTAGGGTGGTGGTGCTTCAGGTTTCATGGTTTTCTGACTTTTCTATGGATCACTGGGCCAATCTCTAGGAAGCAATGAAAATTTCCAGCCAATCATCTTCTCACCTTTCCTGGCCATACTGGGGCTGGCCTCCCCCTGTGTGCTCTCATCACTAGGTGGCAGCATCTTCAGAAGAGCTGCCTTGCTGGCAAGTGGTTCTTGGGTATCATTGGGGGCTTCATCATCTCTATAGAGTAAACCAAGGAGAATGTAGTTATATCTCTACAGTGATTAACAGGGCACTCTAATGTTGCCCATTGCTCCAAAAAAAAAACATTCTGTGTGGTGGTGGTGGTGGTGGGGTTTATAGTAAGATGATAGGTGGGAATGAAATAGAGGCACAAATATGGGGTGTAAAGTCATAGAAGTGCAATGTAGGAGTTCAGTATACAAAGGTGATACAGGAGATGGAATAGACCGTAGGTGGGGTATAGGAGGATGATAAAGGAGGACAGTATAAGGGGTAATATATGGGGTGTAGTGTAGGCAGTAGTGTAGGCAGTACAGGGACAGGGTTATCCAGCGCCCAGGGCAAGCATCCAGAATTGCACCCCCCTCCTTCACTGTTGATACGTACCATAAAATGGGCGTAACACATGGTCTGCTCTTTGTCCCCTTGCTCATCTGCATCCAGGGCAGCTGTGTCTCCTGCCCACCCCTTGTTCCGACCCTGGGCCCAGGCATTTGGTGCAAGGCCGGACACCCCTAAAGTTTTAGAAACTGTAGCCAATCCATATTAATCACCCTTATTGAAGAGGTCCAAATGGACATTTCACTTATACAGCGCAACATTCAGAAGCTGCAAGTTGGAGTCCTCAAAACTGAGGAACACATTTCTCAGATTCACGTCCAACTGATTCCACAATCTAAACTCTGCTAGCTGTGAATATTCAAAAGATGTGGAATACGGACTGTATTTTTAAGCAAACTCAAAGTGGTGGGACTTCTCTGGATACTTTGAACTTGCTCTTCTCCATCCAAGAACCACTTAGAACCTTTACCGTCAAATTTTTGAGCTACAAGACACTTTACTTCTTCGAGAGAGCCAACTTAAGTGCTTCACTTCATCTTTATACCCATTGGCCTCCAATGTATCCTCCTTTATCCTCAAAACTTGTTGGCGTTGGGTTCCAGAGTTTGGCCAACACTTTTTGGAAAACTTACACGCTGCCCAGACTCGCAATGCACAGAAGCTACATGATGGAGTTTCCAAAACTGAGGTATACATTCCTCTAGGGCTGTTACTGATTAAAATTTTCGCGTTCCATTAATTGATTTTTTTTTTGATTGATTAATCGACTAACTTCGATTAATTATAACGCACATACAGATCCAACTACTTTTAGCTGATCTCCTTGCAATGCAACTCTGCATTAGTCAGTGGTAAATGTGGTATACACTACCGGTATATACAATCACCCGACACTAGTTCATTTCCACAATCCATGACTTAACACTTTAAAAAAAAAAAAACTTTTAAAAAAAATTTTAAAGAGTCTTTTAATGTTAAGTTTGTTTTTAGGGTGGAGCTCCACTTTAACAAGACATTTTCAAACTTGCAGCTCAATTGCTTGCTATCTGGGTAATGCCTCCAATGGGTATACCAGTCCTGTTGACAACCATCTAAAATGGGAATGCCATTTCACTTCCCGTTGTGTCTCTGGGACAGGAAGTGAAATGAAAACTCCACACTGGGATGCGCAAGCCAAAGCCTAAACCGAGAGGTGTTTTCTCTCTGCATGACCTAATCTAAAACTAAAATACAGATTCAAGCTGTATATATACTTTAAATCACCACGATTCCTCCACAATTGACCCGTCCAGTACAGACAACACACTCACCTTCATAATGCCTTCCAATGCTTGTTTATTCCCAGCAAGGGTCACGTATCATCAGCATGTGGGGTGTCCGGCCAATCACAAAACAGGCTCGCAGCCACACCTCTGCAATTCGTGGACACGCCCACTCGGTCAAAGCCTTTCAGGCCACAATTAATCTTTCAGGCGCCTGCTGTATTCCATTACTTTACCATTGTCCAGCGTGGGCACCGTCAATGACTGGGGAAGGGGGGAGGAGTCCGGTGACGTCGATGTCCGTGACGTCACCGGATCTCCGACGGAACTCCCTGAAGACCCGGAAGCCGGCGGAGAGGTGAGTACCGATCAAAAGAATTTTGATCGATCGAAAAAATTAACGATTAATCGAGGAATTAATCGTTAATTTCCGCAACCCTACATTCCTCCAATTCATGTCCACCCAATTCCACAATCTATGAACACTGTTTGCCGTGAATATCAGGCAGGAAGTTGAAAATGGACTGTAAACTTAAAGGTATGAAACCCTTCCTTGTACATTGAACTTGCTCCCCTCCAACCAGGCATCACCTAGAACTTGTATTGTCGAAGTTTTGAGCTGAAAACACTAATAAACTATACTTTTTTGAGATCTAGTCTCTGGCTAAATTGCTTTACTGGATCTTTAAATCCTGCTTTTCAGTTCAGACACAAAAAAAAACAAAAAAACTATAACTACATTTTTGAAAGTTAGAAAAGGCTACGTAATTTAGGACTCAAGTGTCTCAGAAATTGCTGGTGGTGGGCAGTACCAGGACAGGGTCGTCCAGTGCCCAGGGCAATGATCCAGAATTCCACCCCCCTCCCTCCTCGTAATACATGCTATAGAACGGGCATCCCACCCCGTGTCTGTTCTTTGTCCCCTTGCTCGTCTGCGCTCCAGGGCAGCTTCCCCTCCTGCCCACCCCTTTTCCCGGCCCTGGGTGTAGGGTATAGAAAGAAGATGGGGGATGTAAGGCTAAAATACAGGGTGAGGGGTAGGGGAAGAGTGATACAGGGGCGGAAAAAGAGGATGAGGGGTATAGGAAGGTGATGCCAGAGAAATATACATGTGCATGATTTGGAGGTTGGTGGCAGGAATCATGTAGTGTTCTATCACTCACATTTCCGTATTGATGGTTGATGACAGCGATGTTGGAGAACTGGGGAGATTAGCGCCTTCCATTTTCGGTAGAATGCTTGAGATTTGTGGTGTGGATGCTTCTGGTGGGGAGGCGGGACTTTCTTCTGTAACCCCAAAATCTACATCTTCGATAGGGAGAGAGAAGAGGCAATCATTATTGTGTACACACTGCACTGCAGAAATTCAGTAGACGCACACACACACAGTTTGGGCAGCAGAGCAATTCCTTTGTATATCCCATCTACCACCCAGGCAGTGAATGGCAATTGTCATTAGGGAGGCAGGCAGTATGGACATTTTCTGGCCAAAATTTGATGGAAATGTAACCAGTCCGAGCACAAAAATTGGCCATATACATCTGGGAAATCTGATCCTACACCCTCTAACTCATTGGTCTTTGAACTGTTACCCGGGGGGGGGGGGGGGGGGCAGATGTGGCCCTTTGTGTGCCTTTATCCAGCTCTTGGGTCACTATTCCTTCTACTGATATGAGATTAGTTAGTTAGTAAGGTGGAATAAAGACACCAGTCCATCCAGTTCAACCCAAGTGAGTGGTGGTGCGTGTCTACAATTGTCCCTAACCCTGTACATCGCACACTCACATCAGTCCCTACCCTCAATCCAAGGTCCCCAATCATATACTGGGGCCAATTTTGGACAGAAGTCAATTAACCTACCAGCATGTCTTTGGAGTGTGGGAGGAAACCAGAGTACCCGGAGGAAACCCACGCAGGCACAGGGAGAACATGCAAACTCCAGGCAGGTAGTGTGTCATGGTTGGGATTCGAACCAGCAACACTTCTTACTGCTAGGTGAGAATGCTACCCACTACACCACTGTGCCTACTATTCCTCACACTGACACCAACATTGGTCAAATAATTCCTCCACTGACACCAACCATGGGGCACTATTTCTTCCTATGACACCAATGATGGGGCACTATTTATCCCACCAACACCATTAAAGGGGCACTATTCCTTCCACTGATACCAACCATGGGGTACTCTTCCTTCCACTGACCCCAATGATGGGGCACTATTCCTCCTACTGACACCAATGATGGGGCACTATTTCTTCCTATGACACCAATGATGGGGCACTATTTCTCCAACCAACACCATTAAAGGGGCACTATTCCTTCCACTAATACCAACCATGGGGTACTATTCCTTCCACTGACCCCAATGATGGGGCACTATTCCTCCCACTGACACCAATGATTGGGCACTATTTCTCCCACCAACACCAATCATGGGGTACTATTCCTCCCACTGATACCAACGATAAGGCACTATTCCTCCTAATGACACCAATGATGGGGCACTATTCCTTCCACTGACACTAATGATGGGGCACTGTTCCTTCCACTGAAGCCAGGACATTTTCTACTCCAAATTGCCACAACCCGGCCCCCCTAAATTCTGAGGGAAAGTAAACTGGCTCTCCAAGTAGGTTCGGAGACCCCTGCTCTAGATGGCAACATTTCTCGGGGTTGGTGTCCAACTAATCCCTACATGATTCAAGTGCTAGATGATTGCTACAAGCGATGCTGAAATTGGCATTAAACTTTTGGGTCTTGTTGGTACAGCAGTGAGATAATAGGGCTGGGCTCCCACTAAGATGTCTTGAGAAAAGATTGCACTAATTCTGGGAATGGTTGAGGTGGTTCAATGTGCTTGTAGATGATTAGAAGGTACATCCCTGAGTAGAAGAGATACCAGAGCTAGACACATGGCCTGCTTGACCCGTTATATTATAAGGGAAGTAGGTTTGTCAGCTGAAATGACACCATAATGACACAAGACAAGGAAGGAATCCATCCACATTACCTCCTGGGAAGACTTCTGCACAGCAGCTTATCAAACCTTCAACTACTGACACCACCAAGATGGGAGAGGCGGAAGCCATGTCCAGCATAGATGGGTCTCTAGAAAAAGGCAAGGATAGAGAAGGACCATGTTAATGTGTTAAAGAGTCAGAATGTCAACTACATCCCCACAAAATGACTTCACATCCCCGACACACACTTCATTCTGTAGACCAGGGGTTGGCAAGCCGTCAATCGCTATTTACCCATCGACCTCAGGCAGCCGACGGGCAGGGCCTGTGCTACCACTAGGCAAACTAGGCAGCCGCCTAGGGTGCACTGCGGCCTAGGGGAGCCCGGCCACCGGTGTTTCTACTCTCTTCTCTCTAAGTCCAAGTCTCAGCATCAGCAGGCAGCCGCCACTCTGTTCGCACATAGTGTCAGTGGCGGCGGAGGACTGTGTCTGTGTCCTGACTCCCGAATGAATGGAATCAAGCAAACATTAATTGATGGGCGCTGGTAGGCTTCATTGATGGGCGCTGGTGAGGCTGCATTTGTTGGGGGCGCTGGTAAGGCTGCAATTGATAGGCGCTTCATTAAAAAGGTGGGGTATACATGGGCATGGCAAAGGGGGGTGGAGTCAGGGGTGGAGCCAAGGGGGCGGAGGCAAAATTAGGTTTTGCCTAGGGTGTCAAAAATCCTTGCACCAGCCCTGCCGACGGGTAGATCGCAAACTAATTCCTACTTTGCTGGTCCATCCCCCAGCGGAGAGTGGGAGCCAGCACAGTACTGGATGGAGGGTGGAAGCTGCCGGAGTTAACTTTCAAGTTAACCAGCTTGTTAAGATGAAGAGTTAACTTCGGCAGGACCGTTCCCATCCTCCGTCCAGGACTGTGCTGCTTCCCACTCTCTGCTCTGCAGTACACCAGCTGTAAGGTAGGGGAGTGCTACCTACATATTGGTGTGTGCTTGTGTTGGGGGGAAGAGGATGTGAAGGGGCAAAGGGCACTGCTGGGGGGGCAGAGGATACTACTGGGGGGGAGAGGGGGCAGGACACACTACAGTGGGGGGGAGGGGGGGTGATGTGAAGGGGACAGGGGATGCTGCTTTTTGGGGGGGTGAGGAACACTACTGTATGGGGGAGCAGAAGACACTACTATGTGTGTGTTTGTGTGTGTGTGGGGGGGGTGGTTGGGGGCAAGAGTCACTGTGTGTGTTGGGGGGGGACACTACTGTGTGTGTTGGTAGTCAGATCCAACCTTTGCTGAGTACAGGGCCATGCGTTTTGGACCCTCTTGACTAATTGTCATGATACCATGTCTGTGCTGATACTTATTTGGTTCATTATACCCCCTAAAGATGTACTACACATGCATCTACCCCTGATGAAGCGAGCATGGTCTTGCGAAACGTGTTGGGATACCTTTCATGCCTGTGTACTTTGCGACTTACATTCTATACCATTATACGTTTATGACATTTTTTAATGTATATATCACTTCAGTGGCTTGGCTATGATTCATGTTTATGTTTGCATGACAATTTTAATAAATTTTGAGACTGCATTTACTCTGCCAATTGTTGGCTAACTGCATTCACCTCATTTAATGTCCCGGGGCGATTTCCTGTTTTTTTTGTTGTGTGTGCGTGTGTGTGTGTATGTGTGGGGGGGGGCAGAGGGCACTACTGCTGGGGTGATGATATAAAAGGGGCAGAGGACACCACTGTGGGGTGGGGGGGGTACACTAGTGGGGGTGATGTCAAGTGGGCAGAGGACACTGCTGTATGGGGGGGACGGGACACTACTGTGTATGTGTGTGTAGGGGGGGGCAAAGGACACTACTTTGTGTGTGGGGGGGCAGAGGACTGTACATCTGGGGTGATGATGTGAAAGGGGGCAGAGGACACCACTGTGGGGTGGGGGTGATGTCAAGTGGGCAGAGGACACTGCTGTATGGCTGTATGGAGGGGACACTACTGTGTATGTGTGTGTAGAGGGGGGGACAAAGGACACTACTGTGTGTAAAGGGGGGGGGGAGCAAAGGGTCAAGGGACACTTCTGTGTGTGTGAGAAGGGGAGGGGACAACACCACTGTGTGGGAGGAGGCAGAGGGTCAGAGGTCACTACTGGTGGGGGGGGGGTGATTGATGTGAAGGGGGGCAGAAGATACTACCCTGGGGGGGGTGATGTGAAGGGGGGGAGAGGACACTACTGTGACACACTATGGGCACTTGGAAGTGCAGTCGCTGTAGATCCGAGGGAGAAAAATAAAAAGTAAGCATTTTTGCTTGCACATGATTGGATGGTAAAATCAGCAGAGCTTCCCCTCATTTCAGATCTTTCCCTCAGATTTACAGCAATTGCACTTCCAAGTAAATCATCCCCCTTGTGTGTACCGTCGTTTTATTTAAGGCTTGATCGTTTTGCGTTTATTTTTTTTTTTAAAGGGGTGCGCCCCCCCTTTGTCTGGGTAGATCTCAGTCTCTGACAGGTTGCCTACTCTTGCATTAGATATCCACGTTGATTCGTTTCTTATCACCTCTTGTTGTATAGCTGGCTAAAGGGGGATATATTACATCTCCTTTGGTAAATGAGGTTTAAAATGTAACTCCACTTTTGTTGAGAAAAAAAACAAAACATCCCCCTCGGGGTGATCTCTGTACATTGCAAGGATTGGAACAAACGTTGTAGCAGATTCCTACCTTTTCCTGCTCTGAAGGAATATTTCTTTGTGTCACCAGTCCATGTCCTTTCCATACTGAATATGAATAGGAGGATGCAGTTCATTATAATCATCTGGTGCCCTCTCAGTGTTCTAATGAGAAAATCTGCAGTGTCTGGATGCCTTAAGCATTTCACAGCCACGTATCAGATGCATGGCTCACAATTGGGGCACAGTCCCGCATTGTAAAATTGTCGTTAGGCAAAAAAAAAAAACAGGCTTTAGCAGGTGGCAGTAGCGTCTCCTGAATGCCTGCCAGCTGCTGCTACACTGCCCTCCGAAAAGTGATTTATTGTGGATCGCTTTTCAGCGGGAAGGAAGTGTTACAGCCTGTTTTGAAAGAACATAGCTAGTGTGCAGCTCAGCGATTCTGGTATTCCTTTGGGTGCTCCATTGTCTCCTTTATCCACAACGTAGGCAAGCAGAGTAATCTCGTAGTCTTTATATTTTTGGACTTGTTTATAAAATACCAACCAAACCATCCTGACCGGTCGTCACCGGACCGCGCTGAACAGGACGCCATAAGGTGGACATTCATAATCTGCTCTCCTTCACTTCATATATAAGTGAAATAATTGATGTTGACTCTACTCACCCGTCAGATTTGGCCCACAGGAGGTTGGGACCGAGAACGATTGCGATATTGCTGGGCGTCATTTTGTTGACTTCTTGGTGTTCTCCTAACTTTGCCAAAAACTTGATTAGGAATCTGCAATGAAGACAGAATCACGAGCACAACAGTCATTTATTGCTGGAACAGAACTCAGCTTTCTCCTCTGGAAAACACCAATAATATTGTCCAATCAGGGATAGTCACAGCCATGTAACCTATACAGGTGTCACCATCAGATGTGTGACGTCCACAGGTAGCAGAAGATAGATCAGTGACACCTATGTGTAATCTGGACAGATGATGTCGTCATGCATACAGGTGTATAACACAAAGGGGTAAAGTATACGGGTGCCCAATACATATTGGTAACGGACGGGTGGGCAACACATATGTGCAACATAAACAGGTGTGGGACACATCCAGGTAATGTGGATAGGTGTGTCACATAAAACATAGACTTGTGTGTGACACATATGGGTAACATAGACAGGTTTGTGACGCATAGAGTAACAGAGAGGTGTGTGACATATATAAGGGTAATGTGAACAGGTGTGTGACCCATGAAGTAACATAGACAGGTGTGTGACCCATGAAGTAATATAGACAGGTGTGTGACCCATGAAGTAACATAGACAGGTGTGTGACCCATGAAGTAACATAGACAGGTGTGTGACCCATGAAGTAACATAGACAGGTGTGTGACCCATGAAGTAACATAGACAGGTGTGTGACCCATGAAGTAACATAGACAGGTGTGTGACCCATGAAGTAACATAGACAGGTGTGTGACCCATGAAGTAATATAGACAGGTGTGTGACCCATGAAGTAACATAGACAGGTGTGTGGCACATGAAGTAACATAGACAGGTGTGTGACCCATGAAGTAACATAGACAGGTGTGTGACCCATGAAGTAACATAGACAGGTGTGTGACCCATGAAGTAACATTGACTGGTGTGTGACCCATGAAGTAACATAGACAGGTGTGTGACCCATGAAGTAATATAGACAGGTGTGTGACCCATGAAGTAATATAGACAGGTGTGTGACCCATGAAGTAACATAGACAGGTGTGTGACCCATGAAGTAACATAGACAGGTGTGTGGCACATGAAGTAACATAGACAGGTGTGTGACCCATGAAGTAACATAGACAGGTGTGTGGCACATGAAGTAATATAGACAGGTGTGTGACCCATGAAGTAATATAGACAGGTGTGTGACCCATGAAGTAACATAGACAGGTGTGTGACCCATGAAGTAACATAGATAGGTGTGTGACCCATGAAGTAATATAGACAGGTGTGTGACCCATGAAGTAACATAGACAGGTGTGTGGCACATGAAGTAACATAGACAGGTGTGTGACCCATGAAGTAACATAGACAGGTGTGTGACCCATGAAGTAACATAGACAGGTGTGTGGCACATGAAGTAACATAGACAGGTGTGTGACCCATGAAGTAACATAGACAGGTGTGTGACCCATGAAGTAACATAGACAGGTGTGTGACCCATGAAGTAACATAGACAGGTGTGTGACCCATGAAGTAACATAGACAGGTGTGTGACCCATGAAGTAACATAGATAGGTGTGTGACCCATGAAGTAATATAGACAGGTGTGTGACCCATGAAGTAACATAGACAGGTGTGTGGCACATGAAGTAACATAGACAGGTGTGTGACCCATGAAGTAACATAGACAGGTGTGTGACCCATGAAGTAACATAGACAGGTGTGTGACCCATGAAGTAACATAGACAGGTGTGTGGCACATGAAGTAACATAGACAGGTGTGTGACCCATGAAGTAACATAGACAGGTGTGTGGCACATGAAGTAATATAGACAGGTGTGTGACCCATGAAGTAATATAGACAGGTGTGTGACCCATGAAGTAACATAGACAGGTGTGTGACCCATGAAGTAACATAGATAGGTGTGTGACCCATGAAGTAATATAGACAGGTGTGTGACCCATGAAGTAACATAGACAGGTGTGTGGCACATGAAGTAACATAGACAGGTGTGTGACCCATGAAGTAACATAGACAGGTGTGTGACCCATGAAGTAACATAGACAGGTGTGTGGCACATGAAGTAACATAGACAGGTGTGTGACCCATGAAGTAACATAGACAGGTGTGTGACCCATGAAGTAACATAGACAGGTGTGTGACCCATGAAGTAACATAGACAGGTGTGTGACCCATGAAGTAACATAGACAGGTGTGTGACCCATGAAGTAACATAGATAGGTGTGTGACCCATGAAGTAATATAGACAGGTGTGTGACCCATGAAGTAACATAGACAGGTGTGTGGCACATGAAGTAACATAGACAGGTGTGTGACCCATGAAGTAACATAGACAGGTGTGTGACCCATGAAGTAACATAGACAGGTGTGTGACCCATGAAGTAACATAGACAGGTGTGTGACCCATGAAGTAACATAGACAGGTGTGTGACCCATGAAGTAACATAGACAGGTGTGTGACCCATATTGGTAAATGTGGACAGGTGTGTGACACATGAAGTAACATAGACAGGTGTGTGACCCATGAAGTAACATTGACTGGTGTGTGGCACATATTGGTAAATGTGGACAGGTGTGTGACACATATGGGTAAGGTAAACAGGTGTGTTACACATACAGGTCATGTGGACAGGTGTGAGACACAAGGAGTAACATAGAAAAGTGTACAACACATACAAAGAACAGATTGGTGTGTGGCAAATAGAGTAACTTAGGCTGCATTCACACCTGAGCGTTTTCAGCTCATAAAATGCCCGTAAAACGCCCGAAAAAACACCCAACAAGCAAAATCCCATTCATTTCAATGGCACTTTTTCCCATCTGAGCGTTTTGTCACCTGAAGCAAAACGCCTGAAAAAACGCCCTGTAACGGGAGTCACTTTTGGGCGCAGGGTGACCAAGAAAATAATGAACCCTGTATCTGCCATATTAGAAATAGTGGCTGATTCATAATGCTGGGACAAATACTGTTAGGAGATGCTGATGTCAATTCCAGCCGCCTGTCTGTCTGTTGCCTGCTATAATGTAAATTAGTCTAGTATGACTTGTCACAGCTTCTAAAGAGTCTTTTCATCCAGTGTGCTAATTAACCCTGCAATTGTATTGAGATGTATGATAATGTGTATTGTATAGTCGGTGAGCTGGGAGACATGAAGTCTGTCCTAAAGATCATGTCTCGGAGTCACCTAGTCTGTCTAAAGGATTAGATAATTAGCTCATGTTAATTAGGTTTCTGGTAAGAGGTTGTAGTTTCATCCTGCTGTATATATTTGTGTGAGATCTCAAAATAAAGAGTCATTCCTGTTTGAACCTCAATACAGAGCCTTGTCTCGTACTTTGGGGAGAATTATTCGTATGGGTTTCTTGTTCGGCTGATGGAAGTGTTCGGTAGCTGCCGTTGTGTTCGGAAATGGAAAGTCTTAAACGGCTTGCATACTCGGGGTGTGGTTACACGCCCTAAGCTCAAAAAAGAACATGAACTTCTTTGGGGCAGATTACAGGCGTTTTTCTGCCTTTTACATTGGTGACCTGAACAAAATCGCGGCAAAACGCCGCAAAATCGTGGTAAAAAATTTGGTTAAAACACGGCAAAATCGCGGTTAAAAACGCGTGACTTTTAAACGCTCAGGTGTGAATGCAGCCTTAGGCAGTGAACACAAATAAGTAAAGTGGACAGGTGTGTGACACATATGGGTAACATAGACAGGTTTACAACACACACAGGTAACGTGGACAGGTGTGTGTGTCACACAAAGTAACTTACATGGTGTGTAACAAAAATGGGTAAAGTGGACAGGCATGTGACACATACAGGTAAAGTGGACAGGTATACAACACATACACAGGTAACATGGACTGGTGTGCAACATATTCAAGAAATGTAGACAGGTGCATGACAAATAGAGTAAAATATATACAGTATCTCACAAAAGTGAGTACACCCCTCACATTTTTGTAAATATTTTATTGTATCTTTTTGGCTGCATTCATACCTGAGCGTTTTCAGCTCATAAAATGCTTGTAAAATGCCTGAAAAAACAAGCAAAATCCCATTCTTTTCAATGGCACCTGTTCATATCTGAGCGTTTTGTCACCTGAAGCAAAACGCCTGAAAAACGCCCTGATCTCAAAAAAGAACATGAGCTTCTTTGGGGCAGATTACAGGCGTTTTTCTGCCGTTTACATTGGTGACCTGAACAAAATCGCAGCAATATCGCGGTGAAAACACGTGACTTTGAAACGCTCAAGTGTGAATGCAGCCTTCATGTGACAACACTGAAGAAATGACACTTGTCTACAATGTAAAGTAGTGAGTGTACAGCTTGTATAACAGTGTAAATTTGCTGTCCTCTCAAAATAACTCAAAACACAGCCATTAATGTCTAAACCGCTGGCAACAAAAGTGAGTACACCCCTAAGTGAAAATGTCCAAATTGGGCCCAGTTAGCTATTTTCCCTCCCCGGTGTCATGTGACTCGTAAGTGTTACAAGGTCTCAGGTGTGAATGGGGAGCAGGTGTGTTAAATTTGGTGTTATCGCTCTCACTCTCTCATACTGGTCATACTAGCACCTCATGGCAAAGAACTCTCTGAGGATCTGAAAAAAAGAATTGTTGCTCTACATAAAGATGGCCTAGGCTATAAGAAGATTGCCAAGACCTTGAAACTGAGCTGCAGCACGGTGGCCAAGACCATACAGCGGTTTACCAGGACAGGTTCCACTCAGAACAGGCCTCGCCATGGTCGACCAAAGAAGTTGAGTGCACGTGCTCAGCGTCATATCCAGAAGTTGTCTTTGGGAAATAGACGTATGAGTGGTGCCAGCATTTCTGCAGAGGTTGAAGGGGTGGGGGGTCAGCCTGTCAGTGCTCAGACCATACACCGCACACTGCATCAAATTGGTCTGCATGGCTGTCATCCCAGAAGGAAGCCTCTTCTAATGATGATGCACAAGAAAGCCTGAAAACAGTTTGCTGAAGACAAGCAGACTAAGGACATGGATTACTGGAACCATGTCCTGTGGTCTGATGAGGCCAAGATAAACTTATTTGGTTCAGATGGTGTCAAGCGTGTGTGGGGGCAACCAGGTGAGGAGTACAAAGACAAGTGTGTCTTGTCTACAGTCAGGCATGGTGGTGGGAGTGTCATGGTCTGGGGCTGCATGAGTGCTGCCGGCACTGGGGAGCTACAGATCATTGAGGGAACCATGAATGCCAACATGTACTGTGACATACTGAAGCAGAGCATGATCCCCTCCCTTCATAGACTGGGCGAAGGGCAGTATTCCAACATGATAACGACCCCAAACACACCTCCAAGACGACCACTGCCTTGCTAAAGAAGCTGAGGGTAAAGGTGATGGACTGGCCAAGCATGTCTCCAGACCTAAACCCTATTGAGCATCTGTGGGACATCCTCAAACGGAAGGTGGAGGAGCGCAAGGTCTCTAACATCCACCAGCTCTGTGATGTCGTCATGGAGGAGTGGAAGAGGACTCCAGTGGCAACTTGTGAAGCTCTGGTGACCTCCATGCCCAAGAGGGTTAAGGCAGTGCTGGAAAATAATGGTGGCCACACAAAATATGGACACTTTGGGTCCGATTTGGACATTTTCACTTAGGGGTGTACTCACTTTTGTTGCCAGCGGTTTAGACATTAATGGCTGTGTGTTGAGTTATTTTGAGGGGAAAGCAAATTGACACTGTTATACAAGCTGTACACTCACTACTTTACATTGTAGCAAAGTTTTATTTCCTCAGTGTTGTCACATGAAAAGATAGAATAAAATATTTACAAAAATGTGAGGGGTGTACTCACTTTTGTGAGTAACTGTAGGTATGCACCACAAATGGGTAAAGCGGATATGTGTGCGACACAGAGTAACATAGACAGGTGTGTAACACAAATTGTTAAAGCAGACAGGTGTGTGACACATACAGGTAACATGAACAGGTGTGTGACACATACTGGGAACACAGACAGGTATGTAGCAGCTCCTATCATAAATCTGATAACCTCAGGTAGAGCACATTTCTAAGGTGAATGAATTGGGTATCTGATGGACTATGTAGGAAGACATAGTATGAAGATCTGAGACATTAGATGGTCACAAGGGCGATAGGCCCCGTGAAGGTTTGCTGAGAGCAGAATACATTTTTTTGAACAGATTTGGTCATGGTGGGCACTGTATACCTGAGGTTGTTGTAGTTTTCAGGCGGCAGCTTGGCACACACCTCTCTAAAACTCTCCTGCCGTTTTTCTGGCTCTTTAATGCTGAAAGATAAAACAGAATTGGCATGACAAGGTGAACTTGGCAGAGATGTGTCCCCACCAAGCTCTGCGGTCACTTTTACCTGGCAGCTCTCATCCAGTCATCAAAGAGTTCGGAGGTCATGAGCGGTTCTGGAAGTTCCCGGAGATAGGACTTGAGGGCACCTAGAAGATACTTAATATGATAATCCTGCATGGAGTATGGAGGAGGTAGTAATAAGGTGCCATATATGGAAAAAGGATCAAGATAGAGGTGGGGGAGCAGAAAAAGTCACGTACCGGCCACAGCATGCGGCTCATTAATAAACTCCGCCAGGTCCCTGGCACCGGCACCCAGACTGGCCTTCAGCTTTTTCAGAATTGATGCGCCTGCAGCCAACCGGAACAGACCCTGAAATAGAATGACCAATTACCGACCTGACCACAAAAATACTACATCACCAATACCAATCATTAGCATTGATTTCAGTACCAGAAAACATGGCGGACAGGAAGTGGATGGGGCTGTTTACACCTAGTAACAAGGAAACGTCTTTCAGTTTGAACAATTATTCCTGGATTTCTTGAAAGGCTACATAGGCCCCAGCGTAAGCCGGCTGACTTCCAGGTATTGGATACCCTTCCAGTTATACCTCACATGAATGAAAGCTACACTTTCACTAAAAATTATAAAGAATTGCTATACAATCCAATATGCAAATGACCTTCACATTTCAATCTGCAGATGATGTTATTTTCTAAACTCAGTAAAACCTTAGATTATAAGCTCCTTGAGGGCAGGGACTGATGTGAATGTGCAATATACACTATTGTCATAAGTATTGGGATGCCGGTCTTTACACGCACATGAACGTTAATGGCATCCCAGTCTTAGTCCGTAGGGTTTAATATTGAGTTGGCCCACCCTTTGCAGCTATAACAGCTTCAACTCTTCCGGAAAGGCTGTCCACAAGGTTTAGGAGTGTGCCTATGGGAATGTTTGACCATTCTTCCAGAAGCGCATTTGTGAGGTCAGGCACTGATGTTGGACGAGAAGGCCTGGCTCGCTGTCTCCACTAACTCTTATGCCGCGTACACACGAGCGGACTTTAAGGCAGACTTTGCCCGGTGGACTTTTCAACGGACTTTATGACGGACTTTCCGAATGAACGGACTTGCCTACACACAATCCACCAAAGTCCGTCAAATTCATACGTGATGACGTACGACCGGACTAAAACAAGGAAGTTCATAGCCAGTAGCCAATAGCTGCCCTAGCGTGGCTTTTTGTCCGTCGAACTAGCATACAGATGAGCGGACTTTTCGACCGGACTCAAGTTCGACGGATTGATTTAAAACATGTTTCAAATCTAAGTCTGTCCAACTTTTGAGAAAACAAAGTCCGCTGGAGCCCACACACATCGAATTGTCCGACCAAATCCCGTCTGCTGGGCAAAGTCTGCCGTAAAGTCCGCTCGTGTGTACACAGCATTATTCATCCTAAAGGTGTTCTATCGGGTTGAGGTCAGGACACTGCGCAGGCCAGTCAAGTTCCTCCACCCCAAACTCGCTCATCCATGTCTTTATGGACCTTGCTTTGTGCTCTGGTGCGCAGTCATGTTGGAACAGGAAGAGGCCATCCCCAAACTGTTCCCACAAAGTTGGGAGCATGAAATTGTCCAAAATGTCTTGGTATGGACATGGATGAGCGAGTTTGGGGTAGAGAAACTTGACTGGCCTGCACAGAGTCCTAAGTTCAGATCGAAGATTGGGGTGTGCGAATGGTGGCAGAAAAATTGAACATGAATAGGGAAACAGTGCAGCAGATTCGTTGGATTTGGGAATGAGAAAGGTTTACACAAAGATGATGCCTTCAATCTTGACAGAAGATCAGAAAGAGCGTTGGGGTTGATTTACCAAAACTGGAGAGTGCAAAAGTGCAGCTCTGCATAGAAACCAATCAGCTTCCAGGTTTTATTGTCAAAGCTTAATTGAACAAACTGAAGTTAGAAGCTGATTGGCTACCATGCACAGCTGCACCAGATTTTGCATGATCTAGTTTTAGTAAATCAACCCCATTGTCTTTAAATTTCATCCGATTTTTTTTGATGAATGCAGAGGTGTTTGATATATATATATATATATATATATATATATATATATATATATATATTTTTTTTTTTTTTTGTTTACAGTCCATTCTGGGAATTAAAATTGTTGCACCTTGTACATAGTTCACCCAGTTGGGAGAGATTTAATCTTAACAGAACTGGAGTAAAGCTGACCATACATGGATCAAAATTCATCCGGTTCAGCAGGAACCAGCCAAATTTCAATCCATGTATGAGCTGCCTGGTTGTACAGAAGTCGGTCTACCGATCAGCTTCTGTACAACCAGCCTTTTGGAAAATTTCTGCATGATCAGCGCTGCTGGCTATAGCCGGCGGTTCTATTCAGTGTCTTCTGACTGTAGCAGGATAGTAGGTACCAGATACGTGGTTGGGACCATGATAGTAATCTAGCACTAGACTCCGAGGCCTCTCATAGTGAAGTCCGGGGTAGTTATGGTCCCAGGTGGAAACATTACACCTTATTATTACCACCAGGGATCCTCAGTGATGTCCAGTCTTCAAGGTGTAAACCAGACTCAGGGCATGTTGTGACCAGGTCCACTAATGGCGGTTTATAGGAGGGGAAATTATCACAAATGGGAATATAGGAAAAGTGGACAGGAAAAAAAACCTGAAAACAATTCTTATGAATTGTAGGGTTTTTAGTATTTCTACCGGAAAGATGAAAAATATAATTGTCTCATTCAGCAATGTATAATCAGAGGTGGCGATCAGAGACCATGGCACCTACCTCTTCTTGCATCCCGTGGATCAGCAGCATTCGCACACAGGCCGATATGGGCGCAGCAATCTCACACCCAAATCTTTCTAGGTGTGTTGCCAGCGGTACTCCGTATACCTCGGCAGGAGACTGATGTGCTGGAGCTGGTGAAGAAAACAAGAAAGAGAACGATGATGTGGAGATGTATGTGAAGAAGGCTCAGTAGTTAAAATAAGGTATGACTGGTGAGGAATTCTGAGTAGGTTCCCAGTAGGTTCAGTGGTACAATGGCTCAATAAAGAAACTTTATATGGGGCCCTCTGAGGGGTGATGACCAGTTAGAAGCTTATTAAATGCATTTTCTCAAAAAATCTGCACTCAATTTTGGCTGAAGAGGGATATTTAGTGACTGCATTCAGTTGAGGGACATTTGTTGACTTCACTTGTTAGTCGAATATGGACACTTAGTGTCTGGACTTGTTGTTGGTTGCAGAGGGACATTTAGTGACTACACTCGTTGTTGGTTGAAGAGGGACTTTTAGTGACTCCAGTCGTTGTTGGTTGCAGAGGGACATTTAGTGCCTGCACTCATTGGTTGAAGATATACATTTAGTGACTGCACTTGTTAGTTGAAGAGGGACAATTAGTGACTGCACTTGGTGTTGGTTGAAGAGGGACATTTAGTGACTGCACTCGTTGGTTGAAGAGGGACATTTAGTGACTGCACTCGTTGGTTGAAGAAGGACATTTAGTGACTGCACTCATTGGTTGAAGAGGGATATTTAGTGACTGCACTTGTTGGTTGAAGAGGGACATTTAGTGACTGCACTCATTGGTTGAAGAGGGACATTTAGTGACTGCACTCATTGGTTGAAGAGGGACATTTAGTGACTGCACTCATTGGTTGAAGAGGGACATTTAGTGACTGCACTCATTGGTTGAAGAGGGGACATTTAGTGACTGCACTCGTTGGTTGAAGAGGGACATTTAGTGACTGCACTTGTTGGTTAAAGAGGGACTTTTAGTGCCTGCAATCGTTGTTGGTTGAAGAGGGACATTTAGTGACTGCACTCATTGGTTAAAGAGGGATATTTAGTGACTGCACTCATTGGTTGTAGAGGGACATTTAGTGACTGCACTTGTTGGTTGAAGAGGGACATTTAGGGGTTGATTTACTAAAACTGGAGAGTGCAAAATCTGGTGCGGCTGAGGACTTCTGCATAATAACTAGAAACAGTTTTAAGGTCTTTAACAATTTCCAGTCCATTCTACATCATAGACATCAACTAGTAATGAGTCTGATATATGTAAGGGGTGAGGGACCTGTGTGGTTGACTCTACTGGTGGACACTCTCCCACGATGGTTTACCAAAATACGGACAGGACGGGAGATGAATACTGACCGCTCTCCTTCATGGTGTCTCTCAGCTCCCCCAATGCATCTGTCAACTGCGCCAATGATTTCCGATGATACTCTGCCTGAAGCTCCAGAAGCTGTGGGGAAACATCAAGTTATAGGGGTTTAATAAAGGATTTAATAGGACAACCCTAACTACTAATACAGAGGTAAGATAAGAATAGTCACATAGGGGGAGATTTACTAAAACTGGCGCACTCAGAATCTGATGCAGCTGTGCATTGTAGCCCACCGGCTTTTAACTTCAGCTTGTTCAATTAAGCTTTGACCATAATACCTGGAAGCTGATTGGTTTCTATGCAGAGCTGCACCAGATTCTGTGTGCACCAGTTTTAGTAAATCTCCCCCATAGTTTGAATAGAGACAACATCCATCACGTTCAATGACAAAAAATAGCCTGCTTCGAAGAACCCCAAGCTGGTTCTTCTAAAAACGAAGGAACGTCTTCCACCTTGACCGCATTACTACATTCTACTGTGTTACTTCATATAACAGGAAGGTTATTTTGTGCTTCGTATAAGGAACACATCCAGCCCTTACCTGAAACAATCTACTCCAACCATTCTCAACCAGGGTTCCGTGAAACCCTAGAATTCCTGTATAGGTTGCTAGGGGTTCCTTAAACTGTGGCTAAATGACCTCCCATCTGATGGTGCCTGCATAATTCTTGGTCCATTGCCACTTAGCAGATCTTTTCAGGTGTCAGAGCAAATTTTCAACTGACTCCCCCAATTTGAGATATACTCTAAGCTGGGGGAAGGTTGCCCCGAGACCTGAAAATTATTTCAACGGTTCCTCTGGGGTAAAAGGGTTGAGAAAGGCTGATCTAAGTCTGCTCCTGCGCTACTTTCACCCTCTCCATCGAAAGGAGTGAACCCACCAATCGGCACACCTCTGCCACTCTGCATTGGGCATTGTCCAGCTGGGGCCTTGCAGGCTGTAGAAAGGGGCACCGGGGGGGGCCACCAGTGATAAAGCCATCCCTAGAATGTATGACACGTCAGATGCTTATTGAAACGTTATTTCACTACATAGCTTTGCGTCATCGGAAAACACAGAGGTGGCACTTTAATCCCAAACTTGGGATGCAGGCGCCTGGGTTGCAGGTCACACATGGATTGCATGTGTAAGACATTTTGAATCACTCTTCATCGCCATCTATGGACAGTTTTTTGTCACTGCAACAATCTAGCTTGTACTGCACACCTGACCTCCGTTAAGGACCTCAGATCATCCATCCCGTGCCAGATCAACAGGTTGAAGCTACATTCACACTTAGCTGAGTGTTTTCAGGCATTTTTTCTTTTTTTCCCAGGCGTCTTTGAGCATTTTTTTCGGGAAGGTTTGCAAACAATATAATCGTTTTTTTCAGGCGTTTTTTTTTTAACTAAAAGGTGTGAAGTTCTGCTGAAAAAGAGGCGGAGAGCTGCTGTTTGAGAAGAAAAATCGCATGACAAAATGCTTATGTCGCGTTTTTCCAAGGCGTTTCCAAGTCAAAAATGCTGAAATCTGCCTGAAAAGTGGCTCCTGTACTTTTATTGAGCGACATGCGTTTTGCTACAAAAACGCTCAAATGTGAACGGGGGCCATTCAACTGAATGAAGCCGCTCTGCAACCGCCCTGTAAAATGCGTGAAACGCATTTGTGGTTGCAGTACGGTAGTGTGGGTTTTTAAGGGTTAACAAAAAGGTGGTGGGAAGGTGACAAAGCGCCTCCTCACTGCCTGTCAGATGCCCTCTACGAAGAGATCCCTCGTAGATCGCTCTCTGATATAAACGAGCCTTTCGTTTGTCTGTATCTGCCTGACTATTGCATGTACTAATGATCTCTGGAATCTGACCCCAGCCTGTACTTTGGATTATACTTTAGTCTGCTGCCTGCCTCGATTTCTTATCTGTCTGATTTTTGCTTCTGCCTCTTGAATTAGTACCAGGCCTGGTTGTCTGCTGGTCGGCGGTCTCCACCAGATCCTTGGCAGGTTGCACTCCGGGTATTGGCAGAACAACATCTGCACCTCCTAGGCCAGTGATGGTGTACCTTGGCACTCCAGATGTTTTGGAATTACATTTCCCATGATGCTCATGCACTCTGCAGTGTAGCTGGGCATCATGGGAAATGTAGTTCCAAAACATCTGGAGTGCCAAGATTCACCATCACTGTCCTAGAAGCTCCGGGAAACACCTGATGGACGGGGGTTGGGCTTTGGAGGGAGTCTGGCACTTCCATGGCATGGAAGATTCATAAACTGGTCAGTAAAACCCCCAACCTGAACCTTGGGGTACCCCACAGTGATTCAGAATAAAGACCCTGATCTCTTTTTTTAACCACTTGCCTACCGGGGCACTTATACCCCCTTCCTGCCCAGGGCAGCTTTCAGCTTTCAGCGCTGTCACACTTTGAATGACAAATGTAGCAGCGTTCATGCAACACTGTACATATATGACATTTTTATTATTCTTTTCACACAAATATGATGGGCACTGATAGGCTGCACTGATAAGTGACAATGATGGGCACTGATGAGGCGGCACTTATAGGCGGCACTGATAGGTGACACTAATAGGCTGAACTGATGGGCACTGATAGGTGGCTCTGATAAGTGACAATGATGGGCACTGGTGAGGCTGCACTTATAGGAGGAACTGATGGGCGCTGATAGGCAGCTCTGATAAGTGACAAGGATGAGCACTGATGAGGCTGCACTAATAGGCTGAACTGATGGGCACTGATAGGTGCCACTAATAGGCAGAACTGATGGGCACTGATAAGTGGCACTGATAAGTGACAATGATGGGCACTGATGAGGCTGCACTAATAGGCGGAACTGATGGGTACTGATAGGTGGCACTAATAGGCGGAACTGATGGGCACTGATAGGTGGCACTGATAAGTGATAATGATGGGCACTGATGAGGCTGCACTTATAGGCAGCACTGATAGGCACTGATAGGTGGCACTAATAGGCGGAACTGATGGGCACTGATAGGTGGCAATGATAGGCAGCACTAATAAGCGACAATGATGAGCACGGATGAGGCTGCACTTATTGGCGGCACTGATGGGCACTGATAGAGGGCACTTATAGGAGGAACTGATGGGCACTGATAGGCACCTCTGATAAGTGACAATGATGAGCACTGATGAGGCTGCACTAATAGGCGGCACTGATGGGTACTGATAGGTGGCACTAATAGGCAGAACTGATGGGCACTGATAGGTGGCACTGATAAGTGACAATGATGGGCACTGATGAGGCTGCACTAATAGGCGGCACTGATGGGTACTGATAGGTGGCACAAATAGGCGGAACTGATGTACACTGATAGGTGGCACTGATAGGCAGCACTTATAAGTGACAATGATGGGCACTGATGAGGCTGCACTAATAGGCGGCACTGATGGGTGCTGATAGGTGGCACTAATAGGTGGAACTGATGTACACTGATAGGTGGCACTGATAGGCAGCACTGATAAGTGACAATGATGGGCACTGATGAGGCTGCACTTATAGTCGGCACTGACAGGTGGCACTAATAGGCTTCACTGATGAGCACTGATAGGCATCACTGATGGGCACTGATAGGCATCACTGGTGGGCACTGGTGGGAAAGCATTGATAATTAGGACACTAATTATCAGTGTAGATGTCCATTTAACACAAGCCGGTTATTGGCTCTCCTCTTGCTGTCAGTGTGAGGAAAGGAAAGCCAATAACTGGCGTGTAATTACATTATGACCAGCTGTCATTGGACGCAGCTGATCACGTGGTAAAGGATCACTGTGATTGGCCCTTTACCCCGATCTGTGATCAGCTAAACTGATGGCAAAGGATTCAGCGATCACTAAGCGCGCTGCCAGCGCCCCACAGGTTCATGCAGGCAGCGCCGATTACTGGAGGACGATCTCCCAGCACAGTAAGCCCGGGCTGTAGCCATCTTTCGTCTATATCGCGGGCGGGAAGGGGTTAATATGGGTGTCATGATTGTAAAGTCATTCACTGGTATGAAGACTACCAGTAGAGGACTAAGGCCCGGGTCACACCAATTCGAATTCTGATGCGATTTTGATCTGTTCAGAATGCATAGATTTGCATGTCATCTGCAATAATATTGTTTTCAATGTAGGCTGTTCACATCAATGCGGGGCGATTCTGATGCGGCTAAAAAGAAGGGTCATGTGCGAATTTGATCCGGTGCGAATTCAGCTCCATAGACCGGACCGGATTAAAATCGCAGTCCTGTGATCACATTACTGTGAATCCAGCTTTTTTTGGGTTCTATTGGCCAGACATAGAATCGCAGCTATGACCAATCCCCTCACACATTTGCATTAGAATCGCACTTGACACACAAAAGTCGCACCGTGAATTCGAACCACAATCGCACTCAAAAACGGATGTCATTTGGGATGTGAACTGCGCCTGAAAGTGAAGTTATCCTTTCAAACGTCTCTAAAACGATGGGTTCAAAATAACCGAGCTCTCAGGCTGTGAGCGTGTCGGCATCTTATGGATGTTATTTTTATATCAGTTTATTTAAAGAAAGTTTTGGAATTCTCCTTCTTGACATTCCAAGCCCTCAATGTGAGGAGGGGCAGTTAAAGTGGAATCAACATTTTTAACTATTTTTAATCCTCATTCTGCCAGCATTAGTAAATAGATAGGAAAGTATATTGTATCTACTTGTTTTAAACCTTTTTTTTATTTACATTTCCTCAGTTACTTCCTGGTCTCTGGCCTAGGCCAAAATGATGTCATACAGTATGTGACGGGAGTCACTTTGGGTGGGGGGGTTTGTAAAACTCAGCTTACCCAGGGGAGCTGGACACGGAGTTTCCAGAGCTCTCCAAGGTAAGCCGAGTTCCAAACCCCCCCCACCCAAAGTGACTCCCGTCACCCCAGTGTGGCTGTACAGTGTGTCTAAATAGCACAGATCATAGTGGGGTTCTCAGTCACCCTGTGCCCCTAATGGACGCAGGGTGATTTACACATAAGAGGGGCCAGGGGAGCTGGACACTGAGTTTCCAGAGCTCTCCAAGGTAAGCTGAGTTGCACAAACCCCCCACACAAAGTGACTCTCGTCACACAGTATATCCCAGGAGTCTTCATGGAATTTTTTTTTCTATCATCTGGAGGAAGGGAGGAGGAGCTTTCTCAGCTAGGCACACTCTCCTGCCCGCATGCCTGAGCTAAGGGCAGATGGATTCCAGGTAGTAAATGCTACGTGAATCATCTGCCCTTACTCAAGATGGCCGCAGATAGAAATGCTAGGGGGGGTGTTTTTCAAAGTGATTTTTCAGCAAAATAAAGCATAGATACATGGATTGATGGGTTTGTTTTGAATATTAAAAAATGCATTAAATCAGGGCTTGACAAATCCCAGGCGCCAGGTCGCCATGGAGACAAGAAATTGCATCCCGTCACCTGGGCTGCCGCTCAAATGCTTTCCCCCGTGTAGGGTTGCCACATGTCTGGGATTCACCCGGACAGTCCGGGGTTTTGAATCATGTCTCAGGCAGACTGAAACCCAGACATTATTATTTGTGTCAAATTTGTTAACATAAATACATTTATTTATTTATAAATTTATTTATGTCAAATTTGTGTCAAACAAATTCTGGCCATGTAAAGGAAATTTGTAAGTTCTGTATATAATTGTATTCTATTTTGTATATATTGCACACTGCCCTCACTGTGCACACGGCACCAATAAGGTTTTCTTTACATGTTTGCATTCTTTCGAGTCCTGATTAGAATTAGCCTGCCTATGTTACGCCCTTTGTTACCATAAAAGTACAATTGTAATATTAATGTGATACCTACGTAATCATAAGTATAAAAACCTTCAATTGGGTCATAATAAGGCAGAACAGTTATTTGGAAAGATGCTGAGCGTATCTTTTGTGTCTGTTCCCTACTGCAGTAGTTATTATTAATTTGGAACCACTAATCAATATGAGGATAGGAATTGCCTATCTATAAAATGGCCAGGTCAGCCACACCCACTGTTCACTGCGGTATGCTATGCACACCGCATTACTACTCTCCTTGGGGCACCCAAAGGTGTCTCAGGCCGCTAAAATGTTCAGGTTTGGCGTGAAGAAAAGGTGGCAACCCTACCCCCCACGCGTGCCCCCACCACTATGTATCCCGGGGCTCCACTTGCCCATCTGCGGGCCCAGGACCGGCATAGCGGGTGCCGCCGGGAAGAGGGGACGGAGGAGAAAGGACACACATCCGCTCCTCTCCTCCCCTTCTTGTTGCTGACATCTATGAAATCACTTCTGGGTCACCGTCGACAGTGCGATGTGCATCGCCTTACATTCAGTGGAGTACAGGGGAGATATTGGGGGTCTTTTAGATCCTGCATTTCTCATTAAAGAGAACCTGTCACCAAAAAAATCACATAGGGGACTTTTTGTGCCAGATCAAACAGGTTTAGGCCTCATTTACATTGTGGTTGGGGGCAGTAAAAACACACAGTTGAATCTGTGTGACCTGCAACCCAAGCACTTTGGATACCCTTCTCAGACCAGATTGTAGATAGCTAGCACAATAGGCCACTGTCCTGCAGTCATAAATGGGCATATAATAAATGGAAGATCCAGGTGACAAAGCAACTTTACTGGAAAAAGCCAAACGGTTCGCCGTGATCTTTAGTTGTCCCGTCCACTTCAAGTGAGTCTAGTCCAGGGGTTGTTGTACTTTTAGGGTCTGGTAAGGTCAGGATGCTTGTATGATGTTGAATAAAGACAGGCCAGCCATTTCTCTTAGGGCTCCAATAACTGGAGTGCCAATAGCGTGTCACCTCTGCATACTGCATCAACCAGACATATTCCTGAACCCCTGCGCTCTATAAGCTTTGCTGTACCCTCTCTTGACCACGGCATCGTATTGCATTGCATAGCCCTGAGCACTTCCTCTGTAAGCTGTGTTGTACATTACATAGTCCTGACTGCTGCAGTATGTAAGCTGTGCTGTACGTTATATACTGCTAACTGCTCCATTCTGTGGGCTGGGCTTTATGTTACATACTCCTAACCACTGCACTCTATACACTATGTTGTACATTGCATAGTTTTCACTGCTACACTCAGTTAGCAGTACTGTTTATTAAGGCGTTTTTGTTCTCTCAGCAGTTGGTGGTTATTAGGGTTGACCATATACCGTTAGCTATAAACTCCACATCCACATACTCAACAAGTTCCTCCATCTACACTAAAAAAAGAGAAGTATGAGAATTTGTTTTTTTTTTGGACTCGTACTTACCTAGGTGGATGCAGCATCAGTCCAATGTTGCATCTGTCCTCCGCCGGCTCTAACACTGAGACCCGAGTGATCAAACACTGCCGGTCGCTCAGTTCTCACAGCTCCCCTAGCAGAGAGCTGGTTGTTGTCAGTCAGGGCTGTCTGCTCTGCCCCCTTCCTTCGTGCTCACTGGATTGCTGGGCTGTGGAGGAGGCGGGAGCAGCGGGGTCAGGCTCTCAGGAGCTTGTAGAGAAGTTGAGCCAGGTGCCGTTCCAGGCATGTGGGCGGATCCCGAATATATGGTCGTGATCCTTCCTGAACCTAGACTGGCTCACTGAATTGCTGGGTTGTGGAGGGAGGCGAGAGCAGCCGGGTCAGGCTCTCAGCAGCTTGCTGAGAGGTTGAGCCAGGTGCCGGTCCAGGCATGTGGGCAGATCCTGACTATATGGTCGCAATCTTTCTCAAGCCTGGGCCGGCTCTGTGACGTCAGCTGACTGCCGGCTTCTGCCCGCCGTCTGCTGGAAATGGGTCACAGAAGTGCGGAACAAACTGCACTGCTGTGATCCTTAGGTGAAGTACAGCCAAACAAGCTCCTTTAAGTTGTCCCCAACTACATGATCACCTTGTCACCTGCCATTACAGCAATAGTAATAATATATTTTACTACTCACCCGTATGAAATAGTTCTTATATTCATTTTCTTTTGTCCCAAAGTGATACAGGTCACATAAATAGTCATCCTGCATCAGAAACAGAACTATTATTTTTAATACAAACTGCTCCTAAATGGCAACCTAATGATGATGATGATGATAAATATAATTATCACCATCATCATCAAAATAATCAATATTATAAATATAATTAAGAAAATGAATGATCAAAATGATGATGATAATGATAATAATGATACATATACAGATAATAATAATAATAAAAATATAACAATAATCCAAAAAAAATGATTATAATAAGAATAATACATCTAATAAAAATATGAATTAATTAATAATAATACTACTAATAATAATCAATATAATCATCATCATTAGGAGCATTTAATACAAACTGCTCCTAAATGGCAACCTAATGATGATGAAGATGATGATAAATATAATCATCATCATCATCATCAAAATAATCAATATTATAAATATAAATATTATAAATATAATTAAGAAAATGAATGATCAAAATGATGACGATGATGATAATGATAATAATGATACATATACAGATAATAATAATAAAAATATAACAATAATCAAAATAATAATGATGATAAATGAGAATAATAAATCTAATAAAAATATGAATTAATTATGAATAATACTAATAATAATAATCAATATAATAATCATCATCAAATATAAACAAAAGGTTCACAAAACTTTCCAATACAAAGAAATATAAAAAGCACCAAATGACAAACTACATCAAACTATGTTTTAAATGTTTCACATCATTGGTGTCAGTGAGAGGAATTGTGCCCCCTTCTTGGTGTCACTTTGGGAGCCCCAAAGACCGGATATTGGCAGACAAAGGGTTGGGTGTGGCCCCCAAGACCACTGTTCTACACCAAATCCACTACACAGCAAAAAGTGGACAGAGCGCAATCTGGAGGTGACCTGGACCTGGATTCTGAGAGGATTCCTCGTTAGCCTGAGCCAAACTATTTTACAGATTCTTTGATAATAATACCACACCTTGCTCTGCTCCACCCTTCTGCGCAGCTCCTCTTCTTCCTCCTTCAAGCTCTCCAGTTTAGCCGGGGTTGCGATAATACCTCCCCCTTGGGCTGCTGGCATGTTCTTCTGGGCCTGAGATAACCTGCCAGGCAGAATGGGAGGACAATATGTTTGTAACATTTTAACTTTCGGTTTGCAGGGTGGCTAACCAATAAGAAATTCAAAAATAATCGGCCTTCTAAAATAGCAAATTAGATCATTAAGAGATAGGATGAATAACTCTTCTAGCAGTAAAATTGGACATTTTAACAGATATCTGAACATCAGACCAAAAAGAGGGAACTAAGGAGGGAAGAGGGACAAAGGGATTTGGTTCCTATTGCGGGACAGTTGGAAGGTAGGGCAGCAGTCCCTCCTGTGTACACACATGGGTTGTCTATACTCACCGAGTCTTTACATTGTTCAGGTCTGTCAGCAGTTTCTGGAGCTGTTTCCGGTGCTTTAGAATTGCAGGTAGTTCTTCCTGAGGAGGGAGAGATGCAGCTGTAGGTGGCGGTAATGGAGGACAAAGAAGGATTAAAGAAGCTTAGCATAGAAATGTAGGTGTATATATGGACGTCAGTGATAAAAAGGTCATAGGTCAATTACAGAAGACAAGTGCTTAGGGCAGGACAAGAAGAACCAAATACATGGAGAGAACATAAAGAGCCCAGTACATTGAGAGAACAAGAAGAGCCCAGTTCATGGAGCGAACAAGAAGAGCCCAGTACATGGAGAGAACAAGAAGAGCCCAGTACATGGAGAGAACAAGAAGAGCCCAGTACATGGAGAGAACAAGAAGAGCCCAGTACATGGAGAGAACAAGAAGAGCCCAGTACATGAAGAGAACGTGAAGAGCCCAGCACATGAAGAGCCCTGTAAATCTAGAGAACAGAAAGAGACCAGTACATGGAGAGAACATGAAGAGACCAGTACATGGAGAGAACACAAAGAGACCAGTACACGGAAAGAACGAGAAGAATCAAATACATGGAGAGAACATGAAGTGGCAAGTGAATGGAGAGAACATGAAGAGCCCAGTACATGAAGAGAACATGAAGAGCCCAGTACATGGAGAGAATGTGAAAAGCCCAGTACATGGAGAGAACGTGAAGAGCCCAGTACATGGAGAGAATGTGAAAAGCCCAGTACATTGAGAGAACATGAAAAGCCCAGTACATGGAGAGAACATGAAGAGCCCAGTACATGGAAAGAACATGAAGAGCCCAGTACATGGAAAGAACATGAAGAGCCCAGTACATGGAAAGAACATGAAAAGCCCAGTACATGGAAAGAACATGAAGAGTCCTGCACACGGAGAGAACATGAAGAGTCCCGTACATGGAGAGAACATGAAGAGTCCTGTACATGGAGAGAACATGAAGAGCCCTGTACATGAGGGGGGGGGGGGGCATGAAAAGGCAGGTTCATGGAGCAGAACATAAGAAGCCAAGTGCATAAGGGACAAAGTGAAGAGTCCACCAAAATATTAGGTGAAAATCGTGACACGTTGGTAAAATGCATTGGGAAGAATGGGGGGAAAGAACCTAAGGCAGTTTTGTAAAGTAATTGGCCTTAAATAATTCCTGAGGGTTTGGAAAGCCCATTTTAACCTTCTTGGCTATTTTCTTTAAACACTTACAAAACAATATATTAACATTAAAAATCTGGAACTGTCTTTTTTTAGGACATGGAGAGAACATGAAGAGCCCAGTACATGGAAAGAACATGAAGAGCCCAGTACATGGAAAGAACATGAAGAGCCCAGTACATGGAGAGAACGTGAAGAGCCCAGCACATGGAGAGAACATCAAGAGCCCTGTAAATGGAGAGAACACAAAGAGACCAGTACATGGAGAGAACATGAAGAGACTAGTACACGGAGAGAATGTGAAGAATCAAATACATGGAGAGAACATGAAGAAGCAAGTAAATGGAGAGAGCATGAAGAGCCCAGGACATGGAGAGAGCATGAAGAGCCCAGTACATGGAGAGAACGTGAAAAGCCCAGTGCATGGAGAGAACAAGAAGAGCACAGTACATGGAGAGAACATGAAGAGCCCTGTAAATGGAGAGAACACAAAGAGACCAGTACATGGAGAGGACATGAAGAGCCCAGTACATGCAGAGAACAAGAAGAGCCCAGTACATGCAGAGAACAAGAAGAGCCCAGTACATGGAGAGAACACAAAGAGCCCAGTGCATGGAGAGAACACAAAGAGCCCAGTGCATGGAGAGAACAAGAAGAGCCCAGTACATGGAGAGAACATGAAGAGCCCAGCACATGAAGAGAATGTGAAGAGCCCAGCACATGGAGAGAACATGAAGAGCCCAGTAAATGGAGAGAACACAAAGAGACCAGTACATGGAGAGAACATGAAGAGACCAGTACATGGAGAGAACACAAAGAGACCAGTACACGGAGAGAATGTGAAGAATCAAATACATGGAGAGAACATGAATCGGCAAGTGAATGGAGAGAACATGAAGAGCCCAGTACATGCAGAGAACAAGAAGAGCCCAGTACATGCAGAGAACAAGAAGAGCCCAGTACATGGAGAGAACACAAAGAGCCCAGTGCATGGAGAGAACACAAAGAGCCCAGTGCATGGAGAGAACATGAAGAGCCCAGTAAATGGAGAGAACACAAAGAGACCAGTACATGGAGAGGACATGAAGAGCCCAGTACATGCAGAGAACAAGAAGAGCCCAGTACATGCAGAGAACAAGAAGAGCCCAGTACATGGAGAGAACACAAAGAGCCCAGTGCATGGAGAGAACACAAAGAGCCCAGTGCATGGAGAGAACATGAAGAGCCCAGCACATGAAGAGAATGTGAAGAGCCCAGTACATGGAGAGAACATGAAGAGCCCAGTACATGGAGAGAACATGAAGAGCCCAGTACATGGAGAGAACATGATGAGCCCAGTACATGGAGAGAACATGAAGAGCCCAGTACATGGAGAGAACATGAAGAGCTCAGTACATGGAGAGAACATGAAGAGCCCAGTACATGGAGAGAACATGAAGAGCCCAGTACATGGAAAGAACATGAAGAGCATGGCAGGTTTATGGAGCAGAACATAAGAAGCCAAGTGCATAAGGGACAAAGTGAAGAGTCCTCCAAAATATTAGGTGAAAATCGTGACACGTTGGTAAAATGCATTGGGATGAATGGGGGGAAATAACCTATGGCAGTTCTTTCCTCCAATTCTTCTTGGTAGGCTCCTGGAAACAAGTATTTATTTCCAGGAGCCTACCCAGAGCATCTAGAGAGAAACACAATGGAAAATGGTCACTAGCATGACTTTGTTGGTGACCGCCTAGGGAGAAACTCCAGTGTTATATGGTGACGGGGGTATAGGACTGTGATTGGTGATGGGGTATAGGACTGGTATTCGTGACGGGGTATAGGACTGCGATTGGTGATGGGGGTATAGGACTGTGATTGGTGACGGGGTATAGGACTGAGATTGGTGACGGGGGTATAGGACTGTGAGTGGTGAGGGGGGTATAGGACTGTGACTGGTAACGGGGGTTTAGGACTGTGATTAGTGACGGGGGTTTAGGACTGTGATTGGTGATGGGGGTTTAGGACTGTGATTGGTGACGGGGGTTTAGGACTGTGATTGGTGATGGAGGTTTAGGACTATGATTGGTGATGGGGTTTAGGACTGTGATTGGTGATGGGGTTTAGGACTGTGATTGGTGATGGAGGTTTAGGAGTATGATTGGTGATGGGGGTTTAGGACTGTGATTTGTGATGGGGGTTTAGGACTGTGATTGGTGATGGGTGTTTAGGACTATGATTGGTGATGGAGGTTTAGGACTGTGATTGGTGATGGGGGTTTAGGACTGTGATTGGTGATGGGGGTTTAGGACTGTGATTGGTGATGGGGGTTTAGGACTGTGATTGGTGACGGGGGTTCAGAACAGTCATATAACATGATGAGAAGCTGGACATAAACATAAGGACAGTCAGATTACCTCGCTTAGCTTGTTCAGAGGCAGTAGGACATCTCTTTCCATGTTCATTTCGAATTCTGCCAGAGACTGAGCCAGCGATCCTTCAGCACAACACCCCATCTCCAGGGTCTTCCTAACAGGGACAGACAACACTGTGAGCATGATGGCAATAATAGATGGTATAAGAAACCCCCCCCCCCCTTTATATACCCCTGTGCATCTAAGGATCCCCTCTGGTCTGCTCTGAAGGTTATATAGAGAAAGGAGCAGAGTCCCCCAGCAGTGCAGAGTATTTCAGGAGATGAGAGTTAGAAGGAAGGGGCAGAGTCCTAAAGCAGTGCAGAGTATTTCAGGAGAGGAGAGTCATAGAAGAAGGAGCAGAGTCCTCCAGCAATGCAGAGTATTTCAGGAAAGGACAGTTAGAAGGAAGGGGCAGAGTCCTACAGCAGTGCAGAGTACTTCAGGAGAGGAGAGTTAGAAGGAAGGAGCAGAGTCCTACAGCAGTGCAGAGTACTTCAGGAGAGGAGAGTTAGAAGGAAGGAGCAGAGTCCTACAGCAGTGCAGAGTATTTCAGGAGAGGAGAGTCATAGAAGAAGGAGCAGAGTCCTCCAGCAATGCAGAGTATTTCAGGAGATGAGAGTTATAGAGGAAGCAGCAGAGTCCTCCATCCAGTTGAGTGAAGATAAGGTGGAGGCGTCACAGTGCTGGGATTCTATGCAGGGGACACACATATAACATTTCTAGTTTGCAGGGTGAAGTCATCTTTATATGTCCTGCTGGTTTGGATCTTGGTAACCATAAGAGAAGAATTTGGAAGAGTGCACCATCATGGTGCCACAATATGAAATGTCCTCCAGATTATGCCCAAGATGTTTTGTGGAGGGAGATTCCACTGAAAAGTATCTCTCTCATTTTTAGTGTTTAGGAGGTTGGGTTCCTCTGCCAACTCCCCGATACTGGCACTATTCCTGGAATGGTACACAGAAGACATGGGATGGTGTCAGCGACCCAAATTTAGAGTCAGGATTGACAGAAGGCACCTGAGTCCAGTGACAGGAATAAGCTGATGATTTGTCTGATGGATGTGGTGATGGATCCACGGCTCTTGTGTTCAGAGAGGATCGGGAAGGCAGGGAGGAGAGCCCTCTGCTGGAAATCCTTCTGTCTGAGCCGAGTCTTCTATCACCCAAACTTTGTCCCTGTCCCAACAGCTTCCTGACATCACCTCTGCATTACTTTTAATGGAAGGCAGGTGAGACATCAGGGGTTGAAAAGATCCCTGATTTCTCCTTAAAGAGAACCTGTCACAACAAAATAGTATCACAGAGGGGACCTGTGGTCCTCTCTGTGATAAAAAAAAAAATAGTTCAGTGAAAAGAAGTTATTCCCAAGCAGTTAAATCTGCTCCAAGGAAAATTCGAAAATGTCTTGCCTACTATTATTCTGAATGATCTTGAAGTTTGTAAACTTACTTTGTAAAGACCCCACGCATTTACCTCCTTGAATTCTGTAAAACGTAGTCACTATGACCTGTGAGTACAGAGGAGCTGAGAGGAGGAGTTTCAGGAGGCGGAGTCAGTACAGGAATCACTGCTTGCAGACAGCAAGGTACCATGGGATACGTAGTCCCTAGAAATGGAGAAGAAGCTGCAAAGCATGCAGGGAATTCAGAAAGTTGTGGAAAGGGGCAGCCACCAGACAGCACTCACAACATAAGGCGCTGAGATTGAACAAAAAGTTCCGGATGGTCGCACTCCAATGAAAACGATTTCTTTACTGTTATAATAAATCCATGCAGCAAGGATAAAACCACTGACGCGTTTCACACCGCTACAGCAGGTGCTTATTCATCAGCTATGAATAAGCACCTGCTGTAACGGTGTGAAACGCGTCAGTGGTTTTATCCTTGCTGCATGGATTTATTATAACAGTAAAGAAATCGTTTTCATCGGAGTGCGGCCACCCGGAACTTTTTGTTCAATTTTTGGATATGGTTGCATATTGAGCTGCACCCACGCCTGGAGAGGGGAGAGATCATTAGGAAGTAGACACCTGGAGCGGGTTCTTCTTTTTGTTTCATAAGGTTCTGAGAGGAGGAGTTTTAGGAGGCAGAGTCGGGACAAGAATCACTGCTTGCAGGCAGCAAGGTACCATGGGATATGTAGTCCCTAAAATGGAAAAGAAGCTTCAAAGCATGCAGGGAATCTGGAGAGTTGTGTAAAGAGGCGGCCAGCAGAGATACAACACTCACAACACAAGGTGCTGAGAGGAGGGGTTTCAGGAGGCGGAGTCAGTACAGGAATCACTGCTGGCAGGCAGCAAGGTACCATGGGATATGTAGTCCGTAGAAATGGAGGAGAAGCTGCAAAGCATGCAGGGAACCCAGGGAGTTGTGAAAAGAAACGGCCAGCAGACAAGCAGCACAACACGAATGTAGACTTTTAAGTAATCTTATAATGGATTGTCAGATATAACTATTGTTTGTATTGTTATTACAATGCTGATGATATATAATGAAAGTGTATGCCGTGACCATAGACTTCCTCTAGCCTCTTGCAGACCACGTAATGTGAATGTGTGGCTTTAACACCTACACGCTGCACGAATGCATCCATAGGCAGCCGAGGTTTCTGTGCTGAGAACGCGGTCACTGTGAGCTCCTGAGCATCTCTCCATTATTATCAGGAGCTGGCAAGATGGGACCACTGTGACAGCCAATCACAGTGGTCAAGTGATCGGGAAGCCAGCGCCAGACTGGATTATTGTTTAAAATGTATTATTAGGAGAGATGTAAGGCTTGTAAGGCTAGGTGGTCCCCCAGCGTCTCTAACTCTGAGAACTGAGCGACCAAACACCGCCGATCACTCGGTCCTCGTAGCTCCCTGAGCACAAAGCTGGTGACTGTCAGTCACCACTCTCTGCTCTGCCCCCCCGCGCTCACTGGAGTGCTGGGCTGTGGAGGGTGGTGGGAGCAGGGGGCTCAGGCTGTCAGCAGCTCGCTGAGAGGCTGGGCCAGGTGCCGGTCCAGGCATGCGATTGTCGCGATCTTGCCAGAGCCTGGGCCGGCTCTGTGATGTCAGCTGACAGCGGGCTTCTAACGGGACTGTGATATTGTGTCAGGCAAATTGGACTCTAACTGACACTTTTTTGGAAACCAGTGACACTAATGCAGTGATCAGTGCTGAAAATATGCACTGTCACTGTACTAAAGACACTGGCTGGGAAGGGGTTAACAACACGGACGATCAAAGGGTCAAATGTGTGCCTAACATGTAATTCAGTGTAATGGGGGAGGTGCTTCTATTAGTGGAAGGCATGGATTGGTGCAGGTCCAGGCATGTGGGCGGATCCCGACTCCATTGTCGCGATCTTACCCGAGCTTGGCCTGCCTCTGGGATGTCAGCCGACAGCGGGCTTCAGCCCGCTGTCTGCTGAAAACGGGTCACTGGAGTGCAGAACAAACAGCACTGCTGTGATCCACAGGAGAAGTACAACCAAACGAGCTTCGGCAGTACTTCTCCTTCAAATGTATACATATTGTAAACATTCTATATATTGGGTTGCATTCTATTCTGAGTTCATGTTTAAAGTGACAATTCCCATTAGTGAGGCGACTGGCGTTTTACAATTGGCACAGTGAGCACTTCCTGTCAGTCCGGCCGGGAACAGGAAACTGAATCTCCTGAGTCCTGTACCGCGTGGACTGCAGGAGGAAGGAAGAGGAGCTCGGTCACGCTACAGGCTGCAGCTTATAGGAAGCGGCGGCCGGCGGTGCAGCTGGGGCCCCAGGCCAGCTCGGGGCTCCAAGCAATTGCTTGTTTTGCCTGTCCTGTCGCGACGGGCCTGCCTCTTACTTCCCTACAGCCCGGCAATCCCCCCAAACCTGCCCCTCTCCTCCTTTAACCTGCCCTCACAGCGCCGCCCCTGCCCACCCCCGGCCCCATACACACACGTGGCACAGTGGCACCTGCCGGCCACCCGGCAATCACAGGACTGGCGTCCTGACATTATTTCATTCCAGTCGTTACTTTCAGATACACGTGACTCCAGTCAATATCGTCCAATCAGCTTATTTCATTTCTCTTTGTGGGTTGGACTAGCAGGGATGACTCAGAGCGCTGTAGAAAAAATGATCCACACCCCGGTTGTTGCTCTTAACATTTTTTTATTTTATTGAATAGCCACAGTGAACAAACGCAGATTTAGTCAGTTGACGCGTTTCAGCCTATAAGGCCTTAGTCATAACTCAGAGCGCATTGGGTAATCTCCGGAAATGACGAATTAACACGTTAAAATTCATGTAGCAAAAAAAAAAAAACGTCCGAAAATACAATATTGATTCAAGACAACGAATCACGAATTCCGAAAAAAAAAAAATCGCTCGAACAGAACAAATATGATAAAACAAAATGATTTACTTTAATGAATAAAACCAAAACAAAACAAATTTTCCATCTTCCACATCTTTACAATTCGCAATGTTTTATTATTCACTACATTGTTCTATGTACATTGAGGCACAGCCCGGAGCTACACAGCAGTGATCTGCGATAAAAGGCAGACATACCGCATTTTATTGCAAGGCACTAGACAGGATCGTTTGTGTCTCTCTACAGCCGCTCCACCCAGGTTCACATCTGTTCAAGTCAGGAATAATCATGTGTGTTCCCGACCCACCAGCAAAACACGCTGCTCTTTAGCAGACGCGCATGCAGGTGTGCCATTAATTCTTAGTGGCGCCCCCATGCCTTGCACGAAACTGCATGGTGCCACAGTACTACTGCATGAATTTCCATGAAGCGTATTTTAAAGAAAGGGTCAGATACTTTGTTCCTCACATTCCTTGCAGGTACAGCAGCCCATTCAAATGAATAGGGTGCTGTACCTGCAATGCGCACGCAACACCCCGCACAGATGCGAACCTACTCTAATGTTGCTTTATGTATTGTTTAAAAGCTTCATCAAGGATGGTGAGGAGTGCCTTGCCTTGGGCTGCAGTCTTGCTGGTTGATCTTAAAAAAATAAAAAAAAGTGATAGAAGAACGGGAAGTGCACAAAGCAAGGTCCATAAAGACATGGATGAGTGAGTTTGGGGTGGAGGAACTTGACTGGCCTACACAGAGTCCTGACCTCAACCCGATAGAACACCTTTGGGATGAATCAGAGCAGAGACTGCGAGCCAGGCCTTCGCGTCCAACAGTTTTCTGCCGTCATTCGCACACCCCAATCTTCGATCTGAACTCAGGACTCTGTGTAGGCCAGTCAAGTTTCTCCACCCCAAACTCGCTCATCCATGTCCATACCAAGACGTTTTGGACAATTTCATGCTCCCAACTTTGTGGGAACAGTTTGGGGATGGCCCCTTCCTGTTCCAATATGACCAGTGTACAAAGCAAGGTCCATAAAGACATGGATGAGTGACTTTGGGGTGGAGGAACTTGACTGTCCTGACCTCAACCCTTGGGATGAATTAGAGTGGAGACTGCGAGCCAGGCCTTCTTGTCCACCATCAGTGCCTGACCTCACAAATGCGCTTCTGGAAGAATGGTCAAACATTCCCATAGACACACTCCTAAACCTTGTGGACGGCCTTCCCAGAAGAGTTGAAGCTGTTATAGCTGCAAAGGGTGGGCCAACTCAATATTGAACCCTACAGACTAAGACTGGGATGCTATTAAAGTTCATGTGCGTGTAAAGGTAGGTGTTCTAATACTTTTCGTAATATAGTGTATAAAAGAAAGAGGTAGAGAAGAAGAGTGAAAAAAGAAATTGAATGTAGAAGGAAAGAAGAAGGAGAGAGAGAAAAAAAAAGGGGAGAAAGTTGACCTGATGGGAGGGGAAGGGACCTGCCACACCCATCTGCCTGTGGTACTCATGTCAAAGAGGGCTTTATCTCATGAGTAGACAAACTTGTTCCACAAAGTCCATGTTTTCGAGTATGCTTCTTTTTTATGTTGTGCAGAAAGCACCAGATCTTCCATCTGAATTAAGCTCTTCAACTTTATTACGCCAGAGCCCAATGGATGGCGGCTGAGAGTTTTTTCCCCCAAGTAAGAGGAATGCATGATTTGGCAGCTTTCAGGAGATCGTGTAATATCAATTTTTTGTGTGTTTTGACTGGTATAGTGGAAACATGAAGGAGAAAGAAAAAAATGCGGGAACATCCAGTATAATGTAGTCAGTAAATTTTTGGGGAAATCCTCCAGACCTCTTTGCAGTAATGGCTAAGCTTGAGGCAGGACCAAAAGTATGTGTAGCAGCATCCTCTACTCCTCCTGGCACCTCTAGCAGCAATCCGTAACATTCAGGAAATATTTATGAAGGAGAGAAGAGGTTTGGTACCACCGAGTCAAAATTCTGATTACTGTAGTTTCCTGGACTCTTGTACAGATCGAGGACTTCAAAGCAAACCCAATGATGTTACTCCGTTGGTCCACTGTAAATGTCCAAGTCTATTTTTCATTGTTTGAAGAAGGGCAATTGATAATTTCCGGTGGGTGTTACCAACAGGGAATACATTGTCAAGAGTGCATGAGGTAACACTGCTGAATCAGTACCTGATTACAGTGAATACAGTGCCTTGCCTATACTGAATACAGTGCCTTCCAAAAGTATTAACCCCCCCCCCCCCTTGGCTTTTTACTTATTTTGTTACTTTACAGACTTTAGTTCAATTTTTTTAAAATCTGAAGTATATGTGATGGATCAGAACACAATAGTCTAAGTTGGTGAAGTAAAATTAGAAAAATATATACATAAAACTATTTTTCAGAAATAAAAAACTGATAAATGGCATGTGCGTATGTATTCACCCCCTGAAGCCCATAAAAAGCTCTGGTGCAACCAATTACCTTCAGAAGTCACATAATTAGTGAAATGATGTCCACCTGTGTGCAATCTAAGTGTCACATGATCTGTCATTACATATACACACCTTTTTGAAAGGCCCCAGAGGCTGCAACACCTAAACAAGAGGCACCACTAACCAAACACTGCCATGAAGACCAAGGAACTCTCCATACAAGTAAGGGACAACGGAGTTGAGAAGTACAAGTCAGGGTTAGGTTATAAAAAAATATAAAAAAATATCTAAATCTTTGATGATCTCTAGGAGCACCATCAAATCTATCATAACCAAACGGAAAGAACATGGCACGACAGCAAACCTGCCAAGAGACGGACGCACACCAAAACTCAGGGACCGGGCAAGGAGGGCATTAATCAGAGAGGCAGCACAGAGACCTAAGGTAACCCTGGAGGAGCTGCAGAGTTCCACAGCAGAGACTGGAGTATCTGTACATAGGATGACAATAAGCTGTACACTCCATAGAGTTGGGCTTTATGGCAGAGTGGCCAGAAGAAAAATGTATGGAGGAAGGTGCTCTTGTCTGATGAGATTAAAATTGAACTTTTTTTTGGCCATCAAAGAAAACGCTATGTCTGGTGCAAACCCAACACATCACATCACCCAAAGAACACCATCCCCACTGTGAAACATGGTGGTGGCAGCATCATGCTTGGGGATGTTTTTTAGCAGTCGGGACTGGGAAACTGGTCAGAGTTGAGGGAAAGATGGATGGTGCTAAATACAGGGATATTCTTGAGCAAAACCTGTACCACTCTGTTTGTGATTTGAGGCTAGGATGGAGGTTCACCTTCCAGCAGGACAATGATTCCAAACACAGTGCTAAAGCAACACTTGAGTGGTTTAAGGGGAAACATGTAAATGTGTTGCAATGGCCTAGTCAAAGCCCAGACCTCAATCTAATAGAAAATCTGTGGTCAGACTTAAAGATTGCTGTTCACAAGTGCAAACCATCCAACCTGAAGGAGCTGGAGCAGCTCTGCACGGAGGAATGGGCAAAAATCCCAGTGGTAAGATGTGGCAAGCTCATAGAGACTTATCCAAAGCGACTTGGAGCTGTGATAGCTGCAAAAGGTGGCTCTACAAAGTATTGACTTTAGGGGGGTGAATAGTTATGCACATTGACTTTTTCTGTTTTTGTGTCTTATTTGCTGTTTGCTTCACAATAAAAAAAAGTTGTAGGCATGTTCTGTAAATTAAATTATGCAAATCCTCAAAAGATCCATGTTAATTCCAGGCTGTGAGGCAACAAAACACAAAAAATGCCAAGGGGGGTGAATACTTTTGCAAGGCACTGTATGTCTCAAACACAGTCAGCGGCGAAAGTCATGTAAAGGTGGGAGAGAACCCAAAAAATTATGTAACCGCAAAGCCCTCCAAAAGTCCAAATGGAAAGGGCCTTCAGAGTTCTTCAGGTCCTGCAGAGTAGGCCAGGAGCCCATCGGCAGAAAATAAGAGACCTGATAACGTCCAGAGTTGATTAGAGTACGAAACGCCCCATCCCGAAGACCTGGGGAAAAACGTGGGTTGCCCAAATGGGTAAAAGCGGAGAAGCAGTGGGAGGATAACGTGGTTGTTTTGATGAAGAGCAAGGCCCTTTCAAAAGTCCAAATGGAAAAGGCCTTCAGAGTTTGCCAGGTCCTGCAGAGTAGGCCAGAAGTCCGCCACCAGAAAATATGAGGCCTGATCATGTCCAGAGATGATTAGAGTGAGAAACGCCCCATCCCGAAGACCTGGGGAAAAACCTGGGTTGCCCAAAATGGGTGAAAGCGGAGAGGCAGCTGGGGATAATGTGCATAGCGGTACCAAGCTTTGGCCCTGGGAGCAAAAGCTTAATGTCTGCATGATGGCACCAATCGATGAGTCTACCCATATTAAAGTTTCACTTTAAAGAACCCTTTGGCATATAGATAATCCATGAATCAAACATTTACAAACAGAAAACTGCAGTTAATAACCACACAACCCTGACCGGACTCACCGGAGACTGGACTCGCTCTCCATATCCTTCAAACTATCTGCCATGGCCATAGAGAGTGACATCAAGGCAAGCTTCCTCTGTAAAGATAAATCATCATCATCATCATCATCATCCTTGTGTTCCCTTCATCTGTTCTACAAAGAACGACGTTGTCACCAAAACTCACCAGTCTCTTCTCCATGTCGGAGCTGAGTGGACCCTGCATACAGCTCGCCAGTCTCTTCCCTACAAGATGAGCCGCTCTCTTCACCACCTCCACCTGCTGGTCTGCCTGAGAGGAAGAAGAGAAATACAAAGTATCAACTCCACCCGGGACTGACATTCAGTCCAGCACATCCCACTACTGCTATGCTCAAATAGATGTACTGACACAGAACAATGGGGAATCAAAGGAACATAGCCAGTCCTGCAGTGCTTGGGGCTCTATTTGCATGGAGTTTGTCCGGATTGTGTGAGTCTGGATTCCCATTCATAAATCATAACTTACATGGACTGCCATCTAACCACAACAGCCTACTGAGTATGTGACTTGTACAATATTCTCTGTACAGCACTGCGGTATATGTCAGATCTATATAAATGTATAATAATAAGAGTGTGTGACTGTGGGGGGGGGGGGGGGGATTAGAGTGTAAGCTCCTTTGGTACAGAGACTGATATGACTGATAAGGGTCCTCTGTACAGCACTGTGGTATATGTCAGAGCTATATAAATGTATAATAATAATAGTGTGTGACTGTAGGAAACAGAGTGTAAGCTCCTCTGGTACAGAGACTGATGTGATTGGCTCAGTGTTCTCTGTACATGTCAGAGCTGAATAAATGTATTATAATAATAATAATAGTGTGTGACTGCAGGAAACAGAGTGTAAGCTCCTCTGGTGCAGAAATTGATGTGACTGGCTCAGTGTACACCAGGGTGGATGAAAATCAGAGATTTTTTTTTTTAATTTAAAAAATCAGATTTTTTTAAAATTTAAATCTGATTTTTAAATCTGTTTTTATCAAATGTATTTTAAAAAATGCTTTTGGAGTAAAAATCTATCTAAAGATATAGTTTTCTATTGAAGATACATTAATAATTTAGTTTATTTAGCATGAAATGGAGCTTAGTTATGCAGCATGAGGCTGTCTATTCTGCAATATTTACATTTTTGGTAAACTCAATCCAAGCTCTGCAAGCTGAGATAACATGCACTGCCATTGATGCATTCACACAATTTCACAGGAACCATGAGATAAAACAAAGTTCAGGAATTTTCCTTTATCCCATTGTTTTGCGAATCTACAGTATTTCACAAAAGTGAGTACACCCCTCACATTTTTGTAAATATTTTCTTCTATCTTTTCATGTGACAACACTGAAGAAATGACACTTTGCTACAATGTAAAGTAGTGAGTGTACAGCTTGTATAACAGTGTAAATTTGCTGCCCCCTCAAAATAACTCAACACACAGCCATTATTGTCTAAACCGCTGGCAACAAAACTGAGTACACCCCTAAGTGAAAATGTCCAAATTGGGCCCAATTAGCCATTTTCCCTCCCCGGTGTCATGTGACCCATTAGTGTTACAAGGTCTCAGGTGTGAATGGGGAGCAGGTGTGTTAAATTTGGTGTTATCGCTCTCACTCTCTCATACTGGTCACTGGAAGTTCAACATGGTATCTCATGGCAAAGAACTCTCTAAGAATCTGAATACAAAGTTTGTTGCTCTACATAAAGATGGCCTAGGCTATTAGAAGATTGCCAAGACCCTGAAACTGAGCTGCAGCACAGTGGCCAAGACCATACAGCGGTTTAACAGGACAGGTTGCACTCAGAACAGGCCTTGCCATGGTCAACTACAGAAGTTGAGGTCACGTGCTCAGCGTCATATCCAGAGGTTGTCTTTGGGAAATAGACGTATGAGTGCTGCCATCATTGCTGCAGAGGTTGAAGGGGTGGGGGGTCAGCCTGTCAGTGCTCAGACCATACGCTGCACACTGCATCAAATTGGTCTGCATGGCTGTCATCCCAGAAGGAAGCCTCTTCTAAAGATGATGCATAAGAAGCCCCACAAACAGTTTGCTGAAGACAAGCAGACTAAGGACATGGATTACTGGAATAAGAGTTCTGATAAGACCAAGATAAACTTATTGTGTTCAGATGGTGTCAAGCGATGTGGTGGCAACCAGGTGAGGAGTACAAAGACAAGTGTGTCTTGCCTACAGTCAAGCATGGTGGTGGGAGTGTCATGGTCTGGGGCTGCATGAGTGCTGCCGGCACTGGGGAGCTACAGATCATTGAGGGAACCATGAATGCCAACATGTACTGTGACATACTGAAGCAGAGCATGATCCCCTCCCTTCGGAGACTGGGCCGCAGGGCAATATTCCAACATGATAACGACCCCAAACACACCTCCAAGATGACCACTGCCTTGCTAAAGAAGCTGAGGGTAAAGGTGATGGACTGGCCAAGCATGTCTCTAGACCTAAACCCTATTGAGCATCTGTGGGGCATCCTCAAACAGAAGGTGGAGGAGCGCAAGGTCTCTAACATCCACCAGCTCCGTGATGTCGTCATGGAGGAGGGGAAGAGGACTCCAGTGACAATCTGTGAAGCTCTGGTGAACTCCATGACCAAGAGGGTTAAGGCAGTGCTGGAAAATAATGGTGGCCACACAAAATATTGACACTTTGGGCCCAATTTGGACATTTTCACTTAGGGGTGTACTCACTTTTGTTGCCAGCGGTTTAGACATTAATGGCTGTGTGTTGAGTTATTTTGAGGGGACAGCAAATTTACACTGTTATACAAGCTGTACACTCACTACTATACATTGTAGCAAAGTGTCATTTCTTCAGTGTTGTCACATGAAAAGATAGAAGAAAATATTTACAAAAATGTGAGGGGTGTACACTGAAATACTGTATGTACACTGCAAACTGTAACGGTTCTGATTTTGCTATTTTACTAACTCGACAGCTTTATTATTCTAAATAGGAAACCTTCCTTTTGTTTGTAAATATTAAAGATTCTAACTATCAGCAAAAATGAGTCCTTACATTTAAAGAGGACCTGTCATTTCAGATCCATCATGGCAGCACCTGTTAGCGGGCGTCCACTCACTTGCTGCCGCCACGTTCCTCACCTTGTTGCGTCCCTGCCGCATCACCAGCCGTCCCATTAAAGTGAATGGGACTGTCGGTGAGTCAACAGCGGGTCAGAGGAGGAGCCGCTGCGGGACAGTGATGACAGGTGCTCTTTAAAAATGATGATTTAAATCGAGTTGATTTAAATGAAGCCTTTTTACTAGTGATTTAAATCAAATCCACCCTGGTGTTCACTGTACAGCATTGTGGTATATGTCAGAGCTATATAAATGTATAATAATAACAATGTGTGACTTGTGGGGGGACATTAGAGTGTAAGCTCCTCTGGTGCAGAGACTGATGTGACTGGCTCAGTGTTCTCTGTACTGCACTGCAGAATATGTCTGAGCTATATAAAATGTACTCAGCATATATATCCTGAGCACAGCACCACTGTACTGAACATGCCATCCCCCTAGCACAGCATAAACTGCTGCCTATAGTGAGCATGCATTTCCAAGCACAGCTCTAGTGCACTGCCTGTACTGAGCACAGTACCAGGGTGTCACCTGTACTGCGCATGCATCTCCTAAGCACCGTACCAGCATGCTGCCTGTACTGAGCAAGTATCCCCCTGGCACAGCACCAGCTCGCTGCCCATACTGAGCATGGATCTCTTGAGCACAGCACCAGCTCGCCACCCATACTGAGCATGGATCTCTTGAGCACAGCACCAGTTCGCTGCCCATACTGTGTGTGGATCTCTTGAGCACAGCACCAGCTCTCCACCCATACTGAGCATGGATCTCTTGAGCACAGCACCAGCTTACCACCCATACTGTGCATGGATCTCTTGAGCACAGCACCAGCTTACCGCCCATACTGAGCATGGATCTCTTGAGCACAGCACCAGTTCGCTGCCCATACTGTGTGTGGATCTCTTGAGCACAGTACCAGCTCGCCGCCCATACTGAGCATGGATCTCTTGAGGACAGCACCAGTTTGTTGCCCATACTGAGCATGGATCTCTTGAGCACAGCACCAGCTTACCACCCATACAGCGCATGGATCTCTTGAGCACAGCACCAGCTTACCACCCATACTGAGCATGGATCTCTTGAGCACAGCACCAGCTCGCCACCCATACTGAGCATGGATCTCTTGAGAACAACACCAGCTCGCCACCCATACTAAGCATGGATCTCTTGAGGACAGCACCAGTTTGTTGCCCATACTGAGCATGGATCTCTTGAGCACAGCACCAGCTCACCGCCCATACTGTGCATGGATCTCTTGAGGAGAGCACCAGCTCACTGCCCATACTGTGCATGGATCTCTTGAGCACAGCACCAGCTTACCCCCCATACTGTGCATGGATCTCTTGAGCACATCACCAGCTTACCCCCCATACTGAGCATGGATCTCTTGAGCACATCACCAGCTCGCTGCCCATACTGTGTGTGGATCTCTTGAGCACAGCATCAGCTCGCCACCCATACTGAGCATGGATCTCTTGAGGACAGCACCAGTTTGTTGCCCATACTGAGCATGGATCTCTTGAGCACAGCACCAGCTTACCACCCATACTGAGCATGGATCTCTTGAGCACAGTACGAGCTCACCGCCCATACTGTGCATGGATCTCTTGAGCACAGTACGAGCTCACCGCCCATACTGTGCATGGATCTCTTGAGCACAGCACCAGCTCGCAGCCCATACTGAGCATGGATCTCTTGAGCACAGCACCAGCTCGCCGCACATACTGAGCATGGATCTCTTGAGGACAGCACCAGTTTGCTGCCCATACTGAGCATGGATCTCTTGAGCACAGTACGAGCTCACCGCCCATACTGTGCATGGATCTCTTGAGCACAGCACCAGCTCGCAGCCCATACTGAGCATGGATCTCTTGAGCACAGCACCAGCTCGCCGCACATACTGAGCATGGATCTCTTGAGGACAGCACCAGTTTGCTGCCCATACTGAGCATGGATCTCTTGAGCACAGCACCAGCTTACCACCCATACTGAGCATGGATCTCTTGAGGACAGCACCAGTTTGCTGCCCATACTGTGCATGGATCTCTTGAGCACAGCATCAGCTCGCCACCCATACTGAGCATGGATCTCTTGAGCACAGCACCAGCTCGCCGCCCATGCTGAGCATGGATCTCTTGAGCACAGCACCAGCTCGCTGCCCATACTGCGCATGGATCTCTTGAGCACAGCACCAGCTCGCCGCCCATACTGTGCATGGATCTCTTGAGCACAGCACCAGCTCACTGCCCATACTGAGCATGGATCTCTTGAGCACAGCACCAGCTCGCCTCCCATACTGAGCATGGATCTCTTGTGCACAGCACCAGCTTGCCGCCCATACTGAGCATGGATCTCTTGAGCACAGCACCAGCTTGCCGCCCATACTGAGCATGGATCTCTTGAGCACAGCACCAGCTCGCCGCCCATACTGTGCATGGATCTCTTGAGCACAGCACCAGCTCACCGCCCATACTGTGCATGGATCTCTTGAGCACAGCACCAGCATGCACCCTATACTTGAGCATGCATTTCCTGAGCACAGAACAAGCATGCGTTCCGTACTAAACATGCATACCCTGAGCACAGCATGAGAGCTCAGCCTCTACTGAGTATGCATGCTGTGGGCACAGCACCAGAGTGCTGCCCATACTGCACATGCATTCCCCTTGCACAGCACCAGCATGCTTCCCCTACGTCCTTCAAGCGATGCAGCATGAGAAGATTCAATCCCAGCCGGGATTGTGCACGTCAGGGTGGCTCCAAGGAGACCATCCAAGGTAAAGGAGCCACACTATAGGTGGAAACTCCATAAACCAGACTTTAAAGGCTCACGATGATGAAAAGCTTGCAGGAAAAAGGTCCAGGAACCAATGATGATGTAAGGTGTGCTTCTACATTGAGTTGTTATATCTTTCCATGGAGGGTTTAATAACACTTTATGCTCAGTGGAATAGTGTCTATATGTAAAAGATGATCCTGACTTCTATGTCCTATTAAAATAAATCTGCATTGTACCCCTTCCCTTTACCGGAACACAGCCTTTCAGCCATTTGCCCCCCCCCCCCCCCATTGTGGTGCTCAGAGATGGGCAGGTATAGCAGGAGGAGCTCCTACCCTCAGCTCCAGGTTAGTGAAAACATGAACACCATTATAAGACAATAATATCATCATTTACAACATCTCAAATTATTACTTACCAGAAGTAACTCTTCGGGCAATAGGTCTGTGACATCATTAGATCTGGAAGGAGAATGACATTTAATCAGGGTGGGGTACTGGCCATGCAGTTCTTTATCTATTATAAACCGTTGACCCTGCTATGATTGGAGACAATCTACAGATACCATAACGAAGAGCAGCATCCTGGAATCATAAACCCATATTTTATTCACAATAGAGAATAGAAAACATTTTCAAATGTTTAACCTGAGAAAATTGACCAATTTTTAGAAAAAAAAAAAAAAAAAAGGTGATTTTGAAATTGATGGCATCAACACATCTCAAAAAAGTTGGGACGGGGCAACAAAAAGCTGGCAAAGTAAGTTCTACTAACAAGGAAGAGCTGGGGGAACATTTTGCAACCAATTAGGTTAAGTCGGTAACACGTTTATATGTATAAAAAGAGCATCTTGAGCCTCGTACACGCGATCAGATTTTCCGCAGACAAAACCTCTGACTTTTGTCCGAAGGGCGTGTGCCTGGATTTTGTCTTGCATACAAACGGTACACAATTGTCGGCCAACAAACACGAATGTAGTTACGTACTAAGAGCCGAAAAAGTAGGAAGTTCAATTGTTAGGCACCACCCTTTGTGCTCCTATTGCTAATTTCATGTTAGTAGAAGTTTGGTGAGTGTTGATTCGCACTTTTCATTTTGCGCTTCTCATTTCGTGCTTTTCAGTTTGTTTCTGAACGGCCGTTCGTCAATCAGCCATGTTGCGGAATCGGAGGAGATAACGTGTTATTTATTATTGGCCTTGGAGTTATTGCTTTGCCCCAGGTCCAGTCCAGGAACAGGAGGAGGAGGATTTCTTGGACCAAAAATCGGTTGCTTTATTAATGGTGACCAATTATGTCATATGCCTTTGCTGTGGGAGCTCCAGGAGAATAATCTGGATGATTTTCAGGATTATCTCCGGATGACGGACTCCTGCTTTCACCAACTCTTAGCATTGCTGACCCCCTATATTAAAAAGCAGGACACATGCATGAGGCTTTTATTTTATTTTTTGATTGAATAATGATTTGATTTGGTATATTTTCTATATTTTTGGATGCATAGAATGCACTTTTTGGTTAAGTTCTATTGGCAGATAGCATGTCTAATTTTATTTGTTTTCTTTTTTTAATGCACAATAAAACAATTGTGTAGAATAATACTTGGCTATGTGTTTTACTTCAAATGACAGTTTGGGAGTCGGCAGTTACATTTTAAAAAATACAATGTAAAATTAACAAGGGACACCAACATAGTTGTATCTTTGATCTTATAAACTACAAGATAATGGTGTTGTGGTAACTTGCCCCAAAAAAAAAAAAAAGCATAATAATATTATTCTTGATATCACTAGAAAAAAAAAGCCTTTGAAAATGAATTTGCAATAACTCCATCAGTATCACCAGCAAAGCAGCTTCATTATTATACCATCAACGAAGAAGAGAATTGTGCGCTGCATTTCGAGATTTCATAATTTGCCGCGTCACGAATGTTAATTCTCCATTAGGAACGCTAGTTTACAAGATCGACCGCTTCCGGCTCATCCTTGCTTCCGAGCATGCATGTTTTTTACTTTGGACTTTTGTCCGACGGACTTGTGTACACACGCTCGGGAAAATCCGACAACACACATTTGTCCGCGGAAAATTTTAAAGCCTGCCATCCAACATTTGTCCGCGTAAAATCCGACAACAATTGTCCGATAGTCGGATTTTCCGCCAACAGCCTGTCGTCACACATTTCGCATCGGAAAATCCGATCGTGTGTACGCGGCTATAGAGAGTCAGAGTATCTAATGCCGCGTACACACGAGCGGACTTTACAGCAGACTTTGCCCGGCGGACTTTTCGACGGACTTTACGAAGGACTTTCCGAATGAACGGACTTGCCTACACACAATCAACCAAAGTCCGACGGATTCGTACGTGATGACGTACGACCGGACTAAAACAAGGAAGTTGATAGCCAGTAGTCAATAGCTGCCCTAGCGTCGGTTTTTGTCCGTCGGACTAGCATACAGACGAGCGGACTTTTCGACCGGACTCGAGTCCGTCGGACAGATTTGAAACATGTTTCAAATCTAAGTCCGTCAAACTTTTGAGAAAAAAAAGTCAGCTGGAACCCACACACGATCGAATTGTTCGACGGACTCCGGTACGCCGGACCAAGTATGCCGGAAAGTCCGCTCGTGTGTATGCAGCATAAGTCCGTCAAACTTTTGAGAAAACAAAGTCCGCTGGAGCCCACACACGATCGCATTGTCCGACGAAATCCGGTACGCCGGACCAAGTATGCCGTAAAGTCCGATCGCGTGTATGCGGCACTAGAAGTAAAGATGGGCAGAGGTTCACCAATCTGTGAAAAGCCGCATCTAAAAATTGTCCAACAATTTCAGAAGAATGTTCCTCAACGTAAAAAATTGCAAAGACTTTGAATGTATCATCATCTACAGTACATAATATTATTCAAAAGATTCAGAGAATCTGGAGAAATTTGAGAGTAAGGGGACAAGGTCCGAAACCCAATATTGGTTGCCGGTGATCTTCAAGGTCCTCAGGCGGCTCTGCATTAAAACCAGGCATGATTGTGTGATGGACATTACTGCATGGGCTCAGGAATACTTCCAAATATCTATCTAATATCTAATATAAGCCATATCTGAACATGATCCAGAAACGCCACCGTCTTCTTTGGGCCAAAGCTCATTTCAAATGGTCTGTTGCAAAGTGGAAAACTGTTCTGTGGTCAGACGAACTGAAATTTGACATTCTTTTTGGCAACCATGGGCGCCACCTCCTCCAGACTAAAGAGAAGAGGGATCCCCTGGCTTGTTATTAACGCTCAGATCAAAAGCCTTCGTCTCTAGTGGTGTGTGTGTGTGTGTGTGTGTGTGGGGGGGGGGGGGGGCATTAGTGTGTATGGAATGGGCAGCTTGCGCATCTGGAGAAGCACCATCATTCCTGAAAGATACATCCAAGATTTAGAGCCGCATGTCCCCCCATCCAGACGACGTCTTTTTCATGGAAGGTCTTGCATATTTCAGCAGGAGAATGCTAAACCTCATCCTGCATCTATGACATCAGCATGGCTTCCTAGTGGGAGATTAGAAATATTTGGCGCATCTTGAAATGAAAAATACAACAAAGAAGTCCCAGGACTGTTGAGCGGTTAGAATCCTATATCAGGCCAGAATGGGACAACTTTACTCTCCCAGAAATCCAGCAACTGGTCTCCTCAGTTCCCAGACCTCCACAGAGTGTTGAGAAAAGAAGAGGGGGTGCTACACCATGCTAAACATGGCCCATCCCCAACTTTTTTGAGACGTGTTGCTGTCATCAATTTTACAATCACCTTATTTTTTTTTTACCTTAAAATGGTCAATTTTCTCAGTTGAACCACTTGCCGACTGCACTATAGTCGAATGATGGCTACAGTGTGGTCGTTCAGTTTTGGTAGGTTGTCTATTGATGTCCTCCCAGAAGCCCGCCCCCCGTGCGCCCTCTGTGGCGCGCACCCAGCGTGCTCTGTGATGGTTGTGTTCTTTGGACACAGCTAATCACAGATCGGGGTAAGGGGCTAATCACAGCGGCCCTTTACTATGTGATCAGCTGTGTCCAATCACAGCTGATCGCATGTAAACAATGCCTCTGGGTGGGTTGTCGGGCAGAGTCACCTCTGATCCCGCAGCAGCTGCAGAGTCGGTCAGGCTCCTGTGATCCGACCCTGCCAACCCTGTATACCACATCCAAGATGGCTGAACGATATTGGCTAAACGATATGCCTGATGAAGGAGCGCGCAGGCTCCGAACGCGTGTACGTCACAGCATCATCACACCGCGACCAGGAACTCCCCAACCGACGACTTCCTCCTGCGCCAGGAGGGGTGGCAACCCTATGCCGGATGGAGCCCTTCAGGAAAGCGTGAAGGTTCTGGACAGGAGGCACAGGAGGAGCAAGAGAGGACAGCAGGAGCTAGAACTGCCCGGCAAGTCTTCAGGAGGGAACCACCGGGTTGCAGCCAGGAGGGCTGGTGAGCAGGGGCGGACTGACCATTTGGCCACTCGGGCAGTGCCCGAGGGCCCCATGAGTTGTCAGTCCGCCCCTGCTGCTGAGTGACATGTGCAGTCGGGAGGACTGGGGAGGCACGCCTTAGAGGACTGAGAGGAAACAGTCAGAGATGGGTGCAGAGCCAGTAGTGAGGACTACTATGTCATGGGCGGTGGGAGTCAGGCAGCTGCAGCCAGGAGGGCATGCAGGGCCTGAAGAGGACTGACTGGGTGCAGTAGTCCATCAGTAGGACAGATAGCACTAAAGACTTTCCATTTCTGCTACACTATAGGGTCCCTGCCTGCAAACGGCGATTGTTGAGGCCTGGCTGAGCCAGTGTCAGGCCTAACCTTACATGTGCTAAGGTGGTCCTGAGGGTTAAGAGTTGTGCAGGAGGAAGGAAGAGGAATACCGTATATACTCGAGTATAAGTCGAATTTTTCAGCACATTTTTTTGTGCTGGAAGTGCCCCCCCTCGACTTATACTCGGAACCCCAAATTTGGTGTGCAAACCCAGTGGAACTGGTACCACAACATATCCAAAGCTGAAGTTCCTAGCACTAAGTGGCCCTCGAGATACGGGGCCCCAAAATCGGTTCGGAAAATGCCATTCTCTGCTGCAGAAAAGTGCTTGACATTTTCTGAACCGACTTTGGGGCCCCATATCTCAGGGCCACTTGGTGCTAGGAACCCCAAAATTAGTGTGCAAACCCAGTGGAACTGGTACCACAACATATCCAAAGCTGAAGTTCCTAGCACCAAGTGGCCCTGAGCTACGGGGCCCCAAATCTGGTTCGGAAAATGTCATTCTCTGCTGTAGAAAAGTGCTTGACATTTTCTGAACTGATTTTTGGGGCCCTGTATCTCGGGGCCACTTGGTGCTAGAAACCCCAGATTTGGAAATGTTATGGTTCCACTGGGTTTGCACACCAAATTTGGGGTTCTTAGCACTAAGTGGCCCCGAGATACGGGGCCCCAAATTTGGTCAACTGTGTCCATCTGCAGCAATGTCATTTTGGGACCCTTTGGGTTCAGAGACCCCAAATTTTGGCTGCAGCTAGGGGGCATCTAGGAACCCTTAACTACTGAGTTTGAAGTTCAGGGGACCTATGGCTGCAAATGGGCACAGTGAGGCATGCATATGGGCACAGTGAGGCTGCAAATGGGCATTGTTGACCCTCTTTTCCACTTACAGTAGCTGTGCATTTCTCACCCTCGTCTTATACTCGGGTCAATAAGTTTTTCCCATTTTTTTGTATTTTTAAATTAGGGCCTCGACTTATACTCGAGTATATACGGTAGTCTGCAAGTAAAGTGCTGGAGGAGACTGAAGTGGTAACTTGTACAGAGAAGTGTATATAGTTGTCCCAATTGATCGATAAACAATCCGCCTGTAAATATAAATGTAGCAAAATCTATAGTGTAACACAAATCACTAATCAGTTGAAATAAATATTAATAAAGTGATTTCGCGCAAATAATAATAAATTGTGTCAAATTCATAAATGAAGGTATTTCAGGAGAATATTTAAATTATTTCCATATTAGATAAAAAACGAGTGGTGCATACAATGTCTATCTTTGATATTGAAAAAAAAATAAAAATAATACAATAATAATATCCGTATGTAGACTCACTAATATATGAAGAACACTGTGAGTCTACATACGGATATTATTATTGTATTATTTTTATTTTTTTTTCAATATCAAAGATAGACATTGTATGCACCACTCGTTTTTTATCTAATATGGAAATAATTTAAATACTCTCCCGAAATACCTTCATTTATGAATTTGACACAATTTATTATTATTTGCGCGAAATCACTTTATTAATATTAATGTATACTGGATAGTGATGTGTTATTGAGAATGAGAATTTGTATCAGATAACAGAGAGAATGTCGCCGCGTGTTCCCGGCTCCGCCCCCTCTCTGTACACATTCATGGAATGCAAAAGCGCAATAAAAGTTGCTCAGATTGGAGATCTGATTTCTGCTGCCAACATCATAAAGGAATAAAGCCGGCCGGCTGGTCAAGGTACACGTGTGATAGAATGAGGGAGAGGACATACCATACCCAGCACAGTGTACACAGTATATACTATACCCAGCACAGTGTACACAGTATATACTATACCCAGCACAGTGTACACAGTATATACTATACCCAGCACAGTGTACACAGTATATACTATACCCAGCACAGTGTACACAGCACATATCATACCCAGCACAGTGTACACAGTATATACCATACCCAGCACAGTGTACACAGCACATATCATACCCAGCACAGTGTACACAGTATATACTATACCCAGCACAGTGTACACAGTATATACTATACCCAGCACAGTGTACACAGCACATATCATACCCAGCACAGTGTACACAGCACATATCATACCCAGCACAGTGTACACAGTATATACCATACCCAGCACAGTGTACACAGTATATACCATACCCAGCACAGTGTACACAGTATATACTATACCCAGCACAGTGTACACAGTATATACTATACCCAGCACAGTGTACACAGTATATACTATACCCAGCACAGTGTACACAGCACATATCATACCCAGCATAGTGTACACAGTATATATCATACCCAGCACAGTGTACACAGCACATATCATACCCAGCACAGTGTACACAGTATATACTATACCCAGCACAGTGTACACAGTATATACTATACCCAGCACAGTGTACACAGTATATACTATACCCAGCACAGTGTACACAGTATATACCATACCCAGCACAGTGTACACAGTATATACTATACCCAGCACAGTGTACACAGTATATACTATACCCAGCACAGTGTACACAGTATATACTATACCCAGCACAGTGTACACAGTATATACTATACCCAGCACAGTGTACACAGTATATACTATACCCAGCACAGTGTACACAGTATATACCATACCCAGCACAGTGTACACAGTATATACCATACCCAGCACAGTGTACACAGTATATACCATACCCAGCACAGTGTACACAGTATATACTATACCCAGCACAGTGTACACAGTATATACTATACCCAGCACAGTGTACACAGTATATACTATACCCAGCACAGTGTACACAGTATATACTATACCCAGCACAGTGTACACAGTATATACTATACCCAGCACAGTGTACACAGTATATACTATACCCAGCACAGTGTACACAGTATATACTATACCCAGCACAGTGTACACAGTATATACCATACCCAGCACAGTGTACACAGTATATACTATACCCAGCACAGTGTACACAGCACATATCATACCCAGCACAGTGTACACAGCACATATCATACCCAGCACAGTGTACACAGTATATACTATACCCAGCACAGTGTACACAGCACATATCATACCCAGCACAGTGTGCACAGCACATATCATACCCAGCACAGTGTACACAGTATATACTATACCCAGCACAGTGTACACAGTATATACTATACCCAGCACAGTGTACACAGCACATATCATACCCAGCACAGTGTACACAGTATATATTATACCCAGCACAGTGTATACAGCACATACCATACCCAGCACAGTGTACACAGTATATACTATACCCAGCACAGTGTACACAGCACATATCATACCCAGCACAGTGTACACAGTATATACTATACCCAGCACAGTGTACACAGCACACACCATACCCAGCACAGTGTACACAGCACATATCATACCCAGCACAGTATATACAGCACATACCATACCCAGCACAGTGTACACGGCACATAACATACCCAGCATAGTGTACACAGTATATACTATACCCAGCACAGTGTACACAGTATATACTATACCCAGCACAGTGTACACAGTATATACTATACCCAGCACAGTGTACACAGCACATATCATACCCAGCACAGTGTACACAGTATATACTATACCCAGCACAGTATACACAGTATATACTATACCCAGCACAGTGTACACAGCACATATCATACCCAGCACAGTGTACACAGCACATATCATACCCAGCACAGTGTACACAGTATATACTATACCCAGCACAGTATACACAGTATATACTATACCCAGCACAGTGTACACAGCACATATCATACCCAGCACAGTGTACACAGCACATATCATACCCAGCACAGTGTACACAGTATATACTATACCCAGCACAGTGTACACAGTATATACTATACCCAGCACAGTATACACAGTATATACTATACCCAGCACAGTGTACACAGTATATACTATACCCAGCACAGTGTACACAGCACATATCATACCCAGCACAGTGTACACAGCACATACTATACCCATCACAGTGTACACAGCACACATCATACCCAGCACAGTGTACACAGTATATACTATACCCAGCACAGTGTACACAGTATATACCATACCCAGCACAGTGTACACAGCACATATCATACCCAGCACAGTGTACACAGTATATACTATACCCAGCACAGTGTACACAGTATATACCATACCCAGCACAGTGTACACAGCACATATCATACCCAGCACAGTGTACACAGTATATACTATACCCAGCACAGTGTACACAGTATATACTATACCCAGCACAGTGTACACAGTATATACCATACCCAGCACAGTGTACACAGCACATACTAAATCTGTACACACATCTCGGGGTTTATAGATCTGTCAGATGTAGACAGAGAAGGAAGTAGAGGTTTGTACTTTGCCCTGTGTGGTTCTGATCAGACATGAGAGGGGGGATCGCCCTGTATTGGGGTCTCTGTATACAGCCGGAGAAGTGACAATCATTTGGAGGGATTCGATCTCCCCCCCCCCCCCCCCCACAGAATATCGTATATACAGAACAGTCACAGAGGTGCCCCGGGGACAGAACAGCCTCTGATAACTGCTATGTGCAGCAGTTTGGTAAACAGAGAGAAAAGTTTGTTGTGCTGTGCGGAGTGTCTCCGGTACCCACCTGCCAGGGCCGTGATTGGCCAGCTGTCTCATTCTGTTGATCTGTCTCTGTAACATGGTGCAGGTGTCTCTGACCTTGCCGTCTGATTTCCTCTGCTCGCTCTCTGTACTTCTGGGTGAGGCTGTCCCCTCCTCCTCCTCCTTCTATTATATACAGTATATAAGGCTGGCTCTTCTTCTTCCTCCTCCGACACCACGCCGAGCTTCACTTCAATATCTTCCCAGTCCTTATACTGGACCTCAATCAATATATAGTGTCCTCCGAATAATATATTATGTCCTACAACTATATATACAGTCCCCGAATCAATATATAATGTCCCCAGATTTATATATTATGTCCTTCAACTATATATACAGTCCCTGAATCAATATATAATGTCTCCAGATTAATATATTATGTCCTTCAACTATATATACAGTCCCTGAATCAATATATATTGTCCCTGGATTATTATATTATGTCCTACAACAATATATACAGTCCCTGAATCAATATATAATGTCCCTGGAATAATGTATTATGTCCTTCAACTATATATACAGTCCCTGAATCAATATATAATGTCTCCAGATTAATATATTATGTCCTTCAACTATATATACAGTCCCTGAATCAATATATATTGTCCCTGGATTATTATATTATGTCCTACAACAATATATACAGTCCCTGAATCAATATATAATGTCCCTGGATTAATGTATTATGTCCTTCAACTATATATACAGTCCCTGAATCAATATATAATGTCTCCAGATTAATATATTATGTCCTTCAACTATATATACAGTCCCTGAATCAATATATAATGTCCCCAGATTTATATATTATGTCCTTCAACTATATATACAGTCCCTGAATCAATATATAATGTCTCCAGATTAATATATTATGTCCTTCAACTATATATACAGTCCCTGAATCAATATATAATGTCCCCGGATTCATATATTATGTCCTACAACAATATATACAGTCCCCGAATCAATATATAAAGTCCCCGGATTAATATATTATGTCCTTCAACAATATATACAGTCCCTGAATCAATATATAATGTCCCCGGATTCATATATTATGTCCTAGAACAATATATACAGTCCCCGAATCAATATATAATGTCCTCCGATTAATATATTATGTCCTTCAACTATATATACAGTCCCTGAATCATTATATAATGTCCCCAGATTAATATATTATGTCCTACAACAATATATACAGTCCCCGAATCAATATATAATGTCCTCCGATTAATATATTATGTCCTTCAACTATATATACAGTCCCTGAATCATTATATAATGTCCCCGGATTCATATATTATGTCCTAGAACAATATATACAGTCCCCGAATCAATATATAATGTCCTCGGATTAATATATTATGTTATTCAACTATATATACAGTCCCCAAATCAATATATAATGTCCCCGAATTAATATATTATGTCCTCGGATTAATATATTATGTTATTCAACAATATATACAGTCCCCAAATCAATATATAATGTCCCCGAATTAATATATTATGTCCTCGGATTAATATATTATGTTATTCAACATTATATACAGTCCCTGAATTAATATATAATGTCCCTGTGCAATAATATACACTGTCCCTGGAAAAAAGTTCTAACGTATAATATAATGAAGCATAATAAAATGGTTAGCAGGGTAAGAGATCTAAACAAATTGGGGGGGAGGGGTAATAAAAAGTGTCTGAGACAAACGTTGAATCAACTGCAGTGCAGCCAATCAGCTTTAATTTCTCATTTTCTAAGCTTTGTAGACAGAAGCAGATTGGAGAAAAGACCGAGCTTCAGTTTTATATGTCCCGGGTCTATACAGTCCTAGGATCAATATATAATGTTTGTGGAATGACATACACTGGCCCTGGAACAATATATACTGGCCCTGAACAAATACAGTGCCTTGCAAAAGTATTCACCCCCCTTGGCTTTTTACCTATTTTGTTACATTACAGCCTTTAGTTCAATGTTTTTTTTAATCTGAATTATATGTGATGGATCAGAACTCAATAGTCTAAGTTGGTGAAGTAAAATTAGAAAAATATATACATAAAACTATTTTTCAGAAATAGAAAACAGATAATTGCCACGTGCGTATGTATTCACCCCCTTTGTTATGTGCCCATAAAATGCTCTGGTGCAACCAATTATCTTCAGAAGTCACATAATTAGTGAAATGATGTCCACCTGTGTGCAATCTAAGTGTCACATGACCTGTCATTACATAGACTCACCTTTTATGAAAGGCCCCCAGAGACTGCAACACCTAAGCAAGAGGCACCACTAACCAAACACTGCCATGAAGACCAAGGAACTCTCCAAACAAGTAAGGGACAATGTTGTTGAGAAGTACAAGTCAGGGTTAGGTTATAAAAAAATATCCAAATCTTTGATAATCCCTAGGAGCACCATCAAATCTATCATAACCAAATGGAAAGAACATGGCACAACAGCAAACCTGCCAATAGACGGCCGCACACCAAAACTCACGGACCGGGCAAGGAGGGCATTAATCAGAGAGGAGCACAGAGATCTAAGGTAACCCTGGAGGAGCTGCAGAGTTCCACAGCAGAGACTGGAGTATCTGTACATAGGACGACAATAAGCCGTACGCTCCATAGAGTTGGGCTTCATGGCAGAGTGGCCAGAAGAAAGACATTACTTTCAGCAAAAAAACAAAATGGCGCATTTTGAGTTTGCGAAAAGGCATGTGGGAGACTCCCAAAATGTATGGAGGAAGGTGCTCTGGTCTGATGAGACTGAAATTGAACTTTTTGGCCATCAAAGAAAACGCTATGTCTGGTGCAAACCCAACACATCACATCACCCAAAGAACACCATCCCCACTGTGAAACATGGTGGTGGCAGTATCATGCTGTGGGGATGTTTTTCAGCAGTCGGGACTGGAAAACTGGTCAGAGTTGAGGGACACTAGCACTTTAACAATATATACAGTGCCTGGAATAATATATACTTGCCTTGAACAAATTTTTAATATCCATAGATTAATATATAATGTCCTTCAACAATATATACTGGCCCTGTAACAATATATCATTTGGCCCTGGAACAGTACAGTATATACTGTACCCAGAATGATATATGATGGCCTTGGAATAATATATACAGTCCATAGAAAGATCTATAATTTCCCTGGAATAAAATACAATATCCCTGAACGATAAATACTGTCTATGGAATAATATATAATGTCCATGGAATAATATATACTGTTCCTAAACAATATATACTTGCCCTAGAATAATATATACTGGCCCTGGAACAATATATAATGTCCCTGACCAATAAATACTGTTAATTAATTAATATTGGCCCTGGAATATGATATACTGTTCCTTACCAATATATATGGTCCCTAGATCAATAACCATTGGCCCTGTACAATATATACCGGCCCTGGAAGTCTCTCCCCCCCCCCCATGTTTTATCTTTTCTCAGCACTTCCTCTCCTCTCTCTTCTTTCTTTTTTCCTTTCCTCACAATTTCATTTTTTTCTTGCAACATTCCAGTAAGTTTTATTGTCAGGACCAAATATTTTAACCAAACAGTGAAATGCGTAGGGAGGGGCTCCAGGTGAACGTCATATGACGTCCTCCCGCAATGTATCACTGTACTGGGCCGCTGCCAGTACCATGTGATCGCTGTGACCAATCACAGCTGATCACATGACAATTGTAAACAAAGAATGGCTTAGCCTTAGATTCATGCCATTCATTGTGTACAATTGTGTTACTAGCTGTGATTGGGGACAGTGATCACATGGTACAGAGAGGACCAATCACAGCCCATCCGTACCATGTGATTAGCTGTGGCCAATCACAGCTAATCACAACAATACAGACTGAATGAATCAGTTTGATTAAAGCGAACCTTCAGTCATTTTTTTCATCTTTCCATCTATTAAATCTTCTGCCCTTGTTGTTGTTTTAACTTTGGATAGTAAAACATTTTTTTTCTGCCAGTAAATACCTTATACAGCCCACTTCCTGTTTCTTGTCTGGTCATTAGCCTAGGCTTATGACATCATGCACAGCTCTTTCTAAATAATAAATAAAGAAATATTATGTATTTGCAAAATCTGATAGCCGAAACAGAGAAAAAAAACAAATTTTTTCGGTATTTTTTTATTTATTTAGCAAAAAAACGCAGAGGTGAATAACCACTTAAGGACCGAGCCTCTTTTTGATATTTGTTGTTTACATGTTAAACACAGGTTTTTTTTTTGCTTGAAAATGACTTAGAACCCCCAAACATTACACTTTTTTTTTCTAACACCCTAGAGAATAAAATGGCGGTCATTGCAAGACTTTCTGTCACACCGTATTTGCGCAGCGGTCTTGCAAGCGCACTTTTTTGGAAAAAATACACTTTTTTGAATTAAAAAATAAGACAACAGTAAAGTCAGCCCAATTTTTTTTGTTATATTGCGAAAGATGATGTTACGCCGAGTAAATTGATACCCAATGTGTCATGCTTCAAAATTGCGCCCGCTCGTGCAATGGCGACAAACTTTTACCCTTAAAAATCTCCATAGGCGATGTTTAAAAAAATTCTACAGGTTGAATGTTTTGAGTTACAGAGGAGGTCTAGAGCTAGAATTATTGCTCTCGCTCTACCGATCGCGGCGATACCTCACATGTGTGGTTTGATTGCCGTTTTCATATGTGGGCGCTACTCACGTATGCGTTCGTTTCTGCACGCGAGCTTCTCGGGACGGGGCTTTAAATATATATATATATATATATATATATATATATATATATTCCTTATTTATTTTACCTTTTATTTTTTATTTTTACACTGTTCTGAAATAAAAAATGGTGTCACTTTTATTCCTATTACAAGTAATGTAAACATCCCTTGTAATAGAAAAAAAGCATGACAGGACCTCTTAAATATGAGATGTGGGGTGAACAAGACCTCAGATCTCATATTTACACTAAAATGCAATAAAAATAAATAAATAAAAAAAATTGTCATTTAAAAAAATTTAAAATAAAAAATGGCCCCTGAAGAGCTATGGGCGGAAGTGACGTTTTGACGTAAAGATTTGAAGCTTGTTCCAAATCTAAAGTCCGTCAGATTTGTGGCTGGAAAAGTCCGCTGAAAGTCCGGGTAAGCCCACACACGATCGGATTGTCCGCCGGACTTGGTCCGTCGGCGTCCGTCGGACTTTTGTAGCCGAAAAGTCCGGACCGTGTGTACACGGCATTAGATTTTTTTTTTTTATGTGATCAATGTACGATTCAATCAAACTGATTGAATTAGAAAACAATTGAATAGCCATAACTTCCCTTCCGATCAATAGACTCAATTTAGACCGGATTGGATCGGCCAGGGTGGAAAACGTACCGATGGTTTTTGCATCGATCGGCAGAAATGAGACGCTTTCTTCGTTCATTCGATCGGATTTCAGTCGATGAGGTTTTGAGATTGCGTGGTGGAAACAGCAACGTGATAAATAACTTATATAAACAAAGAGGAAAAGTATCCAATAGAGAGATTCTTCAATAAGGAACATGGTATATATATATATATATATATATATATAAAAAATGAATACATTTTATTGAAAAAATAATCCACATAAAACATTAAACATAAGCGATCATCCGCATTTGTCCTATTTCAATTTTTTTAATCTTTTTTCTTTTTTTCTTTTCATGATGGTATTGCCCACGGGGGGGGGGGTGCGCTTATTGGTTTGGTTTTCAATATCAATCAAACTCCACTTTCCGACATGTGGGCATATCAATCAAATGGATTGTCGACTATAGATTGATTATTCCTATCAGGAGAGATTGATTGGAAGAGAAACCGATCATTTACTGACGCACGTACGGCCGCCATTACACTGATTGGCAAATCACACGCTAATGTCAAAGTGAAAAGCGATCGCTGCAATATGATTTAAACTAATTACAATAAACATACAGAAAATAACTGACTGTGTCGGTATCCACCCTTATTAATAGGACTCACATCCATCATCACTGACACCCAATACTTTCCAAAGTTACATAATACATAATACAGAGCTGACCTGTGTAGTCAGGGCTTTCCTAGCAATTGTACTAAATGTATTACCAAAAGTATTGGGACGCCTGCCTTTACACACCTATGAACTTTAATGGCATCCCAAGTCTTAGTCCGTAGGGTTCAATATTGAGTTGGCTCCGCCCTTTGCAGCTATAAGAGCTTCAACTCTTCTGGGAAGGCTGTCCACAAGGTTTAGGAGTGTGTCTATGGGAATGTTTGACCATTCTTCCAGAAGCGCATTTGTGAGGTCAGGCACTGATGTTAGACGAGAAGGCCTGGCTCACAGTCTCCGCTCTAATTCATCCCAAAGGTGTTCTATCGGGTTGAGGTCAGGACTCTGTGCAGGCTGGAGGAGGCTGAAGTTGTAACTTGTACAGAGAAGTGTATATAGTTGTCCCAATTAATTGATATACAACCTGTCCCATAATTCCCTCACCCCATCCAAGTTACATTCCCTCAATAAAATAAACAAAAACAAGGACATGGACTGTTCATTGTCTTAAGGTGACTGAAAAGTGAATGCTGGGCTGTGCGGGGTGACAGATGGGCCACATCACTTAGCAGCCCCTACGGGGGTACCGCTACAGCTATGTTGTCGAAAGTATTGGGACACCTGCCTTTACACGCACATGAACTATAATGGCATCCCAGTCTTAGTCTGTAGGGTTCCATATTGAGTTGGCCCACCCTTTGCAGCTATAACAGTTTCAACTCTTCTGGGAAGGCCATCCACAAGGTTTAGGAGTGTCTCTATGGGAATGTTTGACCATTCTTCCAGAAGCGCATTTGTGAGCTCAGGCACTGATGTTGGACGTTGGATGAGAAGGCCTGGCTCGTAGTCTCCACTCTAATTCATCCCAAAGGTGTTCTATTGGGTTGAGGTCAGGACTGTCAAGTTCCTCCACCCCAAACTCACTCATCCATGTCTTTATGGACCTTGCTTTGTGCACTGGTGGGCAGTCATGTTGGAACAGGAAGGGGCCATCCCCAAACTGTTCCCACAAAGTTGGGAGCATGAAATTGTCCAAAATGTCTTTGTATGCTGACGCCTTAAAGGTTCCTTTCACTGGAACTAAGGGGCCAAACCCAACCCCTGAAAAACAACCCCCACACCATAATCCCACCTCCACCAAATGGTTTGGACCAGTGCACAAAGCAAGGTCCATAAAGACATGGATGAGCGAGTTTGGGGTGGAGGAACCTGACTGTCCTGACCACCTGAAAAGATATAATAAAAATATTTACAAAAATGTGAGGGGTGTACTCACTTTTGTGAGATACTGTATATAAAGCACTGCAAACTGTGGGCGCTATATAAACCTTGTAGAATAAGAACTATATACTGTATATATATGAAACATTTCTTTAGTATTGGATTGAGAAGGAAGGGTCATAAAGGCCTCTGTGGTTTTTATTGCCATCTCAGCCAAGGAGGTTCACCTAAGTTATCACGGAGACGGGACAATGGGGACAGAAAGTCATGGGAAATCCAAAATTTTACAGGAGGAACAGGAAGTGAGGGGTGAAATCTTCCAATGGGGACACTCGTCCATGATGACATTTATCTAAGAAGGGAGTTTCCATAAACTTCAGAGAGATTCCCTCTCAATTCCTGTTTTTTTTCGGGGAAGGAACTGAAGTGAAATTTCTGCAACAGGACACAAATGTCATGCATTGCAAAAATAGCTCAAAATTTGTGGAATAGGGAAGGCAGACGTGGTACTGGGTACTGGCGATGTAAACTATCTCACATGATTTCTTTTTTAGTTTACCATACCTTACTTACAAATCACAATGGGATGGAGCAATAGGCGAAAAAAAGTCTTATTGGAAAGTTAAGATTAGGCCTTTTTTGACACTTTTTAATTTAAAAACAAAAAGTAAAAATCAGTATTCTTTGCTAGAAAATAACGTAGAACCCCCAAATATTAAATAAATAAATATATATATATATATATATATATATATATATATATATATATATATACACACACAGTTGTGCTCAAAAGTTTACATACCCTGGCAAAACTTATGATTTCTTGGCCATTTTTCAGAGAATATGAATGATAACACAAAAACTTTTCTTTCACTCATGGTTGGTGTTTGGCTGAAGCCATTTATTATCAATCAACTTGTCTTTACCCTTTTTAAATCATAATCGCAAAAGAAACTACCCAAATGACCCTGATCAAAAGTTTACATACCCTGGTGATTTTGGCCTGATAACATGCACACAAGTTGACACAAAGGGGTTTGAATGGCTATTAAAGGTAACAATCCTCACCTGTGATCTGTTTGCTTGTAATTAGTGTGTGTATAAAAGGTCAATGAGTTTCTGGACTCCTGACAGACCCTTGCATCTTTCATCCAGTGCTGCACTGACGTTTCTGGATTCTCAGTCATGGGGAAAGCAAAAGGATTGTCAAAGGATCGTCGGGAGATATAAAAGATATTCAAGGAATTGAGAATGACAATCAGCAGTGTTCAAACTCTAATCAAGAAGTGGAAAATGAGGGGTTCTGTTTAAACCAAACCACGGTCAGGTAGACCAACTAAAATTTCAGCCAAAACTGCCAGGAAAATTGTTCGGGATGCAAAGAAAAACCCACAAATAACTTCAGGTGAAATACAGGACTCTCTGAAAACATGTGGTGTGGCTGTTTCAAGATGCAAAATAAGGAGGCACTTGAAGAAAGATGGGCTGTATGGTCGAGTCGCCAGAAGAAAAGCATTACTACGCAAATGCCACAAAGTATTCCGCTTACAATACGCCAAGCAGCACAGAGACATTTGGAGTGATGAGACCAAAATTTAGCTTTTTGGCCACAACCATAAATGCTACATTTGGAGAGGAGTCAACAAGGCCTATGATGAAAGGTCCACAATTCCTACTGTGAAACACGGAGGTGGATCGCTGATGTTTTGGGGATGTGTGAGCTACGAAGGCACAGGAAATGTGGTCAAAATTGATGGCAAGATGAATGCAGAATGTTATCAAAAAATACTGGAGGAACATTTGCATTCATCAGCCAGGAAGCTGCGCATGAGATGTACTTTGACATTCCAACATGACAATGATCCAAAACTCAAGGCCAAGTTGACCTGTCATTGGCTACAGCAGAATAAAGTGAAGGTTCTGGAGTGGCCATCTCAGTCTCTGTCACATACCTTACTAGGGAGTCCGAAATGCGGAGGGTGGCCTCTTGCACGGTTCTGGTCCCAACACCCCTGGTAGTGGGGACAGGGAGTGCTGGGGCAATGAAAGGGTACAGGTGCCTGCAGGCAGAAGGCTGGAGCTTATAGACACAGGAACCTCTCAGAGGAAGGCGTGGAGACTTATCACCAGAACTGTTCAGCGGAAGCCAGGCAGGTAGGTATGGACTCAGGAACAACTGCAGCGTCAGGAACAGGCAAAGGTTGGCAACTGGCTGGCAACAAGGTACATAAACGGAAGGCAGGATCGCGTAGTCAGGGACAGGCAGAGGTTGGCAAAGGGCTGGCAGCGAGGTACAGAATCAGGAAGCGGAGCCACGGGAGTGAATCCAAGCCAAAGTCTGTATTAACAGTAGAGATAGATAGCAGGCAGAGGTAATTCAGGAGAGTAGTCAAGGAACCTGGGTTTGTCAGGAGCAAGGTAACAGGTCAGAACAGCAATCAGGAACACAGGGAGGAGCTGAAGCGATCCAGCACTGGTATCAGGCAGAGTCTCTGTTTATATAGGGCACCATGCGCCGGGATTGGTGGATGCGCACGCTAATGCACACGTGCTTGTATGGGTGCGCCAGTGCACACGTTTATTCCGGATCTCGCTCGTCTCTGTCGGGGACACCGCGCATGCCCATTAGCAATCGCGGAACGGGAATTGTCCACTGCTGCACGGAGATGGGCATTGGCAATGTGATGTAAAAAATGGTGCAGCGCTGAGTAAACTGAACTAAACATCAAGGGATATTAAATGCAGTTGAAAGAGTAAATCCTCATACAACATAAAATAGAAACATTTATGATGCAAATCAAAAAGTCCAGAAAGTCGGTAAAAATCTTTTAAGAAAAATCTTTTAAGAAATTCCACCAAGTGATCGTGATATCATGCTGATATGGGTGACTGATGTGCCCTTCACCGGTATCTGAAATAGCCTCTCACCTGACGATCAGGACCCTTTAATTACAGAGGGTCATGCAAGCCTTCCCTTACGGGTCATATAAGTGGATGGTATTCAGAGTCAGGGACCAAGAGCTCCGTCACACACCGGGTGGAAAATTCCAGATGTTCCAATGATGTATATAATAAAAGAGTAACAACATATAGTGCTCTCCGTTTGCAAAACAATTTATTAAAATGCTAATAAATACACTTACATAGCTAGCACTTCTCAAGTGCCAGTAAAACAGCAACAAGCGGTGGTGTGTAAACACAGAAGGAATAGAGCATGCGCGGTGGCCGCGGGTGACGTCACGACGTCTCGTTCTGGACGCGTTGCGTCCCAGTGGGCGGGGACTTCTTCAGCAGCATTGGCAATGTGAGTTCTCTGGCAGTCTCCTGTCCTCAATATTATTGAGCCACTCTGGGGAGATCTCAAACGTGCCGTTCATGCAAGACAGCCCAAGAATTTACAGGAACTGGAGGCTTTCTGCCAAGAGGAATGGGCAGCTTTACCATCTGAGAAGATAAAGAGCCTCATCCACAAATACCACAAAAGACTTCAAGCTGTCATTGATGTTAAAGGGGCAATACATGGTATTAAGAACTGGGGTGTATAAACTTTTGATCAGGGTCATTTGGGTAGTTTCTGTTGCCATTATGATTTAAAAAGAGTAAACACAGTTTGATTGATAATAAATGGCTTCAAACACCTATGAGTGAAAGAAAAGTTTTTGTGTTATCATTCATATTCTCTGAAAAATGGCCAAGAAATCATAAATTCTGCCAGGGTATGTAAACTTATGAGCACAACTGTGTATATATATATATATATATATATATAAATATATATATATATATATTAAAAAAAAGCAGAGGCTTTAGAGAATAAATTGGTGGGTTTTGCAATTTTATTATGTCACATGGTATTTGCACAGCGGTTTTTGGAACGCAAAGTTTTTTTGAAAAAATACATTTTAATGAATTCTGTTGCACACAAGCACCATGTAATACCAAATTCTTTGGTAAAATATAGAAGGTGGCGTCACGCCGAGTAAATAGATACCTAACATGTCATGCCTTAAAATTGCACACACTTGTGGAATGGCGCCAAACTACAGTATTTAAAAATTTCCATAGGTGACAGTTTTTTTTTTGAAGTGTCACCTATGGAAATTTTTAAATACAGTAATTTGGCACCTTTTTTTTCCCCGAAAATTCTGACGGACCTAGAAATGGAACATGTTCTAAATATTTCCGACGGAACCAATTCCTATCGGGCAAACCGATCGTCTGTATGCTCTTCCTACGGACCAAAAACGACGCATGCTCTGAATCAAGTACGAGACGGAAGCTATTGGCTACTGAACTTCCTTTTTCTAGTCCCGTCGTACGTGTTGTACGTCACCGCGTTCTGGACGGTCGGACTTTGGATTGACCGTGTGTAGGCAAGACCGCTTGAATGGAATTCCGTCGGAGAAACCTTCGGAGTTTATTCCGACGGCAAAACCGGTCGTGTGTACGCGGCATTAAAGTGGTTAAGCTGTCTCAATGGCCCTCTGTCTCTTCATGTATTCCCAGGCAGTCTTGACGTTGTGATCAGGGCTCTGTAGGGGGCCAAACCATCACTTCCAGAACTCTGACCAAATCCAAACCTCCATGCACAGAAACTCAGCCCCAAAAACCCCCAAAGGAACCTCCACCCAACAGCATTCTGTTACAGCCATATATTTCAAATTTGGATTTATGCTTATAGTCCCAGAGAACATCTTCTCCCTGTGTAGGCAAGTCAGCATGACGTTTCTTTGATCCCCTGAGTTTTTGGCCCTCAGCGTTGCCTCTTTCTTTGTGCTTCTCCTGAAGAGCTTGGATAGCATATGTGGAAACATCAATTGTTTTTGAAACGCCTGCTTTTGAGACACCTAGTTGATGAAGTAAGACCATCTTGTGGCTAGTTGCTGTGCTCAGCCCTACCGCTGTGTAAGATTAATTGCATTGCACCGTCTTCGGTGACCGCAGCTTGTTAGTAGAGCGTGGCTTTTTTTTCTTATCCATTTTCATTCCTCCTAGAATGCTGATTCTGTTTTATTTAAAGTGTAAGTAGACCCCTCCTATGGTTTTCAGCCAAGGAAGCTGCCATCTTTGCCTCTTTGTCTAATCTACAACTGCCATGATGCTGCACATGTGATCAGTGATGACACCAACCATTGGATGGTTTGACAGTTTGGTTGAGAGCACAACCAACGGGAGTGTTACATTTCCGGCACGTGCCCGCAATGAAAATGTTTTACGGGCGGGTTTACTTCCGCTTTAATGGTTGTATCCTAACCTACACAATTTTTTTGTTGACCCTTAGGAGCCATTTGTTATTATTATTTTTATAATTATTACACAGGATTTATTTAGAGCGAACAGTTTGTGCAACGCTTTACAATATAAAGAGAGATATTGTGGTGTCTTTGGTGGTGTCTCTATAGAAAACCCATAATGTTCTCTCAATCAATTGTCAAGGGTCCACCACGACTTTAATGTGTTTGGTTGTAAAATTAACATTTGCTATAATTGGTAAAAATGATAAATACAGAAGGAATAGGAGGGTCCTGCTCATTGACCTTACAATCTGAAGTGAAGGGGAGGTGGTACAAAAGGTAATAGCTGTGGTGGATGATCTGATGGAAGTGGCCAAAGTACAGTTTTTTAGGGGAAGGTAGGGTGGGAGCTAACCGGACACACTGGGGTAGGTGAGTTCCAGAGGATGAGAAGAGCTTCAGGAGAAGTTCCAGGGGTGAGCATGGGAGGAGATATCAAGGGAGCCAGAGAGCAAGATGTCTTGGGAAGAGCAAAGAGGACAATTTGGGTGATATCTGCAGATGAGCTTGGTGATATAACAGGGAGCAATGTTGCGGTTAGCATTTTGAATTTCATACGTTGGGCTTAGGCGCAGTGATGGCGAACCTTGGCGCCCCCCAGATGTTTTGGAACTACGTTTCCCATGATGCTCATGCACTCTGCAGTGTAGTTGAGCATCATGGGAAATGTAGTTCCAAAACATCTGGGGTGCACCATGGTTCACCATCACTGGTCTAGCAGAAGCCAGTGAAGAGGCAGAGAGGGGCAGCAGCCACAGAATGGTTAGTAATAGGGATGAGCCGAACACCCCCCTGTTCGGTTCGCACCAGAACATGCGAACAGGAAAAAAATTCGTTCGAACACGCGAACGCCGTTAAAGTCTATGGGACACGAACATGAATAATCAAAAGTGCTAATTTTAAAGGCTAATATGCAAGTTATTGTCATAAAAAGTGTTTGGGGACCTGGGTCCTGCCCCAGGGGACATGAATCAATGCAAAAAAAAGTTTTAAAAACGGCCGTTTTTTCAAGAGCAGTGATTTTAATAATGCTTAAAGTCAAACAATAAAAGTGTAATATCCCTTTAAATTTCATACCTGGGGGGTGTCTATAGTATGCCTGTAAAGGGGCGCATGTTTCCCGTGTTTAGAACAGTCTGACAGCAAAGTGACATTTTGAAGGAAAAAACACATTTAAAACTACCGCGGCTATTGCCGACAATACACATAGAAGTTCATTGATAAAAACGGCATGGGAATTCCCCACAGGGGAACCCCGAACCAAAATAAAAAAAAAAAAAATGATGTGGGGGTCCCCCTAAATTCCATACAAGGCCCTTCAGGTCTGGTATGGATATTAAGGGGAACCCCAGCCAAAATTTAAAAAAAAAATTGACGTGGGGTTCCCCCTAAATTCCATACCAGACCCTTCAGGTCTGGTATGGATTTTAAGGGGAACCCCGCGCCAAAAAAAAAAAAAAAACGGCGTGGGGTCCCCCTAAAAATCCATACCAGACCCTTATCCGAGCACGCAACCTGGCAGGCTGCAGGAAAAGAGGGGGGGACGAGAGTGCGGCCCCCCCCCCCTCCTGAACCGTACCAGGCCACATGCCCTCAACATTGGGAGGGTGCTTTGGGGTAGCCCCCCAAAACACCTTGTCCCCATGTTGATGAGGACAAGGGCCTCATCCTCACAACCGTGGCCGGTGGTTGTGAGGGTCTGCGGGCGGGGGGCTTATCGGAATCTGGAAGCCCCCTTTAACAAGGGGACCCCCAGATCCCGGCCCCCCCCCCTGTGTGAAATGGTAAGGGGGTACTTACCCCTACCATTTCACTAAAAAACTGTCAAAAATGTTAAAAATGACAAGAGACAGTTTTTGACAATTCCTTTATTTAAATGCTTCTTCTTTCTTCCTTCATCTTCTTCTTCTTCTGGTTCTTCTGGCTCTTCTGGTTCTTCCTCCGGCGTTCTCGTCCAGCATCTTCTCCGCGGCGTCTTCTATCTTCTTCTCCTCGGGCCGCTCCGCACCCATGGCATGAGGGGGGAGGCTCCCGCTCTTCTCTTCATCTTCTTCTTCATCTTCTTCTTCTTCTTTTTCTTCTTCTTTTTCTTCCTTCTTCTCTTCTTCTCTTCTTCCTGTTTTCTCCGGGCCGCTCCGCAATCCATGCTGTGGCATGGAGGGAGGCTCCCGCTGTGTGACGGCGTCTCTTCGTCTGACGGTTCTTAAATAGCGGGGGGCGGGGCCACCCGGTGACCCCGCCCCCTCTGACGCACGGTGACATGACGGGACTTCCCTGTGGCATTCCCCGTGACGTCACAGGGAAGTCCCTCAAGTCACCGTGCGTCAGAGGGGGGCGGGGTCACCGGATGGCCCCGCCCCCCGTTATTTAAGAACCGTCAGACGAAGAGACGCCGTCACACAGCGGGAGCCTCCCTCCATGCCACAGCATGGCTGCGGAGCGGCCCGGAGAAGACAGGAAGAAGAGAAGAAGGAAGAAGAAGATGAAGAAGAAGATGAAGAAGAGAAGAAGATGAAGAGAAGAGCGGGAGCCTCCCCCCTTATGCCATGGGTGCGGAGCGGCCCGAGGAGAAGAAGATAGAAGACGCCGCGGAGAAGATGCTGGACGAGAACGCCGGAGGAAGAACCAGAAGAGCCAGAAGAACCAGAAGAAGAAGAAGATGAAGGAAGAAAGAAGAAGCATTTAAATAAAGGAATTGTCAAAAACTGTCTCTTGTCATTTTTAACATTTTTGACAGTTTTTTAGTGAAATGGTAGGGGTAAGTACCCCCTTACCATTTCACACAGGGGGGGGGCCGGGATCTGGGGGTCCCCTTGTTAAAGGGGGCTTCCAGATTCCGATAAGCCCCCCGCCCGCAGACCCTCACAACCACCGGCCACGGTTGTGAGGATGAGGCCCTTGTCCTCATCAACATGGGGACAAGGTGTTTTGGGGGGCTACCCCAAAGCACCCTCCCAATGTTGAGGGCATGTGGCCTGGTACGGTTCAGGAGGGGGGGGGGGCCGCACTCTCGTCCCCCCCTCTTTTCCTGCGGCCTGCCAGGTTGCGTGCTCGGATAAGGGTCTGGTATGGATTTTTAGGGGGACCCCACGCCGTTTTTTTTTTTTTTTTTTGGCGCGGGGTTCCCCTTAAAATCCATACCAGACCTGAAGGGTCTGGTATGGAATTTAGGGGGAACCCCACGTCAATTTTTTTTTTAAATTTTGGCTGGGGTTCCCCTTAATATCCATACCAGACCTGAAGGGCCTTGTATGGAATTTAGGGGGACCCCCACATCATTTTTTTTTTTTTTTTTTTGGTTCGGGGTTCCCCTGTGGGGAATTCCCATGCCGTTTTTATCAATGAACTTCTATGTGTATTGTCGGCAATGCAATAGCCGCGGGTAGTTTTAAATGAGTTTTTTCCTTCCAAATGTCATTTTGCTGTCAGACTGTTCTAAACACGGGAAACATGCGCCCCTTTACAGGCATACTATAGACACCCCCCAGGTACGAAATTTAAAGGGATATTACACTTTTATTGTTTGACTTTAAGCATTAATAAAATCACTGCTCCTGAAAAAACGTCCGTTTTTAAAACTTTTTTTTGCATTGATCCATGTCCCCTGGGGCAGGACCCGGGTCCCCAAACACTTTTTATGACAATAACTTGCATATAAGCCTTTAAAATTAGCACTTTTGATTTCTCCCATAGACTTTTAAAGGGTGTTCCGCTGCATTCGAATTTGCCGCGAACACCCCAAATTGTTCGCTGTTCGGCGAACTTGCGAACAGCCAATGTTCGAGTAGAACATGAGTTCGACTCGAACTCGAAGCTCATCCCTAGTTAGTAAGTTCTAGGAGTCCAGCAGGATTCACGATAGATTAAAGGGGGATAACCTGTGTAAAGGTAGGCCAGTAGGACTACCTAATAATAGAAATATAAAAAAACATAAATATTTTTTTTTTCCCTGCTCCTATTCATACAGTTCTTCCTGTGATATTAAAGTAGAGGTCCACCCTAAAACTAAAATCCCTGCATCTACAGACATAAACGATCTAACCCAGGGGTCTCAAACTGGCGGCTCTCCAGCTGTTGCAAAACTACAAGTCCCATCATGCCTCTGCCTGAGGGAGTAATGTTTGTAACTGTCAGCCTTGCAATGCCTCATGGGACTTGTAGTTTCGCAACAGCTGAAAGGGCCACCAGTTTGAGACCCCTGCTCTAACCCTTCTCTCGTCTGAAGGGCATTGGCCAGGAACTTGTCTTGCATACAAACGGCAAGGAATTGTCGGCCAACAAACAGGAAGGTAGTGACATACTATGTGGTTTTTCAGCTCTTTAGCGCCACCCTTTGGGTTCCTTCTGCTAATTTCGTGTTAGTAGTTTGAGTAAGTTTGATGAGTGTTGATTCGCGCTTTTCATTTAGCGCTTTTCATTTCATGCTCTTCAGTCAGTTTCTGAGCGGTCGTTCGTCAATCAGCCATGTTGTGGAATCGGAGAAGATAACGTGTTATTTATTATTGGCCTTGGAGTTATTGCTTTGACCCAAGTCCAGTCCAGGAACAGGAGGAGGAGGATTTCTTGGACCAAAAATTGGTTGCTTTATTAATCGTGACCAATTCTGTCATATGCCTTTGCTGCGGGAGCTCCAGGAGAATAATCCAGATGATTTTTGGAGTTATCTCCGGATGACGGACCCCTCTGCTTTCACCAACTCTTGGCATTGTTGACCCCCTTATATTAAGAAGCAGGACACATGCATGGGGCTTCTATTTTATTTTTTGGTTGAATAATAATGATTTGATTTGTTATATTTTCTATATTTTTGGATGCCTAGAATGCACTTTTTGGTTAAGTTCTATTGGCAGATATCAAGTCTAATTTTATTTGTTTTCTTTTTTATTGCACAATAAAAAAAATAGTGGAGAATAATACTCGGCTGTGTGTTTTACTTCAAATGACAGTTTGGGAGTAGACAGTTACATTTAAAAAAATACAATGTAAAATTAACAAGGGATACCAACATAGTATCTTTGATCTTAAAAAAACTACGAGATAAGGGTGTGGTGGTAACTTTCAATTAAATAAAAAGAGAAAAAAAAACATAATAATATTATTCTTGATATCAGTAGAAAAAAAAAGCCTTGGTAAATTCTTTTGCAATAACTCCATCAGTATCACCAGTAAAGCAGCTTCATTATTATCCCATTAAAGAAGAAGAGAATTGTGCGCTGCATTTCGAGAATTCATAATTTGCCACGTCACGAATGTGAATTCTCCATTACGAACGATAGTTTACAAGACCGACCGCTTCCGGCTCGTCCTTGCTTCCGAGCAAGCGTGTTTGTATTACGCTTTTCAGTTCGTTTCTAAGTGGTCGTTCGTCAATCAGCCATGTTGCGGAATCGGAGGAGATAACGTGTTATTTATTATTGGCCTTGGAGTTATTGCTTTGACCCAAGTCCAGTCCAGGAACAGGAGGAGGAGGAGGATTTCTTGGACCAAAAATTGGTTGCTTTATTAATCGTGACCAATTATGTCATATGCCTTTGCGGCGGGAGCTCCAGGAGAATAATCCAGATGATTTTTGGAATTATCTCCGGATGACGGACCCCTCTGCTTTCACCAACTCTTGGCATTGTTGACACCCCTATATTAGGAAGCAGGACACATGCATGAGGCTTCTATTTTATTTTTTGGTTGAATAATAATGATTTGATTTGTTATATTTTCTATATTTTTGGATGCCTAGAATGCACTTTTTGGTTAAGTTCTATTGGCAGATATCATGTCTAATGTTATTTGTTTTCTTTTTTTAATGCACAATAAAAAAATTGTGGAGAATAATACTTGGCTATGTGTTTTACTTCAAATGACAGTTTGGGAGTAGACAGTTACGTTTAAAAAAATACAATGTAACATTAACAAGGGACACCAACATAGTTGTATCTTTGATCTTAAAAAAACTACGAGATAATGGTGTTGTGGTAACTTGCACCAAAAAAAAAAAAAAAACAAGCAATAATAATATTATTCTTGATATCACTAGTAAAAAAATATTTCCCCCTCCCTCCTGCTCTGATCAGATAATACCATATGAGATTTCAATTTGAAAACAAAACTAGAAGGGAATGCTTTGGTGGTGTCTCTATAGAAAACCCATAATGTTCTCTCAATCAATTGTCAAGGGTCCACCACGACTTAAAGTGTAAGTAAACCCTCCTGTTATTTTCAGCTACGGAAGCTGCCATCTTTGCCTCTGTTTAATCTACAACTGCCATGATGCTGCACATGTGATCAGTTATGACACCAGCCATTGGATGGTTTGACAGTTTGGTTGAGAGCACAACCAATGGGAGTGCTGCATTTCCGGCACGTGCCGGAAATTAAACTGTTTTATGGCTGGGTTTACTACCGCTTTAAATGTGGTTTTTTTATTGTTTGTAAAATTAACATTTGCTGTAATTGGTAAAAATTATAAAATATAATTTAAAAAATTCTGGAACTATCACATTCAGCCAATCACGGTGAGTTAAATCATTTTTCGACAAGGTCAAAAATGTTCCTCTAGATTTTATGGAGCCTACATAAGTGCAGATGGCTCTCGATCTCATGGCCCTAAATTGCCAATAAAACGGAATTATCTCCCTCCATCCATGACTGATCACTGCTCTGCTGTCACATTCACAGTCAAGTCTTTAGAAAGTGTTTCTGGAAAATCAAATCAAGGATGCTTTAGATACAACAGACACCTTCCAAATAGAGATGTCCCTAGAACAGGGGTCTCCAAACTTTCTAAACAAAGGGCCAGTTTACTGTCCCTCCAGGCTTTAGGGGGGACCGGACTGTGGCCAGCGGGAGTAGAAAAAGCCCCATCATTGGTTTTGATAGGAGGACTAGTGCCCCATTGTCGATATCATTGGTGTCAGTTGGTGGAACAGTGCCCCAAGGGCCAGATAAAAGGCAAGCAAAGGGACCACATGCGCCCCCCCCCCCCCCCGGGGCCCGCAGTTTGAAGACCACTGCCCTAGAAGAATGGGTAACAACAATTCCGAGGGTGAAGACCCCAGCCTGCTTTCCTCTGTTTTCTATATAAACTCATCTAATCTCTTTTTATTCCCTTCAGCTCAATCAATTGTTTTATTCCTTCTCTCTCTTTCTATATTAGATTTCCCAGAATGCCTCCTTTATGTACATTCTAATACCTAGTTTCACAAATGAGGAAATAAGGTGAAAAAAAACAGAGAAGTGGACAAACAATGGCTTTATATTAGAAGCACAATGACCTCATATAGTAAATATAATCACTTCATAGAAAACAATCACTGGCCTCAAAGCGGTCTAAGGGGGGACACACACCCTCGAGACAGGGGCCATCTTCCTCTGAGCCCCTTCATTCCCTGCTCACTTCATCTACAAAAAAACATACCGAGGAACGAGACCAGACTTGTTTTTGGAAGCAGGAGCCACTTCCTGGGTCAGGGGGGTCTCAAAACTTTCTAAACAAAAGGCCAATGTCCTTCAGACTTTAGAGAGACCGGACTGTGGTCAGTCTCAGGTTTGGTTAGTGGGAGTAAAAAAAAACGTAAAAAACAAAAAACATAACGCCTATGGTCGATTAGAGAAGCAATAGTGCCCCATCTTTGGTCTCAGTGGGAGGAATAGTGCCCCATTGTTGGTGTCAGTGGGAGGAATTGTGCCCCATCATTGGTGTCAGTGAGGGGAATAGTGCTCCATCACTAGGAGGATTATGCTCCTCTGTTAGTGCAGGTGGCAGGGATGGTGCCCCATCATTGGTGTCAGTGGGAGGATTGGTGTCCCATATCATTAGTGTCAGTGGGAGGAATAGTGTCCCATTGATGGCATCAGTAGGAGGAACAGTGCCCCATCATTGGTATCAGTGGGAGGAATTGTGCCCCATCCTTGGAATCAGTGGAAGGAATAGTGTCCCATCATTGGTATCAGTGGAAGGAATTGTGCCCCATCTTTGGCATCAGTGGGAGGAATAATGACCCATTGTTGGCATCAGTGTGAGTAACAGTGCCCCATAATTGGCATCAGTGGGAGGAACAGTGCCCCATCATTGGTATCAGTCGAAGGAATTGTGCCCCATCTTTGGCATCAGTGGGAGGAATAATGACCCATCGTTGGTGTCAGTGGGAAGAATAATGACCCATTGTTGGCAACAGTGGTAGTAACAGTGCCCCATAATTGGCATCAGTGGGAGGAACAGTGCCCCATCATTGGTATCAGTCGAAGGAATTGTGCCCCATCTTTGGCATCAGTGGGAGGAATAATGACCCATCATTGGCATCAGTGGGAGGAATAATGACCCATCATTGGCATCAGTGGGAGGAATAGTGCCGTATCAGTGGGAGGAACAGTGCCCCAGCATTGGTGTCAGTGGGAGGAATAGTGCCCCATCATTGGTGTCAGTGGGAGGAATAGTGCCCCAGCATTGGAGTCAGTGGGAGAAATAGTGCCCCAGCATTGGAGTCAGTGGAAGGAATAGTGCCCCATCACTGGTGTCAGTGGGAGAAATAGTGCCCCAGCATTGGTGTCAGTGGGAGGAATAGTGCCCCATCATTGGTGTCAGTGGGAGGAATAGTGCCGAATCATTGGTGTCAGTGGGAGGAATAATGCCCCATCACTGGCATCGGTAGGAGGATTATGCTCCTCTGTTAGTGCAGGTGGAAGGAATAGTGCCCCATTGTTGGTATCGGTGAGAGGACTAATGTACAGTGTATAAGGGCTGGGTAAAGGCGAGCAAACAGCTGTATCTGGCCTGTGGACTGCACTTTGGAGATCACTGTTCTAAGTCATGAGTGCACAAAGAAGGTACACAGATATATTCAGCATATACTTGGGATTGTCTATACTGCCTGACTGATCGGCAGCACATAATGCACAGTTGGTGGCTTGTTGGCTTATTATTCTGTTAATACAGATCATATAAATACCACTTTTCAGGCCCTTCAGATAACTGTGGAAGCTGCAAACGACAACTATGATGTTGTGAATGATAAACAATGAGAAAACATCTGGGCGGATTGTCAGACTCGTTCTGCATTGTGCTGTGTCTTCGTGTTTAGGTCTAGCCTAGGCATGTCCTAATAGGCTGTAGAATGATAAGTCACACCCTAGCAAGAGGCAGCCAAAGCTCTCTATATACATGACATCAGATTGTATTTACTTTGCAGAGATCAGAAGTGCTGATTGTGCAGAGGAAAAAAACAAAATGCAGAACTGAGACTAGAAAGACCGACAGAAAATGCGCCAAAGCAAAAGTAAAACTGAAGGGGGATAGCCGATGTTGGTGGGAGATGACCGCCGCCAGATGGGGATAGCCGATTTAGTTAAGAGATGGCCAGGTGGATAGCCAGATGGTGGGGGATAGCCAATATTGGTGGAGGGGATGGGCGATATTGGTGGGAGATAACGGACACTGGACGGGGATGGCCCATATTGGTGAGAGATGACCAACGCTGGAAGGAGATGACCAACACTGAAGGGGTATAGCCAATATTGGTGGGAGATGACCGACGCTGGAGGGGGATGGCTGATATTGGTGGGAGATGACCGATATTGGTGGGAGATGACCAACGCTGGAGGGGAATGGCCGATATTGGTGGGGGATGACCAAAGCTGGAGGGGGGTGACCAATATTGGCGGGAGATGACCTACGCTGGAGGGGGATGTCCGATATTGGTGGGGGATGACCAACACTGGAGGGGGGTGGCCGATATTGGTGAGAGATATCTGACGCTAGACGGGGATAGCCGATATTGGTGGGAGATGTCCGACGCTGGAGGGGATGGCCGATATTAATGGGAGGTGACTGACGCTGGAAGGGGATGACCAATGCCGGAGGGGGATGGCCGATATTGGTGGAAGTTGACCGACGCTGGAGGGGGATGGTCGATATTGATGGGAGATGACTGACGCTGGAAGGGGATGGCTGATATTGGTTGGAGATGACCAACGCTGGAGGGGGATGACTAATATTGGTGGGAGATGACTGACACTGGAGGGGGATGGCCGATATTTGTGAGAGATATCTGACGCTAGACGAGGATAGCCGATATTGGTGGGAGATGTCCGATGCTGGAGGGGATGGCCGATATTGATGGGAGATGACCAACGCTGGAAGGGGATGGCTGATGTTGATGGGAGATGACCGACACTGGAGGAGGATAGCCGATATTGGTGAGAGATATCTGACGCTAGACGAGGATAGCCAATATTGGTGGGAGATGTCCGATGCTGGAGGGGATGGCGATATTGATGGGAGATGACCGACGCTGGAAGGGGATGGCCGATATTGGTGAGAGATATGTAATGATAGATGGGGATAGCCGATATTGGTGGTAGATGTCCGACACTGGAGGGGGATAGCCGATATTGGTGAGAGATATCTGACGCTAGACAAGGATAGCCGATATTGGTGGGAGATGTCCGATGCTGGAGGGGATGGCCGATATTGATGGGAGATGACCGACGCTTGGGGGGGTGGCCGATATTGATGGGAGATGACCGACACTGGAGGGGGATAGCCGATATTGGTGAGAGATATCTGACGCTAGACGAGGATAGCCGATATTGGTGGGAGATGTCCGATGCTGGAGGGGATGGGCGATATTGATGGGAGATGACCGACGCTGGGGGGGATGGCCGATATTGATGGGAGATGACCGACGCTGGAGGGGAATGGCCGATGTTGATGGGAGATGACCGACGCTTGGGGGGATGGCCGATATTGATGGGAGATGACCGACGCTGGGGGGGATGGCCGATATTGATGGGAGATGACCGACGCTGGAGGGGAATGGCCGATGCTGATGGGAGATGACCGACGCTGGGGGGGATGGCCGATATTGATGGGAGATGACCGACGCTGGGGGGGATGGCCGATATTGATGGGAGATGACCGACGCTGGAGGGGAATGGCCGATATTGATGGGAGATGACCGATGCTGGAGGGGGATGGCCGATGTTGATGGGAGATGACCGACACAGGATGGGGATGGCTGATATTGATGGGGGATGACCAACGCTTGGGGGGGTGGCCGATATTGATGGGAGATGACCGACACTGGAGGGGGATAGCCGATATTGGTGAGAGATATCTGACGCTAGACGAGGATAGCCGATATTGGTGGGAGATGTCCGATGCTGGAGGGGATGGGCGATATTGATGGGAGATGTCCGATGCTGGAGGGGATGGCCGATATTGATGGGAGATGACCGACGCTGGGGGGGATGGCCGATATTGATGGGAGATGACCGACGCTGGAGGGGAATGGCCGATATTGATGGGAGATGACCGACGCTGGAGGGGAATGGCCGATGTTGATGGGAGATGACCGACGCTGGGGGGGATGGCCGATATTGATGGGAGATGACCGACGCTGGAGGGGAATGGCCGATGTTGATGGGAGATGACCGACGCTGGGGGGGATGGCCGATATTGATGGGAGATGACCGGCGCTGGAGGGGAATGGCCGATATTGATGGGAGATGACCGATGCTGGAGGGGGATGGCCGATGTTGATGGGAGATGACCGACACAGGATGGGGATGGCTGATATTGATGGGGGATGCCCGACGCTGGAGGGGATGGCTGGTATTGGTGGAAGATGGCCAACGCTGGATGGGGATAGCCGATATTGGTGGGAGTTGACCGGCGCTGGAAGGGGATGGCCCATATTGACGGGAGATGGCCGACCCTGGAAGGGAATAGCCACTATTAGTGGGAGATGTCCGATATTGGTGGGGGATGACCAACACTGGAGGGGGGTGGCCGATATTGGTGAGAGATATCTGACGCTAGACGGGGATAGCCGATATTGGTGGGAGATGTCCGACGCTGGAGGGGATGGCCGATATTAATGGGAGGTGACTGACGCTGGAAGGGGATGACCAATGCCGGAGGGGGATGGCCGATATTGGTGGAAGTTGACCGACGCTGGAGGGGGATGGTCGATATTGATGGGAGATGACTGACGCTGGAAGGGGATGGCTGATATTGGTTGGAGATGACCAACGCTGGAGGGGGATGACTAATATTGGTGGGAGATGACTGACACTGGAGGGGGATGGCCGATATTTGTGAGAGATATCTGACGCTAGACGAGGATAGCCGATATTGGTGGGAGATGTCCGATGCTGGAGGGGATGGCCGATATTGATGGGAGATGACCAACGCTGGAAGGGGATGGCTGATGTTGATGGGAGATGACCGACACTGGAGGAGGATAGCCGATATTGGTGAGAGATATCTGACGCTAGACGAGGATAGCCAATATTGGTGGGAGATGTCCGATGCTGGAGGGGATGGCGATATTGATGGGAGATGACCGACGCTGGAAGGGGATGGCCGATATTGGTGAGAGATATGTAATGATAGATGGGGATAGCCGATATTGGTGGTAGATGTCCGACACTGGAGGGGGATAGCCGATATTGGTGAGAGATATCTGACGCTAGACAAGGATAGCCGATATTGGTGGGAGATGTCCGATGCTGGAGGGGATGGCCGATATTGATGGGAGATGACCGACGCTTGGGGGGGTGGCCGATATTGATGGGAGATGACCGACACTGGAGGGGGATAGCCGATATTGGTGAGAGATATCTGACGCTAGACGAGGATAGCCGATATTGGTGGGAGATGTCCGATGCTGGAGGGGATGGGCGATATTGATGGGAGATGTCCGATGCTGGAGGGGATGGCCGATATTGATGGGAGATGACCGACGCTGGGGGGGATGGCCGATATTGATGGGAGATGACCGACGCTGGAGGGGAATGGCCGATGTTGATGGGAGATGACCGACGCTTGGGGGGATGGCCGATATTGATGGGAGATGACCGACGCTGGGGGGGATGGCCGATATTGATGGGAGATGACCGACGCTGGAGGGGAATGGCCGATGTTGATGGGAGATGACCGACGCTGGGGGGGATGGCCGATATTGATGGGAGATGACCGACGCTGGGGGGGATGGCCGATATTGATGGGAGATGACCGACGCTGGAGGGGAATGGCCGATATTGATGGGAGATGACCGATGCTGGAGGGGGATGGCCGATGTTGATGGGAGATGACCGACACAGGATGGGGATGGCTGATATTGATGGGGGATGACCAACGCTTGGGGGGGTGGCCGATATTGATGGGAGATGACCGACACTGGAGGGGGATAGCCGATATTGGTGAGAGATATCTGACGCTAGACGAGGATAGCCGATATTGGTGGGAGATGTCCGATGCTGGAGGGGATGGGCGATATTGATGGGAGATGTCCGATGCTGGAGGGGATGGCCGATATTGATGGGAGATGACCGACGCTGGGGGGGATGGCCGATATTGATGGGAGATGACCGACGCTGGAGGGGAATGGCCGATATTGATGGGAGATGACCGACGCTGGAGGGGAATGGCCGATGTTGATGGGAGATGACCGACGCTGGGGGGGATGGCCGATATTGATGGGAGATGACCGACGCTGGAGGGGAATGGCCGATGTTGATGGGAGATGACCGACGCTGGGGGGGATGGCCGATATTGATGGGAGATGACCGACGCTGGAGGGGAATGGCCGATATTGATGGGAGATGACCGATGCTGGAGGGGGATGGCCGATGTTGATGGGAGATGACCGACACAGGATGGGGATGGCTGATATTGATGGGGGATGCCCGACGCTGGAGGGGATGGCTGGTATTGGTGGAAGATGGCCAACGCTGGATGGGGATAGCCGATATTGGTGGGAGTTGACCGGCGCTGGAAGGGGATGGCCCATATTGATGGGAGATGGCCGACCCTGGAAGGGAATAGCCACTATTAGTGGGAGATGGCCGACATTGGTCACAGATGGCCGATGCCTGAGGTAGATGAGCTGATATTGGTGAAGGCTGGCACCCGCAGAAAATCACCACTGAAAATATTAAGAAATATAGGCAGCCACTCGTAACCCTGACTCTACGGCCTTCGGCTTAGGTGCTGCTCCGTGAAAAAGAGAGTATATATTTTAGGGACCCACCTGCTGGGCTACAGTGACACTTCATTTAATCTGGAGAATAACTCGTCAAGAGTAAACCGAAAACTTGAAGAGTCATTGAAAAGGATGTATATAAAGAAATGTAAATAAACGAATTGAGGCGCCTGTGGAGTATAGGACGTGTCTCTGATGTACTGCAGAACGCCAAGAAGGCGTTTGTGAAGGCGGACAGCGCAGGGTGGAAGAAAGCCGAGATATGACATCCGGGAAGATAAATGAAACACTTTGTGGTAAGTCAGTAAAGAGTAACCAATGGTGAGAAGATGGAAATGTGCAAATAGGAATCTAAAGCAAGAAAAGAGGAAGGAAAGTTACAGAACACACAAAAAAAAAAACAAGGAAGTGTGAGGAGGAAAACCTAATCAGAGTGGGATTGGGGCTTATATATATATACACATATACACCATGCCCCAGTACAGGACACAGCCATAGTTATAGAGGTCTCTGTCTTGTACTGTGTGAGAAAGATAGCAGTAGGCAAAGTTTCTATCTCAACCACACTGCTGTATGTAAGGCAGGTGTAATGGAACTCCAGCGTGTACCTACCTGCTCAGTCCCCCATACTAATACAGCGTCTTGAAAAAGTATTCACACCCCTTGAAATTTTCCACATTTTGTCATGTTACAACCAAAAACGTAAATGTATTTTATTGGGATTTTATGTGATAGACCAACACAAAGTGGCACATAATTGTGAAGTGTAAGGAAAATGATAAATGGATTTTCAAATGTTTTACAAATAAATATGTGAAAAGTGTGGGGTACATTTGTATGGCGCCCCCCGGAGTCAATACTTTGTAGAACCTCCTTTCGCTTCATTTACAGCTGCAAGTCTTTTTGGGGATGTCTCTACCAGCTTTACACATCTAGAGAGGGACATTTTTGCCCATTCTTCTTCTTTGCAAAATAGCTCAAAGTGGTTGTAAAGTCAAGTTTTATTATCTTAATGCATTCTATGCATTAGTATAAAAATCCTTCTGTGTGCAGCAGCCCCCTTAACACTTACCTGAGGTCCCTCTCGGTCCAGAAACGTCCACGAGTGTCTCAGCTGTCCGAAATTCTCCCTCCTGATTGGCTGCCGCTGCTGTCAAAGCCAGCTAGCCAATCAGGGGAGAGAGGGGGCGGGGCCGGGTCACAGCTCCGTGTCTGAATGGACACAGGGAGCTGTGCTCATGTGCCCCCATAGCAAGCTGCTTACTGTGTGGGCACTGAACAGGAGGGAGGGGCCAGGGTCACAGAAGAGGGACCCGAGAAGAGGAGGATCTGGGCTGCAATTCCACTGCAACAGAGCAGGGAAGTATAACAGGCTTTTCATTTTTATAGGAAAAAAAAAAACTTTACAATCACTTCAAGCTCTGTCAGATTGGATGGAGAGCGTCTGTGATCAGCAATTTTCAAGTCTTGCCACAGATTCTTAATTGGATTTAGGTCTGGACTGTGACTGGGCCATTCTAACACATGACTATGCTTTGATCTAAACCATTCCATTGTAGCTCTGGCTGTATGTTTAGGGTCGTTGTCCTGCTGGAAGGTGAACCTCCGCCCCAGTCTCAAGTCTTTTGTAGACTCTAACAGGTTTTCTTCTAAGATTGCCCTGTATTTGGCTCCATCCATCTTCCCATCAACTCTGACCAGCTTCCCTGTCCCTGCTGAAGAAAAGCGTCCCCACAACATGATGCCTCCACCACCATGTTTCACAGTGGGGATGGTGTGTTCAGAGTCATGTGCAGTGTTAGTTTTCCCCCACACATAGCATTTTGCTTTTAGGCCAAAAAGTTTAATTTTGGTCTCATCTGACCAGAGCACCTTCTTCCACATGTTTGCTGTGTCCCCCACGTGGCTTCACGCAACCTGCTTATGGTTTTCTTTCAACAATGTCTTTCTTCTTGTCACTCTTCCATAAAGGGCAGATTTGTGGAGAACACGACTAATAGTTGTCCTGTGGACAGATTCCCCCACCTGAGCTGTGGATCTCTGTAGCTCTCCCAGAGTTACCATGGACCTCTTGGCTCTTCTCTGATGAATGTTCTCCTTGCCCGGCCGGTCAGTTTAGGTGGACGGCCATGTCTTGGTAGGTTTGCAGTTGTGCCATACTCTTTCCATTTTCTGATGATGGATTGAACAGAGCTCCGTGAGATGTTCAAAGCTTGTGATATTTTTTTAGTAATCTAACCCTGCTTTATACTTCTCCACAACTTTATCCCTGACCTGTCTGGTGTGTTCCTTGGCCTTCATGATGCTGTTTGTTCACTGCAGTTCTCTAACAAACCTCTAAGGGGTTCACAGAACAGCTGTATTTATACTGAGATTAAATTACACACAGATGGACTCTATTTACTAATTAGGCGACTTCTGAAGGCAATTGGTTCCACTAGATTTTAGTTAGGGGCATCAGAGTGAAGGGGGCTGAATACAAATGTACCCCACACTTTTCACATATTAATTTGTAAAACATGTTGAAAACCATTTATCATTTTCCTTCCACTTCACAATTATGTGCTACTTTGTGTTGGTCTATCACATAAAATACCAATAAAATACATTTACATTTATCTTGGTTGTAACATGACAAAATGTGGAAAATTTCAAGAGGTATGAATACTTTTTCAAGGCACTGTATACATGAGCCATACACACATAGGACATATTCAGTCAGTGTGCAGTATGCCCCTTACATTGGTGATCAGTGTGAAGAATGCCCCTTACATTGGTGATCAGTGAGAAGAATGTTCCTTATATTGGTGATCAGTGGGAAGAATGTTCCTTATATTAGTGATCAGTGGGAAGAATGTTCCTTACATTGGTGATCAGTGGGAAGAATGTTCCTTACATTGGTGATCAGTGAGAAGAATGCCCCTTACATTGGTGATCAGTGAGAAGAATGTTCCTTACATTGGTGATCAGTGGGAAGAATGTTCCTTACATTGGTGATCAGTGGGAAGAATGCTCCTTACATTGGTGATCAGTGAGAAGAATGTTCCTTACATTGGTGATCAGTGGGAAGAATGCCCCTTACATTGGTGATCAGTGAGAAGAATGCTCCTTACATTGGTGATCAGTGAGAAGAATGTTCCTTACATTGGTGATCAGTGGGAAGAATGTTCCTTACATTGGGGATCAGTGGGAAGAATGCTCCTTACATTGGTGATCAGTGAGAAGAATGTTCCTTACATTGGGGATCAGTGGGAAGAATGTTCCTTACATTGGTGATCAGTGAGAAGAATGTTCCTTACATTGGTGATCAGTGGGAAGAATGTCCCTTACATTGGTGATCAGTGAGAAGAATGTTCCTTACATTGGTGATCAGTGGGAAGAATGTTCCTTACATTGGTGATCAGTGAGAAGAATGTTCCTTACATTGGTGATCAGTGGGAAGAATGCTCCTTACATTGGTGATCAGTGAGAAGAATGCTCCTTACATTGGTGATCAGTGAGAAGAATGTTCCTTACATTGGTGATCAGTGGGAAGAATGTTCCTTACATTGGTGATCAGTGAGAAGAATGTTCCTTACATTGGTGATCAGTGAGAAGAATGTTCCTTACATTGGTGATCAGTGGGAGGAATGTTCCTTACATTGGTGATCAGTGAGAAGAATGTTCCTTACATTGGTGATCAGTGAGAAGAATGTCCCTTACATTGGTGGTCAGTGAGAAGAATGTTCCTTACATTGGTGGTTAGTGAGAAGAATGTTCCTTACATTGGTGATCAGTGAGAAGAATGTTCCTTACATTGGTGATCAGTGGGAAGAATGTTCCTTACATTGGTGATCAGTGAGAAGAATGTTCCTTACATTGGTGGTCAGTGGGAAGAATGTTCCTTACATTGGTGATCAGTGAGAAGAATGCTCCTTACATTGGTGGTCAGTGAGAAGAATGTTCCTTACATTGGTGATCAGTGAGAAGAATGCTCCTTACATTGGTGGTCAGTGGGAACTTATCTGAGAGGCAGAGATTGCTGAGGGAACCTCTGGAGGAACCCTGGCTGGGAAAGACTGATCTAGGTATACGGTCCAGTATATAGAAATCTTTCTCTAATCCATGGTTTCTAGTCCTCCAGAAGGAAATCTATCTCCACCATAAAGGTAGATATAAACCAGAACTGAATGACGTGTAGTGTGCTGAAGCAATAGAAAAGCAATAAATGAGAGACCTGGTTTTTTTTGTTTGTTTTTTTTTATAGATTTATTTTTACCTTTTGTTGCATCATTTGTGTCATTAGAGTGCTGCTAACCTGCAGCAGCCACTTCCTGTCCATATATGAACTGTGGTAATGGCAGCACGTCACTTCTCAGAGCGAGTTTCCTGACGGTGAGCCATACCTGACGTTTGGAGAATTTGAAGGAAGCTATAGGCTAAGGCAAGGAATTGTAGTAACGATTTTGCTGCCAGAGCTGTTTTTGCACACATGCTTAAAAAAATCATTTTAGGCCTAAAGATCACATAAAACCCCCCCCAACAACAGTATAAATTATCTGAAAGCAGACACCCTAGAGCAGGGGTCTCAAACTGGCGGCCCCACCAGCTGTTGCGAATCTACAAGTCCCCCCAGCTGGAGGGGCTGCCAGTTTGAGACCCCTGCCCTAGAGAATAAAATAGTGGTAGTTCCAATGTTTTTGATGTCGCGCGATATTACTGCAAAGGTCTAGGAAACGCAAAATTTTCAGTAAATACACTAAAGTTAATTTTAGGGCACACAAACTTATCCACTTCAATACTAGGCACTTTTACCCCCTTCCTGCCCAGGGCCAATATTCAACTTTCAGAGCGGTCGCACTTTGAATGACAATTGCGCGGTCGTGCAACACTGTACCCAAACAAAATGTTTATTATTTTGTTCACATAAACAGAGCTTTCTTTTAGTGGTATTTAATCACCACTGGGGTTTTTTACCTTTTTGCTAAACAAATTAAAAAACAAAAAACAAAATGTGTTTTTCTTAATTTTGGTTATACAATTTTGCAAATAAATAATCTTTCTTGATAAATTTAGGTCAAACTGTATTCTGTAACACTTCTTTGGTAAAAATAACCCAAATCAGGCAGCCGATCTCATTTCTCAAATGTCAGGACAGTACAAATACACCCCCCCCCTCCCCCTCCCCCTCCCCCTCCAATGACCCTTTTTGGAAAATAGACAGTCCAAGGTATTTAGTAAGAGGCAGGGCAAGTTTTTTGAAGTTGTCATTTTTTTGTCAGAATTTTTGGGAAAAGGAAGAAGAAAAAAAAAAAAGAAGCAGCTTTTTTTTTTTTTTTTTTTTTTTTTAAACATACTGTCACCATATCATTACAGCGTTATCATAAAACGGGTGTGGCGGTAATTCAGGGACTGGTGACACTACAAAAGATAAAAAAAAAAATTTCTTTTTGTTACAATTTTTTTTTAACACACTGAGCCATATAATGTTATCAAAGTAACATTGTACTACTCTGGGGAAGTAATCAGGATTTCTTCTTTTTTTTTTCTTTTACATATTATGTTTGCATATAGCAATGCAATACATTGCTATAAGGAAGCATTTTACTGAATGAAACCGATTCATTTAGTCAGCTTTGATTAGCTGTGATTGGCCAGTGCTAATAGAGTGGTACAGATGGACTGTGATTGGCCCTCTCTGTACCATGTGATCACACTGATACTATAGCTGCTGACTTTTAACTTTAGGACACTTGCCTGTCCTGGAGTCCAGCGATGTCATCACCGCAGCCGATGTTTACACCGGCTGGTTGGGTGCTGCCGCTGCCATTGCGGGTAAGGGAACCTGGCAGTGTAGCCTTTCGGCTTCACGGCCGGGTCTCTACTGTATATGGGCGAAGTGCGCTGCGCTCTCTCAGTGGCCCAACAGAAGGGGAGGGGGGAGGGAGGTCAAGCTGCTGACGTAATTCGCCACGCCCCGGTCTCCCAGAAGTGGGGAGAGGGTGCCTGTAAAAAAAAGAAAAAAAAAAAGAAAAAAAAACAGGTACCTGTTCAGCCCTTGCCCCGGAAAGGTGCCCTCTCTGTACCATGTGATCATACTGACCAATCACAGCTAGCAACGCAGTTGTAATCAATAGATGGCATAACCACTTCGCGCAAAATCACGTACCTGTATGTAATTTTGTTGAAGTGGTTGTACCGGGGTGATGCCTGCAGCCAGAGGCATCACCCCACTACCGTTTTTTTTTTTTTTTTTTTTTAGAGCCGACAGTTAGCTTTCAAGTGATAACAACTTATGTGGCTAATGAGCTGCTTGGTCTTTATCACAAGCAGCAGGAGGGGCTGTCCCGCCCCCCCAGCCTTCTTCTGCTGCTCCGCCCGAGTCTCCCGAGCGACCAGCCAGAGTCCCGAACAAACCCAGAATCGGCTTCAATCGGCTCTCACATCTGATATAGTAACCCAGAAGCAATGTCACGACGTCACTTCCAGTTTACGCTGCAGCCAATGACGCAGATTTAAAATTTTTTTTTTAAAAAATCGAAGGCCCCTTTCTCACCGAGGCAGTTTTCAGGCGTTTTAGCGCCTATAATGCGCCTGAAAGCCGTCTCCCATGCTGCCCGATTGTGAAAGTCCGAGTGCTTTCAGACTGGGGGGGGGGGGCTGCGCTTGCGGGACGTTAGAAAAAGTCCTGCAAGCAGCGTCTTTGGGACGGTTTGAGAGCGCTGTATACATTGCTCAAAAAACGCCCTGCCCATTGGAACGAATGGCCTGAAATGCGCTTCAGGAGCGCCGCAACACAGGCGGCTTTTAACCCCTTCTTCAGCCGATAGCGGGGGTTAAAAGCGCTTTGGCGCTAACGCTCGGGCAGTCCCAGTGTGAAAGTAGCCTAAGGTATTCAAATACGCAGATTTTGGCATTTTGAATACTTTGAAGTGCAGAGGAGGGGTTTGGGGTCTTTTAGACCCCCCGATCCCTCCATAAAGAGTACCTGTCACAGCCTATTACTGTCACAAGGGATGTTTACATTCCTTGCGACATCAATAAAAGTGATCGGAATTTTTTTTTTTTTTAAGGAACAAGGTAAAAATAATAAAGGGTCTAAAAGATCCTGCATGTCTCCTCCGTGCTCCACTGAGTGTAATTCAATGCAGATTGTATAGCAGTACATTCTTTCCCGGGCCATGCTGACCAGGGACACTCCGAGAGGCAGACCTGGAAGTGACATCATACATGTGCCTAATCCAACATGCTGGACTTTGTTTGGATGGCACAATCATATGCGCCAATTTCGTTTTACGATCGACAGAATGCTCAGCTTTCGACTCATCTATGGCCAGCCTTCCTCACCCAGCTGAAACGGCTTTGCTCTGCCATGATTCGCTTTTCCGCTGTCATCACTCACCAGCACCAGGGTGGGCTGGAACCCGAATGATGAAAAAAAACACAAAAAAACAAAAACAAAAAAAAGGAAATAAAACTGCAAAACAAGGGAAAAGTCAATTTTTAAAAAACTTAAAGTGAATGTAAACCTTTGAAGTGAAAAATTAACAAAACATATTTCATCTATAGTGCCTACTTGCCTCAATCCAACGCACTTAGGGCTGATTTACACTTGCTTCGACTTTAGCATACATTAAAGTGCCTACTGGATCAAAATGCGCTTTTTTTGATGCTTAGTTTTAGCTAAAGCTTTAACCCCTTGGAGCCGGCGGCATGCAAATAGGTGGCCTCTCTGCGCCCAGTCCTTGGCGCAGAGTGGCCACATATTTGCGTGAATTGGTGCCAATACAGCTGTGCCGAGAGCGTGCGTGCTCCTGGCAGCTAGCAGTTACCGGCGCCTAACCGAAACCTCCCAATTCGCTGCTTGTGAGTTTTCAGGTCAGGTAACTGCCAATCATGGACGGCCACATGATCTTAAGCCCCGCCTCTCGGCATCTTAAAGGGTTGGCAGGCGCCTGCACAAAGAGGTTAATGAAGGTTGGCAAATGCCTTGTGTGATTTTCTATCTGTTTTAAAGGGGCCCACCAGAAACCCAGCTCATTAGTACCCCTGTTCAGCAGATTCCCAGCTCAGTAGTAACCCCCGGCTCTGCTGATCTCCCGCTCAGTAGTAACCCCCGGCTCTGCTGATCTCCCGCTCAGTAGTAACCCCCGGCTCTGCTGACGCCACGCTCAGTAGTAACCCCCGGCTCTGCTGACGCCACGCTCAGTAGTAACCCCCGGCTCTGCTGACGCCACGCTCAGTAGTAACCCCCGGCTCTGCTGAGCCACCGCGCCAGCAGTAACCCCCAGCTCTGCCGATCCCCCTCTCTCTCCAGTTTACCAATCAACACCTGCTATATTGCTCCCATGCTGCGCACCACCTGTGACATCTGCTAGTTTCTCCTACTCCGGTCCCCGCAGTATCCTTTGCCGTTCAGTCCTCACTCTCCAGTCCCGTTTACCTTCCGCTATAGCGTTCCCATGTTGCCCACCACATGTGCTGTCTGCTAGTTGCTCCACTCCAGTCCAGACCCCGCTCACCCACCTGCTGCTCCACTCTGCACTCCAGATGTGATGTCTGCACCAACACTCCCTGAATACATACACATGAACTGGAAGGGACTGCTGCTGACGTCTTTCCGTTGTGCTTGTTGGTTTCCCAGTGCATCCTGGGACATCTCAAACCTGCAATATCTCCAAAACAAAGCAAAGCTAATGCGGAATAAAAATAGGATTTTTTTTTTCGTCATACTTACCTGTAAAATCCTTTTCTTTGAGTACATCATGGGACACAGGAGTCAGGCTAATATTCATTACCTACTGCGTTATACTCCATCTCCAGCTGAATGGATACTGGTAGACCAAAGGTCTTCAGACAGGAAGTGACCCCCCTCCCACACAGGAGAGAGAAAAGAGAAGGCAAAATATGTCCTGATTGAAATGAAGGGCCATCACCACTTTTGGCAAAAAGGATGGAACAGGTCGTAACACAACCCCGTCGTTGTGAAGGATCAAGTATGGTTCCCTGCGCGAAAGGGCCGCCAACTCTGACACCCTTCTAGCTGAGGTGATGGCCATCAGGAAGGCTAGCTTGCGTGACAGCAAGTCTAATGGAATTTCCTTGATAGGTTCAAATGGTTGTTTTTTGTAAGTCCCAAGGACACGTAGGTGACCTAATGGGGGGGAAGCAAGCGAGTTACCCCCTGCATAAAGGTTTGGATCAGTGAACAGGAGGCTAAAGGCCTTTGGAAGAATACTGATGGGGTCGAAACCTGACCTCTGATTGTACTCAAAGCCAATTTGATTTCAACAGGTGACTGTAGAAAACAGAGAATTCTCCCAATCACATATTTCCGAGGATGCCATTTTCTGGCTGCACACCAAGCAATATAAGTCTTTCGGACCTTATGATAAATTTTCCTAGTGACAGCTTTTCTAGCATTCACTAGGGTAGACACCTACTGATCCCGGGATGCCATGGTCCTTTAACACCCTGGCTTCAATAGCCATGCCGTCAAATGGGATGGAATATAGGACCTTGGGACGGTAGATCAGGGCAACGTGGAAGCATTCATGGCCCGTCTATTGTCAGTCTCACAATCTCTGGGAACCAGGACCTTCTGGGCCAGGCTGGTGCCACCAGAATGACTGGAACTCCCTCTTTCCTGCGCAACAAATGTGGAAGGAGAGGGATCTGAGGGAAAGCATAAACCAGGGAGTACTGTCTCCATGGAACTATCAGAGCATCTGTTCCGATTGCCAGAGGATCCCTTGTTCAGGACACAAATTGCTGTAGCTTGTTGTTGAACCTGGATGCCAACAGGTCGACCTCTGGCCACCCCCAAAGCTGGCAAATTTCCTGGAACACCCCTGTGTGTGGGACAGATCTGCTGGCGGCTGAGATAATCTGCCTTTCAGTTCTCTACTCCCGGGATATGGACTATCGATATAATCGGCACATGTCCCTCTAGCCAGGCTAGTATGTGGTTCACCTCCTTCAGAGCTGAACGACTCCTGGTAACGATTTGATGGTTGATATAGGTCACTGCAGTGGCTTTGTCGGACTGAACCCTGAAAGAGTAGTCCTGAAGCTCCACCATCGAGGACCGTAGGGCCAGACGTACTGCTCGTAATTCCAGGACGTTGATGGGCAGGATCCGTTCTGTCCCTGACCATTTCCCCTGAGCTGTGAGCCCTTCTAGGGTCACTCCCCAGCCTGAGAGACTGGCATCTGTAGTCAGTACTCTCCAAGTTACCGGGAGTAAGGATTTTCCCTTTCGCAGGTTCTGATCCTGCAAACACCAGTTTAGGCTTAAGTGTGCCCAAGGAGATAAGCACTTTGGATAATCCAGGGCTTTTCCTCTTCTGATCTAGGCCAACAAGATGTCTTGTTGTAAAGGCCTGGAATGGAACTGGGCATAGGGCTCTGCCTCGAAGGAGGATACCATCCTCCCTAGAAGACTCATACAGAATGAAGGATTGTCCGGTGCTCCTTATCTGACGCACCTGAACCTTTAGGGCACAGATCCTTACAGGTGGCAAGTATACTCTTGCTTGAACCGTATCTAGGATCAGACCTAAATACCTTAGACTTTAAGCTGGTTTCAAGGCTGACATTTCAGTATTTATGATCCAGCCTAAGCTTTTCAAATACCGCACTGTGCATATTATGCTCTGTTCTAGAGCCTGTAATGAGTGATCTCTGAGCAGGAGGTCATCCAGATACCCAAGCACTAGGATCCCTTGGGCCCTTAAAAGACCCAGTACTAGTGCTAGGACCTTTGTGAACACCCGGGGAGCTGTAGCCAGCCCGAAGCGTAGAGCCACAAACTGAAAATGACCTTTACTGCAAAATGTAGGAACCTCTGATAAAGCTGAAAGATAGGTATGTGTAAATACGCGTCTTTTATATCGATGGAGGCTAGAAAGTCTCCCCTCTGGAGTGAGGCTACTACTGAGTGGACAGACTGCATCCAAAAGGACTGTATCAGTAGAAACTTGTTAAGGGATCTTAGGTCCAAATTTGTCCTTGTGTCCCCATTTGGTTTTTGAACCGTAAACCGGTTTGATTACAACCCTGTGCCCCTTTTTCAGATACCGGAACCTCTACAATCACTCCTTGATGCACTAGATGATGTACTGCCTGAAGCAAAAAGTTTCTTTTTGGAGAATCCGAGGGAACGCTGGATCTTTAAAACCTCTGAGGGGGTACCCCCTGCAACTCCAGCTTGTAACCGCAAGATATAATTGAGGTGACCCACTCGTCCTGAATTATTGTTCTCCAAATGTCCGCAAAGTGCAGAAGCCTTCCCCCACTCGATGGAGTGGGGGCGTCCCCTCAAAAGGAGGGCTTGGTGCTGGGTTTAGTAGAATCTTGGACCCAGGGCTTCTTCTGGCTCTGCGGCTTGCCCCTGGCCCTAGAGCCCTGTTGGCGGCGGAACCATCTTGACGCTGAGACATTGGAGGAAGCAGTCCCTGAGGTTTTAAACGAGGGATGTCTGGTGCTTTTCTTCACAGGAAGTAGAGAACTCTTCCCTCCGGAAATCTTTTGGATATATTTGTCCAAATGATCCCCAAATAAATGTTCCCCATGAAAAGGGAAACCTGCCAATAACTTTTTTTTACAGGGAAGCTCGGCTGATCAGTTTTTAAGCCACAAGAGTCTGTGTATATGTACAGACGAGAGAGCCAAATGAGAAACCTGCTGTACTGAATCCGTTAAGGCGTCAATAGCAAAACACAGCGCTCAAGAAATATCCGTCTTCCTTTCAGGAAGATTATCCTCCTGGTTAGGCCTATCGGGCCGTTTGACCCGATCCTTTACGGACTGGCAGATACCAATTGTTGTAACAGCTGGCTGAATAGCTGAACTGGCCAAAGAAAAGGAAGCCTTTAATAATGACTCCAATTTCTTGTCAACAGGGTCTTTCAAGCCCTGTGCGTTATCTACCGCAGAGACTGCTGCATCTACTGCTGGCATGCTCCATTTTTTTAACAAACTTTTCATCCATGGGATATAAAAGGGAAAACCTCTTAGGAGGAACAAATATCCTGTCAGAAAGTTCCCAATCAGCATACACCGCCTGTTCCAACAGGGGGTGTAGGGGGAAAGTCTGTGTGGCCTGAAGAGGCCTCAGGGATCCCAAAGAGAACCAGGGGCGCTCAGTCACCTCTGCAAGAGGCAACCTAAAGACAGAACGAGCCATTTCAGTCAGGATCAAAAGCCTCTACGACTAAGGCAGACATCAACTGGATATCTTCTTGTCCAGATTGCTCGGAAGCAAACTCGTCTGCCAGCCCTCCACAGAGTCCTGAGCTTTAAGCTCTTCCCCATCCTCAACCCATTCCTGTTCCAGACTAGGAGGCTCTGGGGAGGGGGATCTGTCACGCTTCCTGCCACCCTGCGGGATGGAGGCAATCATGCCAGCAATCCTGGCTCTAACCCGGGTAGGGCCGAGGACAGTTCATCCTTGGTGATAAAGTGTGAAGCAGCGGCGTTGACTATAGGCACAATACCAGACAGGCACAGCAGCTCAAATTGCCCAGAAGCCTCTGGTCTTTCAGGGGATACAACACTAGGGATAAGACTAGGTTCATCAGGAGCTATTGACGACATCAGTGTGCCCTTCCCTGTAGTGTTAGTCCCACTCCTCTTTTTTGAAGACATTTACTAGCCACACACCTTTGTGCGCCATCATACAGGTAAAAAACAGCCAGACACGAGCAAAAAAAGGTACACTTTGAAAACACCCACAGCTAGCCAAGAACTCCTGTCTGGTCACCGCACACAGGTGTCTAGCCTCTAGCTAGCTTGACTGATTGTTACAATCAAAGGGACACCCCACAATAATAAGTAAAGGGGTTTCACTTACCCGTCCAGGCGCAGAGCAGCTTAGAACCTAAGAGCCCAATCTTCACCCTTCACAGCAGGTTCCTGTCACTTGAGGACCTTCAAGGACTGGGTACCCCTTTCATGTTTAGGGTCCACTCCCTTGGAACTGTACAGCACCCTGCTGGAATGCCTTAGCGCTGTGGTGTCCAGGATTACACTTCACAGGCAAAATCTCGCAGGATCTTGACTCTTCTTTATGAGGCTCGGGTACCATTTAGCTAAGCATATAAAGCCTGTGTCAAATGGATCAGATCGGTCAAACCCCTAAATCATTTAAGAACCGTTTGTGGGACTAGAGACGTAGAACTCAGAGAGCTCCAACAGACTGTGCCATCCACCTTGCAGACACTGGTAAAAAACTGAAGTGCTTCCTCTGTGGGAGGGGTTATAGGGGGGATCACTTCCTGTCTGAAGACCTTTGGTCTACCAGTGTCCATTCACCTGGAGATGGAGTATAACCCAGTAGGTAATGAATATTAGCCTGACTGTGTCCCATGATGTAAGAAAAAGAAAGCCTCTCAAATGCTTCAGGTGCTGTAAACGAGCATTGTAACAGACTTCTATGGAGGCTTTGGAGACGCTTTGAAGCACCAAGAAAGTGACCTGTGGCATCATTTTTAAAGCAAAGCAAACGCAACGTGTGAACAGGACTGTAAGGTAACCATTTAGTGACAGGTGCTTTGGCATTTAGAGTGTCCAATGCCACATTTTGAAGTGTAAAGTCCTTGTGTGTTGCCTATCTGATTTCTCCTCCCTTTGGTATCTGCAAGAATCACTTCTTACAGGTTAAGCAGACACCACAAAATCTCAGAAGATGGCTCCGCCCCCCTTCAACACACAGAAGATTGACAGTGAAGGTTTCCTTATGAAAAAGGTGTAGAGGGGGGTATTCTCAATTCCCTCCACTCAGGTCTCAGTTTACACTCAGCTTTCTGCTCTATGCTGTACAGTGTGTGACATCAGATCCCTGCCTTCTAGAGCAGAGAAAAAGCCTTTGATCTGTGCGTTATAGAAGGCTGTAGAGGAGAGGGGGCTGCAGATGAACAGGTACTACTTATGTAGTAGGATTGATTTAATCTCTATGTATCCCCTGAGGCCAGTCACTTCAATAGGTAAATATGGAAGGGTTTACAACCACTTTAAGTTCCGCTTTCACAATGCAGCAGAAACACAACTCTGAAGAGGTTTCGGTGCTTCATCCTGAGCACAAGCGAAAGTCTGAGACAGTCATGCGCCTCCTTTCTAACATTCACTGCTAAGCCTGCACAAAGCAGAAACATCATCACCACCACTTTTAAGACTTTTGAAATAAAGCTTTTATTTTCATCTTAAATTACACAGTTCAGTGTGCCGTCCCCCTGCACCGTTCACACCCCAAAAAGTTATTTCTGAGAAAGCGCAGGTGTGCAGACACGGCTGAATAGGAAGAGACCGAAGGAGAATAACAGAAACGCCGCAGAGCCGGAGGCAAGTCCTGGATGCGACAACCAGCTGGAAATCAGTGCTGCGAGTGCAACCAACTGACCAACCGGCATCACCCGCAAAGAAGAGAGTGTAAAATTTCCAACATGACCTAATAGTGGGTTTTGTAAAAAAAGAGGACTGATGACAGATCACAACATTCAGCTTGAGGTTTAGCAGAAGAATGGACACTTCCTTTTTTCTAGACAGAGTCTTATGTACATGAGGAGAAGTGAGAGTATAACAAAGCTTCCTCTTCATGGGTTCTAAGCATTTCCAACTCCACCTATAGCAATACTTTATACCTGCAGGAGAGAGGACATGAGAAGGGGACAGAGGCCTGAGGCACAATGTACCCCCAGAGCAACCCACATTAGAAGAGCGGAGAGGTCGAGGCATATTATACCTGCAGGACAGAGGACACTGAAGGGCTGAGCCTGAGGCGCATTATACCCGACAATAGAAGATAGGGAGGGCAACTGACATTAGAAGAGTGGAGAGGCCCGAGAGGCTCATATTACCTTCAGGGCAACTGACATTAGAAGAGTGGAGAGGCCTGAGAGGTTCATATTACCTCCAGGGCAACTGACCCTAGAAGAGTGGAGAGGCCCGAGAGGCTCATATTACCTCCAGGGCAACTGACATTAGAAGAGTGGAGAGGCCCGAGAGGCTCATATTACCTCCAGGGCAACTGACATTAGAAGAGCAGGGACCCCCGAGGAATATAATACCTGCAGGACAGATAACAAAAGAAGACAGAGAGGCCTGAGGCACACAAAACTGACTAACTGTAACTATACCTCCATGGTGGCTGACATTAGAAGGGTGGAAAGGCCTGAGGCACAATACACCTGCAGGACAGAGCTGACATTAAATAGGTGGTGAGGCCTGAGGACAGTGGACATTAGAAGGGTGGAGAGGCCTGAGGTACATTACCCTTCCAGGATAGCTAACATTAGAATGATAGATAGGTCTGAGATATAATATACCTCCAGGACCATTGACATCACAAGGGTGGAGAGGCATGAGGCACATTATACCTCCAGGACAGCTGACATTAGAAGGGTGGAGAGGCCCGAGATGCAATATACCTCCAGGACCCTTGGTGTGTGGAAGTATGAATATCCCTTAAGCAGCACATGGAAGCAAGCCCACTCGTGATGGAACGTGGCAACCATAGCCTGGGCTCCAGCCAGGCCACACCTCTCTAAAGCATTTTGCTATGCCCCTGTAGTGAAACCGCATTGGGGGGCGTGGCCTGTCTGAAGCCAAGGCTGAGGCTGCCACGTTCCATCACAAGTGGGCTTGCTTCCATGTGCTGCTTAAGGGATATTCATACTTCCATACACTGACGTCCGGACCTGGGATGGCCTCCTTTCCCAGCCCAGCACTCCTAGCAGTGAACCAAGACTAGCACCCTTCTCTAAGTCCGAGCGGCTCACACATGAGGTTTTTGGTCCAGGACCCTTGGCATTACAAGGGTGGAGAGGCCCGTGACACATTATACCTCCAGGATAGATGACATTAGAAGGGTAGCTAAGCCTAAAGCATAAGATACCTCCAAGACAGCTGACATGAGAAGGGTGGAGAGGCTCGATATATAATATACCTCTTGGACCATTGACATTAGAAGGGTGGATAGGCCTGAAGTCACATTAAACCTCTAGAACCATAGATATTACAAGGGTGGAGAGGCCTGAGATACATGATACCTCCAGAACCATAGCTATTAAAAGGGTGGAGAGGCTTGAGTCACATTAAACCTCCAGAACCATATATATTACAAGGGTGGAGAGGCCTGAGATACATTATACCTCCAGAACCATAGACATTACAAGGGTGGATAAGGGCCTGAGTCACATTAAACCTCTAGAACCATAGATATTACAAGGGTGGAGAGGCCTGAGATACATTATACCTCCAGAACCATAGATATTACAAGGGTGGATAGGCCTGAGTCACATTAAACCTCTAGAACCATAGACATTACAAGGGTGGAGAGGCCTGAGTCACATTAAACCTCTAGAACCATAGACATTACAAGGGTGGAGAGGCTTGAGGCACACAATACCTGCAGGACAGTTGACATTAGAAGGATGAAGAGGATCCCCCTTCCCCCAGCACTGGGAGCACAGACAGTTTTATTGTAGCCAGCTTGTGACTCATTACAAAAGGGGATGTGGTCTGCGTACAGCAGCAGCGTGTAGTGAAATGCAGAGGCCCAGCACATCAGGAAGTGGTGAGCAGCTCTTGCAGGATGCTAGAGCAGTTGGACCTGACATGAAATATCAAACAGGAACCGGATTTAAAGGACAACTCCACTTAACAATAAACAATCTCTGATTACACCGTGTGCAACCGACTGAGGCCACCTTATGCAGCGCACACACACACAAAAAAAAAAAAAAAAAAAGGAATGGCAGGCAGTGGTTTGCACACACGGAGGACGCACAGATTTAAAGAGATTGCACAGCACTGACCTCTGCTGCTGTAAGAATAAGAATGGGGGGGGGGGGGGGGGGGGTGAGCGCCCTCTGGCTTTTCTTCCTGGGTATTACATGTCCAGGAGAGGGGGGGTATTTCTAGGCTACAACGACACCCACTTACGCTAAGTAAGTGCAGGAGTGTAAGACAAAACAGGGTATGGAGATAGAGAAATGAAGATAATTTAATAGGAGACGTCCATAGCAGCAGGATGAGCAGAATGTCACACGTAGGATGAAAGGGACTTCCTAAACACAGAGCGCCCTGAACAGAAAAGAGAAGAGCTTTGGGTAAAAACGTCCAGAATGATTGGTAGATAGTGCAGTTGTAGCCGGATTCTTCTCTGAAGGTTTGCCTGTTCTCGTAGAAGAGGAGGCTTGTAGTCTTCAATACACCATGTTCTACTTCCACCTAGAGATGCCCCCACTTCTCCACCGGGGGGAAATCCTCCACGTCCCCCATTTCATCGAAGCTTTGATCTCCTTGTGTGTAGGTGAGCTTGTATCGTAAGCGCACCTTTTCCTGACAGAAAGAAAGAGAGAGAGAGATTTAATGGTCATTTATTATGGTAAATGTATTTGTTGAGGAGTAAAAAAAATAAGTAATAGGATTTACCAGTAAGGTAGTTGAGGATCTTTAGTCTATAGCAGAGGGGTCTACAAACATTCTAAACAAAGGGCCAGTTTACTGTCCTGGAGGCTGGACTGTGGCCATCGGGAGTAAAAAAAGTGTCTCATCTTTGGTGTCAGTAAAAGGAATTGTGCCCTATCCTTTATGTCATTGGAAGGAATTGGGTGCCATTGGGCCCCATTGTTGTGGTCATTGGACAAGCCTCCTCTTCTACGAGGAACTGTGCCCCATCATTGGTGTCATTGGGAGGAATTGTGCCTCGTCATGGGTGTCAGTGGGAGGAATTGTGCCTCGTCACGGGTGTCAGTGGGAGGAATTGTGCCTCGTCATGGGTGTCAGTGGGAGGAATTGTGCCTCGTCATGGGTGTCAGTGGGAGGAATTGTGCCCCACAGTGGCGTTGCAAGGTGGGGGCGGGGGGTGCGGGCCGCACCCGGGTGACACCTGCCAGAGGGGTGACACCCGTGTATAGCAGAACCGCAGCCGCTGACACCGCCCTCTGCCCTGTGCCTCTCATCTCGCTCACTCTGTGTCCCCCGTGGAGCGGACTGAAGCTGCCTCCTCCTCGGTTTACATCCAGTGAGGAGGAGGAGCTCCGAGTGACACACACCAACGTGTGTATACGTCCGCGGCCACGCTGTACTGAGGTACTGTACACTCTAAGTAGATTAGTAGATGGACATGTGCAGGGGGGGGGGGGGCGCTATGGGAGGGGAGAGGGGTGCTTATACTGATGAGGGGTCTGCACTAGGGGGATTCTATACTGATGGGGTCTGCACTAAGTGGGATTCTATACTGATGGGGTCTGCACCAAGATGGATTCTATACTGATGGGGGGTCTGCACTAGGGGGATTCTATACTGATGGGGTCTGCACTAAGGGGGATTCTATACTGATGGGGTCTGCACTAAGGGGGATTCTATACTGATGGGGTCTGCACTAAGATGGATTCTATACTGATGGGGGTCTGCACTAAGAGGGGGTGTCTCTATTGATGGGGGGGTCTGCACTAAGGGAGATTCTATACTGATGGGGGGTCTGCACTAGGGGGATTCTATACTGATGGGGGTCTGCACTAAGAGGGTGTGTCTCTATTGATGGGGGGTCTGCACTAAGGGAGATTCTATACTGATGGGAGGGTCTGCACTAGGGGGATTCTATACTGAAGGGGGTCTGCACTAAGAGGGGGTGTCTCTATTGATGGGAGGTCTGCATTAAGGGGAGGTTATATACTGAAGGGGGGTGTGCACTAAGGGGAGGTTATATACTGATGGGGGGTCTGCACTAAGGGGGTGATTCTATACTGATGGGGGGTCTGCACTAAGAGGGGGTGTCTATATTGATGGGGGGGTCTGCACTAAGGGAGATTCTATACTGATGGGGGGTCTGCACTAGGGGGATTCTATACTGATGGGGGTCTGCACTAAGAGGGTGTGTCTCTATTGATGGAGGGTCTGCACTAAGGGAGATTCTATACTGATGGGAGGGTCTGCACTAGGGGGATTCTATACTGAAGGGGGTCTGCACTAAGAGGGGGTGTCTCTATTGATGGGAGGTCTGCATTAAGGGGAGGTTATATACTGAAGGGGGGTCTGCACTAAGGGGAGGTTATATACTGATGGGGGGTCTGCACTAAGGGGGTGATTCTATACTGATGGGGGGTCTGCACTAAGAGGGGGTGTCTAAACTGTGGGGGTCTGCACTAAGGGGGATTCTATACTGATGGGGAGGGTCTGGACTAAGGGGGTGGATTCTACCCTGATGGGGGGTCTGCACTGAGTTTGGAGGTCTATACTGATGGGGGGGTGTCTGTACTGATGGGAGAGGTCTGTTGTTAGTGAGGGTGATCTATACTGAGGGAGGGGAATCTATACTGCAGGATCTGTACTTAGCTGAGAGGGGTCTGTACTGAGGGGTGACACCAATTTTTTCAGCACTGGGTGACACCAACCCTAGTGTCGCCACTGGTGCCTCATCGTGGGTGTCAGTGGGAGGAATTGGGCCCCATCGTGGGTGTCAGTGGGAGGAATTGGGCCCCATCGTGGGTGTCAGTGGGAGGAATTGGGCCCCATCGTGGGTGTCAGTGGGAGGAATTGGGCCCCATCGTGGGTGTCAGTGGGAGGAATTGGGCCCCATCGTGGGTGTCAGTGGGAGGAATTGGGCCCCATCGTGGGTGTCAGTGGGAGGAATTGGGCCCCATCGTGGGTGTCAGTGGGAGGAATTGGGCCCCATCGTGGGTGTCAGTGGGAGGAATTGGGCCCCATCGTGGGTGTCAGTGGGAGGAATTGGGCCCCATCGTGGGTGTCAGTGGGAGGAATTGGGCCCCATCGTGGGTGTCAGTGGGAGGAATTGGGCCCCATCGTGGGTGTCAGTGGGAGGAATTGGGCCCCATCGTGGGTGTCAGTGGGAGGAATTGGGCCCCATCGTGGGTGTCAGTGGGAGGAATTGGGCCCCATCGTGGGTGTCAGTGGGAGGAATTGGGCCCCATCGTGGGTGTCAGTGGGAGGAATTGGGCCCCATCGTGGGTGTCAGTGGGAGGAATTGGGCCCCATCGTGGGTGTCAGTGGGAGGAATTGGGCCCCATCGTGGGTGTCAGTGGGAGGAATTGGGCCCCATCGTGGGTGTCAGTGGGAGGAATTGGGCCCCATCGTGGGTGTCAGTGGGAGGAATTGGGCCCCATCGTGGGTGTCAGTGGGAGGAATTGGGCCCCATCGTGGGTGTCAGTGGGAGGAATTGGGCCCCATCGTGGGTGTCAGTGGGAGGAATTGGGCCCCATCGTGGGTGTCAGTGGGAGGAATTGGGCCCCATCGTGGGTGTCAGTGGGAGGAATTGGGCCCCATCGTGGGTGTCAGTGGGAGGAATTGGGCCCCATCGTGGGTGTCAGTGGGAGGAATTGGGCCCCATCGTGGGTGTCAGTGGGAGGAATTGGGCCCCATCGTGGGTGTCAGTGGGAGGAATTGGGCCCCATCGTGGGTGTCAGTGGGAGGAATTGGGCCCCATCGTGGGTGTCAGTGGGAGGAATTGGGCCCCATCGTGGGTGTCAGTGGGAGGAATTGGGCCCCATCGTGGGTGTCAGTGGGAGGAATTGGGCCCCATCGTGGGTGTCAGTGGGAGGAATTGGGACCCATCGTGGGTGTCAGTGGGAGGAATTGGGACCCATCGTGGGTGTCAGTGGGGAGGAATTGGGACCCATCGTGGGTGTCAGTGGGAGGAATTGGGACCCATCGTGGGTGTCAGTGGGAGGAATTGGGACCCATCGTGGGTGTCAGTGGGAGGAATTGGGACCCATCGTGGGTGTCAGTGGGAGGAATTGGGACCCATCGTGGGTGTCAGTGGGAGGAATTGGGACCCATCGTGGGTGTCAGTGGGAGGAATTGGGACCCATCGTGGGTGTCAGTGGGAGGAATTGGGACCCATCGTGGGTGTCAGTGGGAGGAACTGGGACCCATCGTGGGTGTCAGTGGGAGGAACTGGGACCCATCGTGGGTGTCAGTGGGAGGAACTGGGACCCATCGTGGGTGTCAGTGGGAGGAACTGGGACCCATCGTGGGTGTCAGTGGGAGGAATTGGGACCCATCGTGGGTGTCAGTGGGAGGAATTGGGACCCATCGTGGGTGTCAGTGGGAGGAATTGGGACCCATCGTGGGTGTCAGTGGGAGGAATTGGGCCCCATCGTGGGTGTCAGTGGGAGGAATTGGGCCCCATCGTGGGTGTCAGTGGGAGGAATTGGGCCCCATCGTGGGTGTCAGTGGGAGGAATTGGGCCCCATCGTTGGCGTCAGTGGGAGGAATTGGGCCCCATCGTTGGCGTCAGTGGGAGGAATTGGGCCCCATCGTTGGCGTCAGTGGGAGGAATTGGGCCCCATCGTTGGCGTCAGTGGGAGGAATTGGGCCCCATCGTTGGCGTCATTGGAAGGAATTGGGCCCCATCGTTGGCGTCATTGGAAGGAATTGGGCCCCATCGTTGGCGTCATTGGAAGGAATTGGGCCCCATCGTTGGCGTCATTGGAAGGAATTGGGCCCCATCGTTGGCGTCATTGGAAGGAATTGGGCCCCATCGTTGGCGTCATTGGAAGGAATTGGGCCCCATCGTTGGCGTCATTGGAAGGAATTGGGCCCCATCGTTGGCGTCATTGGAAGGAATTGGGCCCCATCGTTGGCGTCATTGGAAGGAATTGGGCCCCATCGTTGGCGTCATTGGAAGGAATTGGGCCCCATCGTTGGCGTCATTGGAAGGAATTGTGCCCCATCGTTGGCGTCATTGGAAGGAATTGTGCCCCATCGTTGGCGTCATTGGAAGGAATTGTGCCCCATCATTGGTGTCTTTGGGAGGAATTGTGCCCCATCATTGGTGTCTTTGGGAGGAATTGTGCCCCATCATTGGTGTCATTGGGCCCTATCGTTGGGGTTATTGGGAGGAATTGTGCCCCATCATTTGGTGTCATTGGGCCCCATTGTTGGGGTCATTGGAAGGAACTGTGCCCCATTATTGGTGTCACTTTGAAGAATTGTTCCCCCATTGTTGGTGTCACAGGAATTGTTGCTGTATGATTTAGATGTCTTATTTTCCTAGTACAGTACAGGAAACAGGTGCTTAAAGCGACTCTTCACCCCATGGAAAGACTTCTCTCTTATTCAGCAGCCCTCCTCCCTCTGCCAGCAGAACAGAGCAGTCTTTTTTTTTTTTAACGAAACAAACAAAAAAAAGTGCAGCCACCCCCGCTTATCACTAACCTAGGCGAATAATGTGCACTTTCCTCCCTTCTTTTGCCCTCCTGGTGTATTCACGTCACATATCCCTGGAGGCACAGTGCATCATTCAGAAAGGAGGAGGGGGGCGTGTCTAGCACTGCATCATCAGGAGGCACATCGGTTAAACCAGGAAGAACTGGTGGGCCTTTTGATGATGTCAAAATCAACATGGCGGGAAACGAGAGGTGGCAGAATACAAGAGGATCTCAGCAGGATAATGTTGTACCCTTTGGGTTGGCGAGTATCGGAAAGGTGTACAACAGACCACCCGGTAAGCAGGGGGGTGGGCGGAGATCTGCTTTTTCAACACCGCAAACCACGCCAACAAGCCCATGTAAACAAACAGGTCAAGAAATCATGGACCATGTCAAGACAAGTTCTTTGGGATGTTCCAGAGAATGACATAAAAGGAGGCAAGGATAATGTCCTAGGTGAGGTTTAAGGAGGAGACCACCCTCGGGAGAAAAGAGGTTTTTGACCTCAGGGCAAAAAGGGAATAACAGGGGGTGCCAGATGAAGTGCAGGAGGTAAGAACAAGGTTTTATTGACTGGCTACTCACATTAGGCAACAAACAAGCAGGCATGTAGTAACAAGAGAGATGTCTGGGGCAGGTGGAGGTGTCTTGGAGTTACCATAGAGGGCAAGCCACTTCCAAGCCTGGTATGTCTGCACCGGACCAAGAGCTCTCAGCCAAGTCGAACCATAACCAGCATGGAAGGCACAGGAGGCCAAGCCGGAAGTGATGTTAACTGGAGACCACGTCCAAGTGCCACATCCTCCTGGGCCAGGTCGATGCATTGAGAACCAGGCGTAGACCAGGTGAACCTGTTTACCAGAGTGTCCACTGCGAAGACCCAAGGATCCCCCTAGAGCTGGTGACAAACCTGTCCAGTTTGGTGCCTGGACACCAGAAGAGGTTTCTTGCAAAGGAGTTCTGCTGACCAGAATTCTCCACATCCTGGGGATCTGGTGAAGCATATCTGCCAAGACATTTACGCAGTAATGTAAGGCAACAGGTAAAAGCTTGAATTGGTGGTGAATGAAGTTCTGTGAAGGTGAAGCTGGAGTCTCCAGCCATGTCCTTAGTCTAAACTGCCAGGTTCTGGCAAACCGCCATGAAAGCAACTGTAGAATATGCACAAGGTTCGATGCACAATACATCGAACCTTGAAGCAGTTAGGCTACGGCAGCAGAAGACCACACCGGGTGCCAATCCTGTCAGCCAAGAAGAGGAAACTGAGGCTACAATTCACATAGGATCACCAAAATTGGACAACAGAAGATTGGAAAAACATTGCCTTGTCTGATGAGTCTGGATTTCAGCTGCGACATTCAGATGGTGGGGTCAGAATTTGGCGCATGGATCCATCCTGCCTTGTATCACCGGTTCAGGCTGGTGGTGGGGGTGTGATGATGAGGGGGGGGGGGATATTTTCTTGGCACACTTTGGGCCCCTTAGTACCAATTGAGCATGGTATAAACCCCACGGCCTACCTGAGTATTGTTGCTGACCATGTCCACCCCTTTATGACTACAGTGTCCCCATCTTCTGATGGCTCCTTCCAGCAGGATAATGCACCATGTCATAAAGCTCCAATCATCTCACCACTGGACAATGAGGTCCCTGTACTCCAATGGCCTCCGCACTCACCACATCTCATCCAATAGAGCACCTTTGGGATGTGGAACGGGAGATCGTTGTGCAGCCGACAAATTTGCAGCAACTGCGTGATGCTATCATGTCACTATGGACCAAAATCTCTGAGGAACGTTTCCAACACCTTGTTGGATCTATGCCACCAAGAATGAAGGCAAAAGGGGGTCCAACCCGGTACTAGCAAGGGGGACCTAATAAAGTGGCCGGTGAGTGTATGTACATTTATTATTGTTTTAAATTATAAGTGAACTTAGCCTTTAAACTTAGTTAAAATTTCAACTGAAAGCGACTCATCCTGATCAGATTCTTCTGAAGGACGGAGGATCTTACTCAACTACCTCCTCCTCGGGCAGTGTGGCTGCATCCTAAGCAAACGCTAGAGACTGACCCAGGAGGGGAGGCCAGAAGGGATTGTTTGAGACCCCCTATTATCTATGGCCTCTAAAAAGGACCTCGTGTGTCCACAAAATAATACATTGTGGCAGAAAATCCCTACTGGGATGAGTAGGAAGAATGTGGAGTGGTGGAAGGTCCAATCAAGAGCCGAGAGGAAGGCAAGGAATCGGACTATGAGCAACTTTCCGAACAGAGTTTAATAGGACCTGGTGGAGATAGACTTCAAAACTTCTCTATGAACAGAGAAGAGGACACCAGCAAAAAACATGAGGCCTGCTGGGAGTGGGAGGGGTTATATGGGGGGATATCTCGGTAACTTTCTTTTTGCCAGTGGTATATAATCCTTTGTTAAAGACTAGAAAATTCCTTCTCCTGTACAACTTGAAAACAACTCATTTCATTTTTGTAATATTGGTTATATTTCGTCTGTTTCCCGGCCAGCAGGGGTTTACCAGGCTTATCTTCTTCATTTTAAAAAGCTGAATAGCTCAAATCTCGTCAGCAGTAAATAACGTTTCCTAGCCTGAATGGTGCACAGATGGCCAACCGGCTGCCAGCTGAAAGAACAGATGGTGATATTCCAGCCTATCAAAATATCACCAGTGTACACTATATCACCAAAAGTATTGGGACGCCTGCCTTTACACACACATGCATTTTAATGGCATCCCAGTCTTAGTCCGTAGGGTTCAATATTGAGTTGGCTCACCCTTTGCAGCTATAACAGCTTCAACTCTTCTGGGAAGGCCGTCCACAATGTTTAGGAGTGCGTCTATGGGAATGTTTGACCATTCTTCCAGAAGCGCATTTGTAAAGTCGTACGAAGAAGGCCTGGCTTGCAGTTTCCACTCTAATTTATCCCAAAGGTGTTCTATCGGGTTGAGGTCAGGCCAGTAAAGTTCCTCCACCACAAACTCGCTCATCCATGTCTATATGGACCTGGTTTTGTTCACTGGACCAAACCATTTGGTGGAAGGGGGGGGGGGGGGTGTTATTGTGTGGGGTTGATATTCAGGGGTTGGGCCTGGCCCTTAGTTCCAGTGAAGGGAACTCTTAAGGCGCTTTATGGACCTTGCTTTGTGCACTGGTGTGCAGTCATGTTGGAACAGGAAGTGGCGGTCCCCAAACTGTTCCCACAAAGTTGGGAGCATGAAATTGTCCAAAATGTCTTGGTATGCTGACGCCTTAAGAGATCCCATCATTGGAACCAAGAGGTCAAGCCCAATCCCTGAAAAACAACCCCACACCATAATCCCCCCTCCACCAAATGGTTTGGACCAGTGAACAAAACAAGGTCCATAAAGACATGGATGAGCGAGTTTGGGGTGGAGGAACTTGACTGGCCTGCACAGAATCCTGACCTCAAACCGATAATACACCTTTGGGATGAATTAGAGCGGAGACTGGGAGCCAGGCCTTCTCGTCCAACATCAGTGCCTGACCTCACAAATGCGCTTCTGGAAGAATGATCAAACATTCCCATAGACACACTCCTAAACCTTGTGGATGGCCTTCCCAGAAGAGTTGAAGCTGTTATAGCGGCAAAGGGTGGGCCAACTCAATATTGAACCCTATGGATTAAGACTGGGGTGTCATTAAAGTTCATGCGTGTGTAAAAGCAGGTGTCCCAATACTTTTGGTAATATAGTGTAAAAAGGAAAAGTCTGGGATGGGAGTGCTGGATGTTTTCATAACAGGCCCAAAAGAGGATTATCCTGGTGTACCCAGAATTGGAGATTATGTGGCAGACAGTGGTGACAGTGTACCTGTATTGGTGACAATGTGGCGGACAGGGATGATCGAAAACCCAATTTTAGTGACATTTTGTCACAATAGGGACAATGCACCTGAATTGATGACAATGTGGCGGACAGTGGAGACAAAGTACCCTGTAGTGTTGGCACTGTGGCAGGAAGTGGTGACAGCGAACCCCATATTAGTGACATTGTGCCAGACAGCTGTGACTGCATCCCGTACTAGTGACAATGTGGTGGGCAGAGATGACCATGTAGCTTGTACTGGTGATCATGTGGTGGGCAGTAATGACCATGTAGCTTGTACCAGTGACAGTGTGGTGGGCAGTAATGACCATGTAGCTTGTACCAGTGACAGTGTGGTGGGCAGTAATGACCATGTAGCTTGTACCAGTGACAGTGTGGTGGGCACTGATGACCATGTAGCTTGTACTGGTGACAATGTGGTGGGCAGAGATGACCATGTAGCTTGTACTGGTGACAATGTGGTGGGCAGAGATGACCATGTAGCTTGTACTGGTGACAATGTGGTGGGCAGTGAGGACCATGTACCTTGTACTAGTGACAATATGGCGGGCAGTGATGACCATGTAGCTTGTACTTGTGACAATGTGGTGGACAGTGATGACCATGTAGCTTGTACCGGTGATGACCATGTACCTTGTACTGGTGATCATGTGGTGGGCAGTAATGACCATGTAGCTTGTACCAGTGACAGTGTGGTGGGCAGTAATGACCATGTAGCTTGTACTGGTGACAATGTGGTGGGCAGTGATGACCATGTAGCTTGTACCAGTGACAGTGTGGTGGGCAGTGATGACCATGTAGCTTGTACTGGTGACAATGTGGTGGGCAGAGATGACCATGTACCTTGTACTGGTGATCATGTGGTGGGCAGTAATGACTATGTAGCTTGTACCAGTGACAGTGTGGTGGGCAGTAATGACCATGTAGCTTGTACTGGTGACAATGTGGTGGGCAGAGATGACCATGTAGCTTGTACTGGTGACAATGTGGTGGGCAGAGATGACCATGTACCTTGTACTGATGACAATGTGGTGGACAGTGATGACCATGTAGCTTGTACTGGTGACAATGTGGTGGGCAGTGAGGACCATGTACCTTGTACTAGTGACAATATGGCGGGCAGTGATGACCATGTAGCTTGTACTTGTGACAATGTGGTGGACAGTGATGACCATGTAGCTTGTACCGGTGATGACCATGTACCTTGTACTGGTGATCATGTGGTGGGCAGTAATGACCATGTAGCTTGTACCAGTGACAGTGTGGTGGGCAGTAATGACCATGTAGCTTGTACTGGTGACAATGTGGTGGGCAGTGATGACCATGTAGCTTGTACCAGTGACAGTGTGGTGGGCAGTGATGACCATGTAGCTTGTACTGGTGACAATGTGGTGGGCAGAGATGACCATGTACCTTGTACTGGTGATCATGTGGTGGGCAGTAATGACTATGTAGCTTGTACCAGTGACAGTGTGGTGGGCAGTAATGACCATGTAGCTTGTACTGGTGACAATGTGGTGGGCAGAGATGACCATGTAGCTTGTACTGGTGACAATGTGGTGGGCAGAGATGACCATGTACCTTGTACTGATGACAATGTGGTGGACAGTGATGACCATGTAGCTTGTACTGGTGACAATGTGGTGGGCAGTGAGGACCATGTACCTTGTACTAGTGACAATATGGCGGGCAGTGATGACCATGTAGCTTGTACTTGTGACAATGTGGTGGACAGTGATGACCATGTAGCTTGTACCGGTGATGACCATGTAGCTTGTACTGGTGATCATGTGGTGGGCAGTAATGACCATGTAGCTTGTACTGGTGACAATGTGGTGGGCAGAGATGACCATGTAGCTTGTACTGGTGACAATGTGGTGGGCAGAGATGACCATGTAGCTTGTACTGGTGACAATGTGGTGGGCAGTGATGACCATGTAGCTTGTACCAGTGACAGTGTGGTGGGCAGTGATGACCATGTAGCTTGTACTGGTGACAATGTGGTGGGCAGAGATGACCATGTACCTTGTACTGGTGACAATGTGGTGGACAGTGATGACCATGTAGCTTGTACTGGTGACAATGTGGTGGGCAGTGAGGACCATGTACCTTGTACTAGTGACAATATGGCGGGCAGTGATGACCATGTAGCTTGTACTTGTGACAATGTGGTGGACAGTGATGACCATGTAGCTTGTACCGGTGATGACCATGTACCTTGTACTGGTGATCATGTGGTGGGCAGTAATGACCATGTAGCTTGTACCAGTGACAGTGTGGTGGGCAGTAATGACCATGTAGCTTGTACTGGTGACAATGTGGTGGGCAGAGATGACCATGTAGCTTGTACTGGTGACAATGTGGTGGGCAGAGATGACCATGTAGCTTGTAGTGGTGACAATGTGGTGGGCAGTGATGACCATGTAGCTTGTACCAGTGACAGTGTGGTGGGCAGTGATGACCATGTAGCTTGTACTGGTGACAATGTGGTGGGCAGAGATGACCATGTAGCTTGTACTGGTGACAATGTGGTGGGCAGTGATGACCATGTAGCTTGTACTGGTGACAATGTGGTGGGCAGTGATGACCATGTAGCTTGCACTAGAGACAATGTGGTGGGCAGTGATGACCATGTAGCTTGTACCGGTGATGACCATGTACCTTGTACTGGTGATCATGTGGTGGGCAGTAATGACCATGTAGCTTGTACTAGTGACAATGTGGGAGATGGCGGTGAGATTGTTCCTGGTACTGGGCACAATGCTCAGGGCAGTTGTGACGGCATACACCATACTGGTGACAGATGACCAGGTGCTCCCCAGAGCGGAGAAGCAGTGATGGTGTATCTTACAATAATGACAATGAGTCAGGAAGTACTGATGGTAATTCTCATGTTGATGGCAGGATGTAGTAAAGTGTGGGAGATATCCTAAATCTGGTGCAGTTCTGCACAGAAACCAATCAGCTTCCAGGATTTGCTGTCAAAGCTTAATTGAACAAGCAGAAGTTTGAAGCCGATTGGCTACCATGCACAGCTGCAGCAGATTTTGCACCCTCCAGTTCTAGTAACTCAACCCCACTAGATCTGAAAGGTGGTGCTGCATCTCATCCAGGCAAAGAGTCATTGGGTATTGATGGTGTATTTCTTATTGGTGATCATGCATTAGGATGCTGCAGGGAGTATAAAGTGCATATGTTCTACAAATGAGGAGGATAAGCCTAGTAACTTACCTGTGTGGGGTTGGCCAGCAGCAGCACCTGAGTAATAGCAGTTGGGGGCAGAATGGGATTGAATGCAGGAAGTTCACTGCCAGTTGCCGGTTGCAACTTTATCTTCATTGCCTTTAAAAACAGAAAAAAAAAAAAAAAAAAAAGATTAGAGACCACAAAGAGAGATGAAGGGGGGGCAGGATGTTAGGATGGGATGGAACCAACCTTGGGCACAGCAGCCTGAAAACTAATTCCAGTGAAGGGGAGAGGGGCAGTACTCAGCATGGAGATCACAACCACCAGGACGTCAGGCCTGCCTGGAGGGCTGTCCTGGGCAAAATGGAAAAGGACCCGAAAGCTGCGCTGGTCATACACAGTGACTGGGAGGATGCTACCTAAAGACACAAAACAATCTGTTAAAAAAAATAAAAATAAATAAAAGACACAAAACAATACAGTCAGGTAGAGAGGTCTATAAAAGTAGGAGACAAACCACCCTCGTGTATGAAGCCTAGGACTGAAGAAGAGTCCACTGGGTGGGGGCCATTCAGCAGGAATCATCTACAGTCAAATACTTCATACTTGTGGGAGGCTCAGAGCATTGGATCTAAAATCGTATCATTTATGCACAAGTAGGATAAATAGAGAAATATTCCATACTGGGTTTGATGGATTCCAGAGGCACAGTGACATTGGTGAGGGAGATGTCGCTCTTCACAGGGGACGGGACTTGCTGTTCTACTCCGACAAAATGGATGTTTCCCAGGACTGCGGACTGCTGCAGAGGAGAGGTGCCCGTTTTACTCTGCAGATCCCTTAATGTGGGTTTGTGTTGGGGCTTTTCCCCCCTAAAAAAAATAAAATAAGGTGATGAAACATTATACATCGGGACAAAGGAAAGGCAGAGGAATGGAGGGAAATCCTGATCATCCAGGATATCAGCTCTCCAATCTTCTTCCACAGGACACCTAGGCCTTTCCACTCAAGCAAAAGACAACTGTGGTTGTTGATGAGCTGAATTCAGTGGTGGCTTATTACATATCTTAAAGTGGAAGTGCATGCAAAATCTAAAATCCCTGCATCTATAGACACCAGGGATCTATTTTTTTCACCTTAATGCATAGAATTACAACCCCTTTAAGGAGCATGGTTAAACAAAATGAATCCCCCTTACCACCATCCCTCTCCCTATCATTACACAGGACACCTTCCTCAACACTACCCCACATTGTACACAGGACCCCCTCACTCATACTAACCCAATCATTAAACACAGAGGTTATTTGTTTAGGGTGGAGAGGCAGGAAGGGGGGTTAATGTTTAGGGTGGAGAGGTGGGAAGCGCCCAAACGCCCCCTATGGATGGGCTGCCACTGCTTTAAAGGTCATCACAGAGGACAAGGGGGCACTCTTTATGTCTAGCGGAAAAGAGATTTCATCTCCAAATACGGAAAGGTTTCTTCACAGTAAGAGCTGTGAAAATGTGGAATAGACTCCCTCCAGAGGTGATTCTGGCCAGCTCAGTAGATTTCTGTAAGAAAGGTCTGGATTCTTTCCTAAATGTACAGAATATAACTGGATACTAATATTTATAGGTAAAGTTGATCCAGGGAAAATCCGATTGCCTCTCGGGGAATCAGGAAGGAATATTTTCCTCTAGTGCAATGAGCCAACCAGGGAAGTGACTGCTGGATATATTTCTACTAGACAGATGGATGCTTACTGAAGGCTACTAGTGTAATAAGCCAACAATGGTAGGGATTGCTAGACGTATTCCTACTAGACTGAGGGGTGTTTACGATTAGCTATTAGTGCAATGAGCCAACCAGCAAAGGGACTGCTGGATGTATTCCTACTAGACCTAGGGGTACTTACTGCAGGCTACTAGTGTAATAAGCCAACAATGGTAGGAACTACTCAACATATCCCTATTAGCTAGAGGGGAGCTTACTAGTCTACTAGTACAATGAGCCAACCAGTGAAAGGACTGCTGGGTGTATTCTTGCTAGACAGAGGGGTTGCTGGCTACTAGTGCAATAAGGAAAGAGAAGGGGCTGCTGGATGTATCTCTACTAGAACAAAGGGTGCTTACTGCAGGCTTCTAGTGCAATGAGCCAACCGGTGAAAAGACTATTGGATGTATTCTTACTAGGCTGAGGGGCACTGGCTAACAGTGCAATAAGCCAACAAGAGAAGGGGCTGCTGAATGAATTCCTATTACACCAAGGGGTGCTTACCGCAGGCCACTAGTGTAACAAGCCAACAAGGGAATGGGATTACTGGACATATCTCTACTAGGCCAAGGGGTGCGTACTGCAGGCTACAAGTGCAATGAGCGAACCAGGGTAGGGGATATATTCTGAATAGACCGAGTGGTGCTTACTACAGTCTACTAGTGCAATGAGCCAACCAGTGAAAGGACTGCTGGGTGTATTCTTACTAGACAGAGGGATGCTGGCTAACAGTGCAACAAGCCAACCAGAGAAGGGGCTGCTTAATCTATTCCTACTAGACCAGTTTCTTACCGCAGGCTACTAGTGCAATGAGCCAACCAGCAAAGGGACTACTGGATATATTCCTACTAGACAGAGGGATGCTTACTGAAGGTTACTAGTGTAATAAGCCAGCAAGGGCTGGCTAATGAAAGGTGTAAACAGCAGCTTGGTGTATTATTATTAACCACATGGTCACAGTATACCGTATTTAATCGGCGTATAACACACACCTTAACTTTTATGCCCCGTACACAAAGTCGTTTTTTCCTACGAAAAATGTGTGATAGGACCTCGTTGTCGGAAATTCCGACCGTGTGTACAAAAATCCGACGGACAAAGTTCCACGCATGCTCAGAATAAATAAAGAGATGAAAGCTATTGGCCACTGCCCCGTTTATAGTCCAGACGTACGCGTTTTACGTCACCACGTTTAGAACGATCGGATTTTCCGACAACTTTGTGTGACCGTGTGTATGCAAGACAAGTTTGAGCCAACATCCGTCAGAAAAAATCCTAGGATTTTGTTGTCGGAATGTCTGAACAAAGTCCGACCGTGTGTACGGGGCATAAGAGGGAAGATTCAGGAAAAAAAAATAAATAAATAAAAAAAAAAAACTTTCCACAGCCTCCTGCATGGTACACAACCCCTTTCATTATAACCCCCCCCCCTTCCCCCTCTGCACTCCCAGGAGACCCCCAGTCTCCTGGGACGGCATTGCCAGCATGCTCTGGAGTATAGAGGGCATCGCTGCCGGCCCCTTCTCATGCACCGCTTCTATTGTGTCACTCGTGGATCTATTGAATACCTTCCATTGGCGCCGTGGACCCGGTCATGTGACTGCTCTCCTCTCTTTCATTGACCGCTCTCCTCCTCCAATCAAAAGCTATACTCGAGGAGGGGGTGAAGCGGGAGGAGGAGAGCGGCCAGAACGAGCGGTGTTGGTGGAGGGGATTTGGCGGCTTGGATTTAAATAGTGGCACGGGGGGGGAGCGGTGTGTGGGAGGGGGTTGGCATTAATGTTTTCTGGAGTTTGGAGTGTGCTGGCAGCGCTGTCCCAGGGCCAGGAGAGGGGGGCAGCCGGCCCGACGCCCTCCGAATGGGTGGACCGCCCGATTCCCCCCCCCCCCCCGTTGGTTAAAAAAACAGATATTGGCATATAACATGCAGGTGCGGTTTACCCTCTGTTTTCAGGGTAAAAAAGTGCGTGTTATACGCCGATAAATACGGTAATTTTTTTTTGTTGGCAGCTCCTAGAGAAGATTCACTTTTGCAGAAGATTCAGATTTTATTATACAGCAAGGAGCCAACCAGGGCAGGGGATGTATTCTGACTAGACCAATGGGGCTTATTGCAGGCTACTAGAGCAAGGAACCAATCAGGGTAGGGGCTGTATTCTGGATTTGTTCAAAATTGCTTTACACAACATATAATATCCGTCTTTACTTTGTTCAGTCAGAGAATATCAGACGTCTACATTATGTCTGGTTCATAGGACACTCCTGAAGGTCTTCCAAACAGAAGCTCCGCAGTCATAGACTTACACTTACCATGGTACATGCATGGCTGTGGGCGGAAGGGATTGCTGAAGAAGGGTTTTCCCAAGTAGATCCAGATCATCCAAAGCGCTACTAGGCTGGGCCGGAGTCTGTGAGACTGAAGAGACCTTCTCTCCCGGAGCCGAGTCTGTGCTCCCCTCTGAAGACTATGATCAGACCATTCACAGGAGCGGCAGAGAAGAAACGCAGATTATCACATATATTCATTTTGATGAGTAATTATTTGGCTGATCATATTTAGCTATTAGGCCTCATTCACAATGGCGTACTGATCTATACACCCACAGGCCATCTTCACCCGCATAGAATGCAGAGGTATTTTGTGCATCTGCATGCAGACAGTCCTATTCATGTCTATTGGGAAGCAGCGCGACTGTACGGACTGCTGATACCAATCAGACATCCATGCAGGCGCTGGTGCCACAATGTGCGCTTGGGGCCGCACACCCGCATGGCTGTCTAATTGGGACCAGCAGCTGTGTCCGTACAATTACTGCTTCCCAATAGACATGAATGGGACTGTCTGCACAGGACACTTGTGCATTCTGCACAGGTGACGATGGTCTCTTTGGAGATGTACTGATTGATACGCTCGTGTGAATGAGGCCTTACAATTCTTACTGTTCACAACTCAATTTCAAACTGTAAAGCACATAAACATCACTTTAGCAATCCCTACTTCCCCTCCTCCATATCCCGGCAAAGCTCCTATTCTGTAATTTGGGGGAGCAAAGAGAACAATAGCCAAAAGGGGCAACATGGCAAACCACAGCAATGAGGTGAAACATCTGATGTTGTCAATGCAAATGTTAAAATGCCATTGGAGTGCCACCACAAATGTCAGGCCTTGCCATGGTTGTAAATGCTAGGCTTTGCCATGGTTAGGAGACTCGTGATGTATTTAGCCACTTAAGCTCTGGAAGATTTTACCCCCTTCATGACCCGGACATTTTTTGCCATTCAGCACTGAACACAAATGAGATTTATATAAATTTTTTTTTTCACACAAAATAGGGATTTCTTTTAGTGGTATTTGTTTGCCACTGGGGTTTTTTTTTTATTTAAAAAACGAGACCCAAAATTTTGTAAAAAAATAAAAATATATATAAATAAAATATAATATAATATAATATAATATAATATAATATAATATAATATATCACTCGAGATTTCAGTGGCAGTTAAGTCAGCCCCCCCAGCATCAGTTAGTTTCAGATTGCCCACCACACTATCGCAGTCCCATTATAGGTTTCTGATCACCACCATTTGTATTATAAAAAGCTCCATAAATCTATTCCATAGTTTGCAGACACCATAACTCATGCAAATCAATATACGCTTATTGTGATCTTTATTACCAAAGACATGTAGCAGAATACATTTTGACACATTGATGCATACATTTGAATAAATTAGATTTTTTTAAATGTTTTTATTGGATATGTTTTATAGCAGGAAAAAAAATATATACAGATAGATAGAGAGAGAGAGATATATATATATATCTCTCTCTCTATATATATATATATATAGATAATATCTATCTACATATACATCTGTATATATATATATATATATATATATATATATATATATATATATATATATATATATATATATATATATATATATATATATATATATATATATATATATATATATACACACACACACACACACACACACATCTGTGTATATATATATACACACACACACACACACACACATTTACATACATTCACATACATATATATATATATATATATATACATACACACATATATATACATATATACATACATATATCTATAGAGATATAGATATATCTATATCTCTATCTATATACAGTGGGGACGGAAAGTATTCAGACCCCCTTAAATTTTTCACTCTTTGTTATATTGCAGCCATTTGCTAAAATCATTTAAGTTCATTTTTTTTCCTCAATAATGTACATACAACACCCCATAATGTACACACAGCACCCCATATTGTACACACAGCACCCCATATTGACAGAAAAACACAGAATTGTTGACATTTTTGCAGATTTATTAAAAAAGAAAAAATGAAATATCACATGGTCCTAAGTATTCAGACCCTTTGCTCAGTATTTAGTAGAAGCCCCCTTTTGATCTAATACAGCCATGAGTCTTTTTGGGAAAGATGCAATGGGGCTGCGATAGTGTGGTAGGCAATCTGAAAGTAACTGATGCTGGGGGAGGAATTGACTTAACTGCCACTGAAATCTCGAGTGACTATTAGCGTGATCAGTGCTAATAATATACAATTGTCACTGTACTAATGACGCTGGCTGGGAAAGAGTTAACTTCTAGGGCAATCAAGGGGTTAATTGTGTGCCTAACAATGCATAATGTGTGCTGCTTTTTACTAAAGATCTCTTTGTATCTTATCCCTGCTTTACAGAGAGAAAAAAACGAGATTTCGCTTCCTGTACAGAGCCCTGTGTTGATTGTCAACACAGGACTCTGTGCTGTGATGGGCATTTGGGCATTTATATTGTATGCTAATTATGTGTACAACATTTGTTTGACTTTCCATGTAATATATGTAGTGTATCTTTGTCATATGTGGACTTTATAGGTTTTTGATTCCATATCATTAAAGATTGCTTTTTACATACTTCTGGAGTGGGTGGTCTGTTAAAGTCCCAATTGAGGGGGTTACCATTTTTGTTTCTGTGCTGTGATTGGACATAGCCAATCAGTAGGTTCTGGCCAAGAATTATTGGCCTAGATTCTGCTGTGTACAATCACAGTGGGCGCTGGTGGGGAGGTTTCGCGCGCACCCTAAACCCATAAGCTGGCAGCGACATACCAGTGTGTCGCTTTGCCTGCACGGGCTGCCCGTTCGCAGTACACTGCGGGTAGGTGGTCCCAATGTGGTTAAAATCCAACAAGCCTTCTAAAACTTTTAGTTGTGCCATCTAGTTTGAGCTCCATATCTGAGGGGAACGACTATATTGCATCTGTGAATGGCAGTTACTAGCTGGAAGTATCTCGGTTACCTGGAAATTGTTCCACGATGATGTGTCTGAAGGCTGTGCAGGAGGTGCGGGGTCATTTAAACCTAAAATAAAATCAAGAAAAGCAGATATGAATCATCGCTGATCATAACAAAAGCTGGAATTCCATCATATTTGTTGGAGTGAGTTTTACTGGAATAGGGGCATAGAATCATAGCACACATTCTTATGCCGTGTCTGGAGTCCGGAACAGGAGCCTATAGCTGTGTGTGCCCCCGTTCCAGAGATTCAAACACCCCCCCACCCATTTGTCCTTTTTATCTTTCTCACCAAAAAAAAATTAATAAAATAAAAAAAATCACGCATTATGGGTTGTCTTTTAACCACTTGCTTACTGGGCACCTAAACCCCCCTCCTGCCCAGACCAATTTTCAGCTTTTAGCGCTGTCCATCATTGAACGACAAATGCAAGGTCATACAACGCTGTATACAAATGAAATTTTTATAATTTTTTTCCCCACAAACAGAGCTTTTTTTTGGTGGTATTTGATCACCTTTGGGTTTTTTATTTTTTGTTAAAAAATTAAAGAACGATTTAAAAAAAAAAAAACAAAACAAAATCATTTTATATATTGTTAATAAATTTTCAGGTAATTTTTATCCTTCATAGATGTACGCTTATGAGGCTGCACTGATGGGCACCGATAGGCTGCACTGATAAGGTGGCACTGGTGGGCACTGATGAGGTGGCACTGAAGGGCATTGATAGGTGGCACTGAAGGGCACTGGTAGGCGACACCGATAGGCAGCACTGCTAGGTGGCACTGATTGTCAGCAGTGGTGGGCATTGATAGGTGGCACTGATTGCTGGCACTTACTACTGTGGGCACTGATTTGTGGCACTGGCAGGCGGTACTTGTGGGCACATATGAGGCAGCTTTGCCTCTTCCTCTTCGGGACTGATGTCCCTTCAAACAGAGCCGGTGTCTTGTCAAATACAGTCCCCTATCATATAGTGTCCTCCCTGTACTGCGCAGGCGCAGTACGGAGGACAAACGAGACGCCGAAAGTCTCCGAAGTTTAACAGCTGATGATCAGCTGTACACGGCGCCTGCGCTTTTATTCTCACCCTATGTCCATGATCATTCCCTACTATCCAAGTGGACATAGAGTGAGAATATATAGTTGCCAAGCGCAGCGAGGCCGTGCCCGAAGCGTGGCGAGCGAAGCGAGCCCGCGAGGGGCCCTCTTACACAGCCATCGCTAAGAACTGCCGAAGCGCCGTGTACAGCTGATGGTCAGCTGATCAACTTCGGACATTTTCGGCATCTCCTTCTGCTCCGTACTGCGCAAGCGATGCGCCTGCGCAGTACGGAGCGGACACTATCCGATAGGAGGACACAATATGGCAGAACACCGGCGATCGGCTTTTTTTCTTATCACACTGTCAGCGTAAGAAAAAAAAATTAAAAAAAATAAATTACCGATCTTCTGTTTACATCACGTGATCAGCTGTCATTGGCTGATAGCTGATCACATGGTAAGGGGCCGGGATCGGGCCCTTACCTCAAATCTGTGATCACCCGAGTCTCATTGACTCGGGTGATCACAGCGCACAGCGCACGCCCCCTTCAGGGGGGCGTGGCCAGCTTTGAAAGGGGAGGACGTCAACAGACGGCCTCCAGGCAGCGAATGACAGCTACAGCGTGGATCTGAACAGGTTAACCATGGTTACCACCAAGGAAACACTAGTAGTCATCACTGCTTTGCACTAAAAGGGATTCCCAGGCAAGGATATTGCTGCTACTAAGATCGCACCTAAATCAACCATTTATTGGATCATCAAGATCAAGGAGAGAGAGGTTCAATTGTTGTGAAGAAGGATTCAGGGTGCCCAAGAAAGTCCAGCAAGGGCCAGGACCGGATTCAGCTGGGGGATCGGGGCACCACTAGTGCAGAGTTTGCTCAGGAATGGCAGCAGGCAGGTGTGAGGACATCGGCACACACAGTGAGGAGAAGACTTCTGGAGGATGGCCTGGTGTCAAGAAGGGCAGCAAAGAAGCCACTTCTCTCCAGAAAAAACATCAGAGACAGACTGATATTCTGCAGAAGATACAGTGATTAGACTGCTGAGGACTGGGGGAAAGTCATTTTCTCTGATGAATTTCCTTTTCCTTTGTTTGGGCCATCCGGAAAATACCTTGTCCAAAGAAGAATAGGTGATCGCTACCACCAGTCCTGTGTCATGCCAACAGTAAAGCAACCTGAGACCATTCATGTGTGGGGGTCGCTTCTCAGCCAAGGGATTGGCTCAATTACAATTTTGTCTAAGAACACAGCCATGAAGAAAGACTGGTACAAAAACATCCTCCGAGAGCAACTTCTCCCAGCCATCCAAGAACAGTTTGGTGAGGAACAATGCCTTTTCCAGCATGATGGAGCTCCTTGTCATAAGGCAAAAGTGATAACTAAGTGGCTTGGTGAACAAAACATGGACATTTTGGGTCCATGGCCAGGAAACTCCCCAGACCTTAATCCCATTGATAACTTGTAGTCAATCCTCAAGAGGCGGGTGAGCAAAACAAAAAAAAAAAAAACAAACCCCACACATTCTGACAAACTCTAAGCATCGATCATGCAAGGATGGGCTGTCATCAGTCAAGGGGTGTCCCAGAAGTTGATGGACATCATGCCAGGGGGGATTGCAGAGGTCTTGAAAAAGAAGGGTCAACACTGCAAATATTGCCTCTTTGCATAAACTTCATGTAATTGTCAATAAAAGCCTTGGACACTTCTGAAATGCTTATAATTATACTTCAGTATCCCAGAGTAACATCTGACAAAAAGATCTAAAAACACTGAAGCAGCAGACTTTGCGAAAATTAATATTTGTTTCATTCTCAAAACTTTTGGTCATGGCTGTAGTACTGAAGTCCAAACTACTCCGGAAATCCCCCTTACCGCTGGTAAAATTAATATCATTACTACACAGAATTTATGTAGAGCCAACAGTTTGCATGGTGCTTTACAATATAACGTGAGACAGTACAGTTACAATACATAGGGGAGGGCCCTGCTCATACCTTACAGGCATGGGTGCTCAACCTATGGCCTTCCAGCTGTTGTGGAACTGTAAGTCCCATCATGCCTCTGCCTTTCGGGGTCATGCTTGTAACGGTCAGCCTAGCAATGCCTCATGGGACTTGTAGTTCCGCAAAACAGCTGGAGGGCCACAGGTTGTGCACCCCATGGCTTACAGTCTAATACCTCGTGATCTGGGAATATCAAGGTAGCACAGCCAAGGGGTTATGTTCCTTACCTAGTGACATGAGCTCGTCATCGAGCAGCGATAATGATGCGGAGGCTGAGGGGGCACTGGAAGAGTATGGCAGGGGCTGGGCTGGAACAGAAGGGTATGAAGGAGCTGCTGCGGCAGAGGTCATATCCAGTCCTGAGAGATCCAGCAGAGCAGAAGAACTGGCTGAGAGAAGACAAGATATTCACCCAGAGATTCAACATTACTGATCCAAACTAGTGAGGGGGTGCAATGTCTGCTCACCTGGCATATTGCCGGAAGACGTCTCTCCATTGATTTCTTCCCCTTTCACCAGCTGGCGGTAAGTATTGATAACCTGTGTTAAGCTGTCATTGGCTTGTAATATTTCCGCTTGAAAAAAAAAAAAACAAAAATAGAAGAAGAAGGTCACTGATGTAGGCTTTGGACAACCAGTCACATCTCCTGTTCATTATGAATTAAAAAAGCCAACCTTTTCACATGGATTTAACCACTTCAATACCAGGCACTTATACACCTTCCTGCCCAGACCAATTTTCAGCTTTCAGCGCTGTCGCACTTTGAATGACAATTGCGCGGTCATACAACACTGTACCCAAACTAAATTTTTATCATTTTGTTCCCACAAATAGAGCTTTCTTTTGGTGGTATTTGATCACCTCTGGGATTTTTATTTTCTGCTAAACAAAAAAACAAAAAACACCGAAAATTTTGAAAAAAAAAAACAAACATTTTTTTTGTTTCTCTTACAAAACTTTGTAAATAGGAAGTCTTCTCCTTCACTGATAGGCACTGATGGGGCTGCACTGACGGGCACTGATGGGCACCAATATGCGTCAGTGATATGCATCACTGATGGGGACACATAGGCGGCACTGATGTTCATTAATGGATGGTACTGATGGCTGCCAATCAGTGCCAAATAATGCCTGCCAATCAGTGATGCCCATTGTGGGCACTGATTGGCATCCCTGGTGGCCATGGGTGGCATACCTGGTGGTGACTAGTGGTGGGCATCCCTGGTGGTCCAGTGTGAGCATCCTTAGAGGGGGCTGCGCTGATAATCAACACAGATCCCCCTGTCAGAAGAGCAGCCGATTGGCTCTCCTCTACTCGCGTCTGACAGACGCGAGTGAGGAAAAGCCGATCAACGGCTCTTCCTGTTTACATCATGATCAGCCGTGATTGGACACGGCTGATCACATGGTAAAGAGTCTCTATCAGAGACTCTTAACCTAGATTGGAGTTGCGCTGTGTCAGACTGACACACCGCAACAATGATCGCCGCGATGCGCGCCCCTGGGGGCGCACAGCTGCTCGATATCCTGGCAACGCCAGATGAGGTCCGGTCAGGATAACGCAATCACTTTGCCGACGTCATATTGCTATATGGCGGGTGGCAAGTGGTTAAAGGAGAAGATCAGCCTGAGCTTTTTAGGCTGGGCTTCTCCTCTGGGTCACAGGAGTGCAATTCATTTTGCACTCATGTGATCCGTTTTTAGCAGAGAGCGGCCTGAAGACCGCTCTCTGATGACGTCACTGCCATCAGTCGAGGCAGCGCGTCATCCCGACTTCCGAAGTCTGAATCCGTCAGCTGCCTTGACTGATGGCAGTCTCAGCCACTCAGCGAGTCTCTGAGACGGCCGCTCCCCGCCCCTCCATAGCTCATCGCTCTTTTTTTGTTTATAGCACAAAAAATAAAAACAGCAGAGGTGCTCAAATACCACCAAAAGAAAGCTCTATTTGTGGGGAAAAAAGGACGTCAATTATGGGTGCAGCGTGGCACGACCGCGCAATTGTCAGTTAAAGCGCCGCAGTGCCGAATCGCAAAAAGTGCTCTGGTCAGGAAGGGGGTAAAATCTTCCGGTACTCCTGTAACCAAATAAAGGACGTTTATTCAAGCGCATCCGAGTCGCCAGCCCTTTTCTGATTAAAATCTTCCGGGGCTGAAGCGGTTAAAGTGGAACTTCACTCTCCCAATCAACACGGATTATTTTTAATCCTCATGCTCCTAGCATTAATAAAGAATAGATAGGAAAGTATATTATATTTACTTGTTTTAAACTTTTTTTTTTTACATTCCCTCAGTTATTTCCTGTTTTTTTGCCTAGGCAAATTATTCCATACATCCCAGGAGTCTTCAGGATGGGAGAAAAGGAGGAGAAGGGGTTTTCTCAGCTAAAACACACTCTCCTGCATGCATGCTTTAGCAAAAAGCAGATGGATTTCAGGAAGTAAAAGCTACATGAATCATTTGCCCTTACTCAAGATGGCCACAGCCAGAAATGCTAGGGAAGTGTTTTAGAAAGCAATTTCTCAAAAAATAAAGCATGAAGATATAAATGGATGGGGGGGGGGGGTTGTTTTGAACATTAAAAGTTAATAAAAAAGTGTTTTTTTATTTGTGGTGCTCAGATACAGTGAATAGCGACTTTAATGCGTAGAATGCATTAAGCTAAAGAAAAGTCTGCCTTTAGAACCACTTTAAATAAAGTTTTTTGTGTCTAGAGTTCAGCTTTAGGCCCCTTGCACCTATGCTCAGACATCTTTCTTTGGTTAAAATGAAAAAAGCAGATCTCTAAGTGTGATAGAATACTCCCACGGGCTTCTTACCCAAAGCCTCATCGTTGTCTTCTGTGTCGCTGGCCAAACGGAAAAGCGTAGGCCTCATCTTCTCACATCTCTGGTACAGCTCCTGTCCAACAAATAGGAAATAAGTCACGGAAAAAGAGATATTACCGGTTGGAAGGCGCCTTGTGCAATTCAAAAACACTCACCTTCATCAAATCCTCACTTCCCTCGGAGGACTGCCCGGCTCTGTACGTACCCAACATCTCACCCAGGAGCCTCACATTATTATTTACTTCCTCTATGGCATTCACACGCTTGGATATTTTTTCCATACGTTTCTGGTCCTGCCAAAAGTGAAAGGAATAGAATATGACGTTTGGCCTGTATCGAATACTTCCGAAAAACCACAAATCGCAGTCTAGAACGCAATGCTTTAAAGCCCAACTTCGCAAAATCATTCTCTCTTGGAGTGGGGCTGCCACCGTACTGCTTGTTTAGGTCTAGGGGAGCATAAAAAGCGGTTTTGCTTACCCAATCCTATGCTCTCCTGGCAAACGACACTCGCTCGTGTCTCAGTGGTGGATTGTCCCCACGTCCAATGCAGGGCTATGAACCTTAGACCACTGGAGCATGGGGGGAGAAGGCGCCATGGGCACCAGTCTAGCAGTGGAAGAGCGGATAAATAAATCTAGTTCTCCATGCCCTCTAGACCTGAACAAGCAGTTAAACCTTGAAATGCAGGTGCAGTTACACCGCTTGGGAGAATTTTTGGAATTGGGCTTCAAGAAGGCTGTTGTATGAAGTGCAATGGAATACAACCACTAACCCAAAGTAGTCAGGACTTCTCTGGTGGACCAACACATCCCTCCTTACCTCCTGCACCATTTCTTTAATGAGCTTGTTGGCAGCTCGTAAGTCTTCAGGATGAGTGCTCTTCAGCAGGCGGGCCAACATCTGCCAGAAGGAGGAAAGAGACGGTTTAAAGAACCTATTTGCGATCACGCTATAAAAAGGCACAATACAAGTAGATGAACTCAAAGAATAACTGGGCACTGGATAGAAAGACAAAACAGAAGTTACTAGCCTTTTAGTGTAATAGTCTCGTTTACATACCAGCTGTGCAAAAAGCCTAATAAAATGGATACTGTATATACTCGAGTAGAAGTCGACCCGAATATAAGCCGAGGCACCTAATTTTACCACAAAAAACTGGGAAAACTTATTGACTTGAGTATAAGCCTAGGGTGAGAAATGCTCAGCTACTGTAAGTGGAAAAGAGGGTCAACAATGCCCATTTGCAGCCTCACTGTGCCCATTTGCAGCCATAGGTCCCCCAAACTTCAAACTCAGTAGTTAAGCGTTCCTAGATGTCCCCTAGCTGCAGTCAAAATTTGGGGTCTCTGGACCCAATGGGTCCCGAAATGACATTGCTGCAGATTGACACAGTTGACCACCTTTGGGGCCCTGTAGTGCTAGGAACCCTAAATTTGGTGTGCAAATCCAGTGGACCTAGCACTATGACAAATCCAAAGATGGGGTTCCTAGCATCAAGTGGCCCCGAGATACGGGGCCCCAAAGTCAGCTAGGAAAATGTCAAGCACTTTTCTGCAGCAGAGAATGACATTTTCTGAACCGACTTTGGGGCCCATATCTCGAGGCCACTTGATGTTAAGAACCCCAGCTATAAATATGTTGTAGTGCTAGTTCCATTGAATTTGCACACCAAATTTGGGGTTCCTAGCTCCAAGTGGTCCCGAGATACGGGGCCCCAAATTCAGATCGGAAAATGTCAATCTTTGCACCAGAAAAGTGCTTGACTCGAGTATAAGCCGAAGGGGGCACTTTCAGCACAAAAAAAAATGTGCTGAAAAACTTGGCTTATACTCGAATATATACGGTATTTGCATTTCAGCATTACTAACTTATCCAAATACACTGAACCTACACAACCTTTGCCAAACATGCCATGAATGGAACTCCTATTTGTACCATAATGATAGATTCCCAATATGCTTCCCTTGCTAAATTGAGGTTACTATGTGGATGACATAATGGAACCATGAGAAGGACTATCATGGCAACACTCTACTTGGGTCCCATGTATCCTCACTGGAGTCTCCATGAACACCCACCCATCAGCTACTTGAACTTCTGGTGTATATTCCCTTTGGGATTAATGAAGTATTCTGTATCACGCTTCTATGTCTTTCAGGATATAATATTTATTTGTTTCTAACCAGCCTTTGGGGGCGCAAAGTATTTAATTTTTCCATCTCCCATGACGTGTAACTTAACAGGACACATCATGGCATAGGAAAGCTGAACACCATATTTGCTTCTGCACTTCTGCTGAATAATCAATTGAAACTGATCTATTGACCTATTGAACTGAATAAAACTTGTTTGGCCCTACTTCTCTTGCACCTAGTTCTGCAGTCCTGTGACCCATATTTAGTCGACAGCGGCTAAAGTCAGCTGACATCACTCGGCCAGTCCAGGCTCTGGAGCGATCCTGACCTTTAATGTCGGCATGCACCCAGATGCCTGGGTTGGCAGCTGGCTCAGCCTCTCAGTAAGCGGCTGGGAGACTGTGGCTATTGAGGAATATATTTAAAGGGAATCTAAAGGCTCACTTTATTATTTTTTTTAAATGTCACACATCATACTTACTTGCTCAGTGCAACAGTTTTTCACAGAGCAGCCCTGATCCTCCAGCAGCATTCCTGGCTCCTCCCCCCCGCTGAGTGTGCCCATAAGCAGGCAGCTTGCCATAGGGGCACCCGTGTATGTTTTTCCTGTGTATCTACATGCCTGCTCACTTTTGGAGTCGGCTCTTTATGTTCATAAGACACACAAAGCACAGCTTAGCCTCGCCCACCACTCCCTCCGCTGGGAGACTGAGCCAGCTGCTCTCACCCCCTTCACAGCCCTGCATTCCAGTGAGTGCTGGAGGGGCAGAGCAGAGAGCCTCTGCTCATTAAACACTGAGAACTAAGCGATCAGTGATCTTTGATCGCTCAGTTCTCAGTCTTAGAGGCAGGGGGGACAGATGTAGCATCCACCTAGCAGACAATAAATGTTTATTTTTTTTAATTCCCAAACTTCTCTTTTAAGCAGCTTTAATATGAACAGCCTTGGTGGGTTTCCACGAGGGAGAGGGTATGTGGGGATTTGGTGAGCATGCTCTATTGCAAACAGAAGGATGGCCATACCAAAGATTTCCAGGAGCAAACTCTCAATGTATGTGACCTGCTTCCTTCCGCTGACATGCTTTGGTAGCTCCAAAAAACAGATGTTGTTTCCTTGCAATCAGTTCTCTAGATCTTCCACTCTTTCGTTACAGGTTACAACTTTGGCGCTGGTTGCCTGTACAACACTTCTAAAGGGAGTCAACGTCATCCTCCAAGGAGCTCACCCGTATCTCCAAAACCTCTGTTCATCCCTGTATTCTTTGTAGGTTTTGTAGTACGTGTATCACTTCCTCTTGTATGTCCAGATCCTGTCCAGTGAGGGTTTTCAATGAGGTATTGCAAGCCTGTAGTGCAGTCAGAACATCGCTCAGTCCGGGTTTAGATTGTCTCTGTGCTGGGGATGAACCATTAGTCATCCAGCTTGTGGCAGAAGAGGAACAGGCTTAGCCTATATGCTAGCACACCCTGCTCTTCAGCCAAGAAAGATAAGGACACTGGGCCATGAGGTACCTTCAACTCCCCCCCACACCCTGAGGCCAAGTCTTAGCTTGGGAGTCTCTAGCCTGAGTGCATGCTTACTTCTTGAGCTTACTTGCCATGTCTTTATGCTGCTCCATCATTGTCCTCTGAGGTAGTGAGCAGCCCATGCCACCTTGGTGCCTTGTCATCTCACAGAGGTGTCAGGGCAATCGTCCACCCTCTCCACTCAATGTCCTGATTCCAGATCCCGGGAAAGTCAGTAGCGTAGTCATGCTATGAAGCCTCTTGCCATAGTTTTATATGGACATGTGTCAAGGGATCACAAGTCTACTACCTTCTACAATGTCCTCCAAGCTACAGCCCCAGGCTATATTCTTCATTTCTTCTCTTCTACATATCTTGAACGATTGTGTTAAAGCAAACTCCCCCCGCGATGTACTCCCCACTTCCCTATTTTCTATCTTATTATAACCCTAGGTGTGCCTTATTAGGTGCTGTGTGTAAGACATTGTATATGAATACACTGCCGCCACTTGAGAGTTCGCATGACAAGTCGCACCTTAATTAATGGCAATGGAATCGTTCTAATCGGTTCGACTGAAGTCAAAATGTTCCTAAACTACTTTGGTACGACTTCAACAAAACTTGCATTGACTTCTGTAAAAGAAGTCATATTCAAGCCGCAATGAAGTCATGCAGGGATGTCAGTTTCGATGCCGCGGCAGTGGCAACAAGGGCTACATGGTTAAGGGTAGGTGTGTGTGTGTCCAAAACAGATACCAGGCTAACTACAGTTCATATACATCCAGCTACATGAACCCAGGCTGGTCACATATACTGACTCTCCTTGATGAAAGGGACACAAAACATGAAAACCGCTATCCTCTCCGGGACCTGAACTGTAATGCTTACCTTGGATTTCTCATCATCATCAAAAATAACATTCTTGGGTCTTGGTGGAGGAAGCGGCATCATTGCTTCTGCTGGCAACTGGGGGTCTTCCTTTAAAATACCTACAAAGAACGAGAAGGTGACATGGTGACTTGTAGAGCTGCACGAATCTGGCCAAAAAGAGAATCACGATTTTTTTTGCTTAAAGTAAAAAGATCACGATTCGACGTAAAATCTTTCACATTATACATAAAAAATGGGTTAACTTTACAGGTTTACATCCACTTTAAGTTCAACTGATCAAGAATGTTTTGACTGCCCAGTTTTTCTCTTCCTTTCTCTTGAGTGCTGTGGCTTCAGAAGAGCAGAGAGAATTTTTTTGCATAGAAAGAATTGTGAAACACTTTAGTCAAGATCGCGATAACGATTCTTGACGGTTAATCGTGCAGCTCTAGTGTCTTGTCATAGTGCCAGACACTGCATAGAACTGTATTTACAGTTATCATTAAATTAGCTCACCTTGTTTCTTTAGCATCTGGTAGGCCTCTATGATCTTCACCTCATTGGGGAGTCCGAGCGTCCAGCTGTACAGCAACTCTAATATCTTCTGCTTCACTTTTTCTGGAGCGCGCGTACCGAGGTACTGAGGAGTAACACAGGATAATCATTACAACGACTGAAACTGAGAGATAACGGAGTGTCATCAGGATATGGACTGAGGAATATTAGAGTGAAGGGTCTCTCCACAATTGTGAGATTTCCTTGCAGTACTTTGCGTCTTTGCTCCTCCCATAACATTGAGATTTCACTGTAGTTTGTGTCTTTGATCCTCTCAAAATTGTGAGATTTCCCCGCAGTACAATAACCACAATGTCTCTGATCTGAGCCACCTGCTGACCGTTCAGCTCACAGCACTTAATGGGCACATTGGCTGCCTCAGCGTTTTTTCCAGGGTGATGCTTATAAAGAGCACTCCAGAAATAGACCTCAACCTACCCGCCATTTTTTTTAACATGGGGTTATTACACGTCAAAGGTCTTAGTGGAGCAACGCTGGCTGAGCCCGTATAACACTGCACACGAGTCAGGTTGGGAGAGCGGCGCCCCGGGTGCCAAACAGATAAAACCACTAGATGCGCTGGGTTGGACGCCAGTGTAGCGTCACATATGGCGACCCATCACATTTCGCTACCCGCTGGAGTGCGCATGCGCGACGCCACCATATGCGTTCCAACACTTTTTCCACAAAACTCCACCCCCAAGTCCAGGTTCAAGCCCCACCATCCAAGCGGACATAGAGTTAGATTATAATTATGCCAAGCAAAGCGAGGCTGTGCCCTAAGCGTGGCGAGCCCGCGAGGGGTGTGAAGTTTTGTCGTAAAAGTGTTGGAACGCTTATGGCGGCGTCGCGCATGCACACTCCAAATGTAATGGGTCGCCATATGCGACGCTACACCGGACCCCTTACACCTGAGGGCCAAGGGGAGAGAGCTTCTTCTCTTGCTTTGAGCGGTGCTTCAAGGCTTAAGGTCACTATAAAAACACTAAATAAAAATGATAAGTATTCCCGCGCTACCCAAACTGAATAATATAAAAGGTATTTGGTTGCAGCAAGCACCGAACGGGTCAAAAACACCACCCAGCAAGTACAATCCAAATAAAGCAAAATATGGTACTGCGCTCAAAAATAAAGTGCTAAGGTGAAAATGATCAATGATTTCATACATCAAAATTAATACATAGTAGATAATATTCACTGTGCAAAAAAAATTATATACCGTATTTATCGGCGTATAACACGCGCCGGCGTATAACACGCACCACAAGTTTAGGAGAGAATTTTAAGGAAAAAAACTTTTAGGAGGGAAGTTTAAGGAAAAGAAACTTACATTAAAATTCCCATCAATGCAGCCTCATCAGTGTTCATCTGCAGCCTTGTTAGTGTCATTGCAGCCTTTTCAGTGTCAGTGCAGCCTTGTCAGTGCAGCCTTGTCAGTGCAGCCTTGTCAGTGCAGCCTTGTCAGTGCAGCCTTGTCAGTGCAGCCTTGTCCCCAGTGCAGCCTTGTCCCCAGTGCAGCCTTGTCCCCAGTGCAGCCTTGTCAATGCAGCCTTGTCCCCAGTGCAGCCTTGTCCCCAGTGCAGCCTTATCAGTGCAGCCTTGTCCCTGCAGCCTTGTCCCCAGTGCAGCCTTATCAATGCAGCCTTGTCCCTGCAGCCTTGTCCCCAATGCAGCCTTGTCCCTGCAGCCTAGTGTCCATGCTCCATGCCTCCTGCCACTGCCGCCGCCGCCATACACGTGAGTAGTTTTAAATATGGCGCCGCGGAGTTCGGAGAGACTCGGCGCCGGCGGAAGTGAACGAACGCCGCCGAGATACACATAGCCGAGGGTTCTCGGCTCTTTCCGGCGCCGCTCACAGTCCCGCCCAGTCCCGCCCAGTCCCGCCCTATGATGGACATAACACAGGTCCAATGGCGGGACTGGGCGTGACTGTGAGCGGCGCCGGAAAGAGCCGAATACACCCGACTATGTGTATCTCGGCTCTGTGATTTCGGCGGCGCTCGTTCAGCACTGCCGAGCCCCTCCGAAGTCCGCGGCGCCATATTTGAAACTACTCGCTATGTAAATGTCGGTGGCGATCGCCGACATTCACATAGCGATAGCGGGAATCGGCGTATAACACGCACCTACGACTTTCCCCTGATTTTAAGGGGAAAAAAGTGCGTGTTATACGCCGATAAATACGGTAATTAAAATTCAAGTATGTAGCATTTAGACAGTTAAAACAGGATAAAACAACAACGAGCTCGCAGCCCAATGTCACTTCCGTTGTCCATACGTTCCAACATGTGTCGTCACAATCACGTGACTTTACCAGGGAATGAAGTCATGAAGTGATCGTGACGCCACGCGTTGGAACGTTTGGACACCGGAAGTGACGTTAGGCCGCGAGCTCACGGCTCGTTGTTGTTTTAACTGTCTAAATGCTACATACAGATTGGAACCGAAAAGGATAAACATCTAAGGAGATCGTTTGAAGGACACGATAATCTGGATCACCCCCCCGGTTATTCCTATGCTGTTTACCTTACAGCGGTAGGGAACCACTGCACCATTAGGTGAAGTTGCACCGAAGACAAGAATCACCCAAGTCACATTGTCACTTTTGTCAGTTGATATCCAGCACCTGATCCTCTGAAGAAGACCCCAACTTTAGGGGTTGAAACGCGTCAGGTTTAATGTTCATGATAAAAATATTGTTATGAACAAATGTCTGCTTATGTATGTTCAGCCAACTATTCTTTTAAAATAATTCCCACTGGAGCTCATTGTTTTTAACTCTGATGATATATTATTATCCAATAAAATTGCTACATTTTTTCATACAACATTGACTACATCTGTTATTGTGCTGCCTAAAAACCCCAATGTGGGGAAACCTTTCTTTTTTGTTCTAATTTCTAAGGGGTGAGCAGCAATCCTCTTTTCTCCTCCCTAGTGTCGCCTCCATTTTTTCGAGATATCCAGCACCTTATCCTTCATTAATAAGTTCACCGGCACTTTCTTTGAAGACACCATTCCCTTTGAACTTTTAGTTATTGTGAAGTTTTCACCACTTGCACTTTATTACGTGTAGATTCATAGAATGTAGCATATTTTATGAATTTTAATTATATAATTTTTTTTTTGCACAGAGAATATTATCTACTATGTAGTAATTTTGATGTATGAAATCATTGATCATTTTCACATGTATTTGTATGTCTATGAGCTTATACATTTAGCACTTTGTCACCTTAGCACTTTATTTTGGAGCGCAGCACCATATTTTGGTTTATTTGGATAAGAACACTGGTTGTAGAAGTGCAAACGACTTGCTATGGGGGCAGGCGGCAGGAGGGAGGAGCGAAGAGGAGGATAAGGGCTGCTCTATGCAAAACCATTACACAGAGTAGGCAAGTATAACATGTATCTTAAAGTGGAGTTCCACCCACTTTTACAACTCTTCAGCATCCCTCACTAAACTATGCACTGTAAACAAATTGGATATTTTTTTATTTTTTTTCTCAGCACCTACTGTATATCTGCTGTATTCATTTTTCACTTCCTCCTCCCTGGCCGTGGCCCATCGCATCATTTCCTGTTTGCAAGGCCTTCTGGGAAGGGGCGGCAACTTCCTCTGAAACTGCCGTTGCTATGGAAACCTGACCTGAAACCTATTACACTGCTTGTGCTGCACTGAGCATGTGCGAGATCTGCAAGGATGAGATCCAGGAAGAAATACAGTCTGGCTTCAGATGCCCACACTTAAGATGGCCACGGCCTGCTGCAAGTTTATAAAATAACAAAATACTGCTATAAACTAACAGAACAGACCTTAGTTTACAGACTAACTTTACTAGAATACATTAAGCTTGTGTATTATAGGAGTATTGTTATTTAAAAAGTATAATTTCGTCCGGAACATCACTTTAATTTAAAAAAAAGACAAAACAAAAACGAACGTTTAGAATCACTTTAATGCCGTCTGTGACCAGGTCACTGTTAAGCAGTTGCAAGGAGAAGTAAAAGGCACATGACAAATTGTTGCAGAGCTAAAACTATGTGTTGCAGCACAAACAGAGTGCATGAGACAGATTAAAGAGGAAGTAAACCAGGGTGGGTTTTACTTCCTCTTTTTCCCCCTGCAAAGTAAAAGCATACTAGCCCATTATGTGGCACTTACCTGCTAACGAAGCCCGCGTTGTCCCCGCTTGTGGCCGCATCCATCTTCACCACTCTTCCTTTCCGGGGCCGTGGACTCCGGCTCTGTGGCCGGCTGGAGTCGCGGGAGCCGTCATTCAAGGCACTTGCGAGTGAAGAAACGGCGCGGAGGGCCGTTTCTTCACAGCGCAAGTGCCAATGACGTCAGCGCAATCCTTTATGGAAAATACCTCCGTGCAGGTTTAGGAGATATTTACAGTACCTACAGGTAAGCCTTATTATAGGCTTACCGGTAGGTAAAAGTGGTGTAACTAGGTTTACAACCACTTTAAAGTGGTGTTCCGGCCAAAATTATACTTTTTAAATAAAAATACCCCTATAATACACAAGCTTAATGTATTCTAGTAAAGTTAGTCTGTAAACTAAGGTCTGTTTTGTTAGTTTATAGCAGTAGTTTGTTATTTTATAAACTTACAGCAGGCCGTGGCCATCTTAAGTCTGGGCATCTGAAGCCAGACTGTATTTCTTCCTGGATCTCATCCTTGCAAATCTCGCACATGCTCAGTGCAGCACAAGCAGTGTAATAGGTTTCAGGTCAGGTTTCCATAGCAACGACAGTGTCAGAGGAAGTTGCCGCCCCTTCCCAGAAGGCATTGCAAACAGGAAATGATGCGATGGGCCGCGGCCAGGGAGGAGGAAGTGAAAAATGTATACAGCAGATATACAGTATGTGCTGAGAAAAAAAATAAAAAATATCCAATTTGTTTACAGTGCACAGTTTAGAGAGGGATGCTGAAGAGTTGTAAAAGTGGGTGGAACTCCACTTTAAGGGAAATATGTTGCAGTGTCTGGGAAACATTTTAGTTGACCCCCTAAGGGGGAAAGGGAGCCAACCCTGTCAGCTCCTAAGGAGTAGGGACAAGCCCTTGTACTCTCTGATGGCGGTCTGGGTGTGCAATGGCAGTCCCTGTGGGACATCCTGCATAAACCAGACAGAGGACATACACCCCAAAAAATCTTCAGGGACTATTTTCAACCAGAGAGGTGAAGCAGGACCCTGGACTCTGCCGCTAGCTTCACATGGTACACCTGCAAACAACCTGGGAGCACCTTCAACGCAGCCCAGTGCCCAAAGCATTACATTCCGGCCCTGTCCTCAGAGGGTTCTGGGTACGGCCTCCAAGGTTATGCAGAAAACTGGCAGGTCCGCAAAAAAAACCATTGAGTTACTTAGCTATTCAGCTACTGCAGAGACATGCTAGAAGAAAAATAATCTCGATGAAATGCAAAAAAGTGGGTTTGCTTTTCTCAGAAAATAGAAGAAATCTATACTCCTAAGGACACTAGCAAAAAAAAAACTGAAGCATGATGGGAGTGGGAGGGGTTATGTCGGGTTCTCCTATTGCTATATTTGCTGGTGTCCAATCTCCTGAAGGAAGCTGCGTAACCCAATGTCTTGTCTCTGAATATTCCACCTGTGTCCACTAATGAATGATTAAGTAACTATGATGGTTTATTTAAGTAACTGCAGCTCTGTTGGGCAGATTTTCTTCACCTCCTGTGTGATCACCAAGACAGGAAGTAGTCTGCCTATATAAATTCTTAAAGCGAACCTTAGTACCCCCCCCCCAAGCTATCCCCCCCCCCCCGCTATGGCTCCCAGCATTCTTGCCCCTCTCTGCAGTATTATTTTGCACTTTTTTTTGTCCAATTTCTTTTATATCACACATTAATCCTGGCCCCTCCTCCTGGAGTTTACTACTGCTTTAAAGTGAAAGACTGCATAGCAGCGGGCAGTCATCCAATCCTTCAGACAGCCAGATAATGGAGAGACCACCAACCTCCATTGTGCAGGTGACCAATCCACTATCTAAAAGATAGTTTTATATTTAAGATACATTCATAATTTATTCAGCATGAAATGGAGCTCAGTTATGTAGCATGGGGCTGTATATTCTGCAATATTTACATTTTTGGTAAACTTATTCAATGAATCCAAGCTCTGCAAGCTGAGATAACATGCACTGCATTCACACAATTTTACAGTAACCAGGAGATAAAGGAATATTCCTGAACTTTGTTTTATTTAATTTTTTTTCAAATGTACACTACAAACTGTATGATTAAATCGGTTCTGATATCTCTGTATTTTTCTAAATAGGAAACCTTCATTTTTTTTGCAAATATTAAAGATTCTAACTACCAGCAAGAATGAGTTCTTACATTTAAAGAGCACCTGTCATTTCAGATCCATCATGGCAGCGCCTGTTAGCGGGTGTCCACTCACCTTCTGCTGCCACGTCCCTCACCTTGTTGTGTCACTGCCGCATCACCAGCCGTCCCATTAAAGTGAATGAGCCAACGGCGGCGTCAGAGGAGGGGCCAACGGCGGCGTCAGAGGAGGGGCCAACGGCGGCGTCAGAGGAGGGGCCAACGGCGGCGTCAGTGGAGGGGCCAACGGCGGCGTCAGTGGAGGGGCCAACGGCGGCGTCAGTGGAGGGGCCAACGGCGGCGTCAGTGGAGGGGCCAACGGCGGCGTCAGTGGAGGGGCCAACGGCGGCGTCAGTGGAGGGGCCAACGGCGGCGTCAGTGGAGGGGCCAACGGCGGCGTCAGTGGAGGGGCCAACGGCGGCGTCAGTGGAGGGGCCAACGGCGGCGTCAGTGGAGGGGCCAACGGCGGCGTCAGTGGAGGGGCCAACGGCGGCGTCAGTGGAGGGGCCAACGGCGGCGTCAGTGGAGGGGCCAACGGCGGCGTCAGTGGAGGGGCCAACGGCGGCGTCAGTGGAGGGGCCAACGGAGGGGCCAGTGGAGGGGCCAACGGAGGGGCCAGTGGAGGGGTCAACGGCGGGGCCAGTGGAGGGGTCAACGGCGGGGCCAGTGGAGGGGTCAACGGCGGGGCCAGTGGAGGGGTCAACGGCGGGGCCAGTGGAGGGGTCAACGGCGGGGCCAGTGGAGGGGTCAACGGCGGGGCCAGTGGAGGGGTCAACGGCGGGACCAGTGGAGGGGTCAACGGCGGGACCAGTGGAGGGGTCAACGGCGGGACCAGTGGAGAGGTCAACGGCGGGGCCAGTGGAGGGGTCAACGGCGGGGCCAGTGGAGGGGTCAACGGCGGGGCCAGTGGAGGGGTCAACGGCGGGGCCAGTGGAGGGGTCAACGGCGGGGCCAGTGGAGGGGTCAACGGCGGGGCCAGTGGAGGGGTCAACGGCGGGGCCAGTGGAGGGGTCAACGGCGGGGCCAGTGGAGGGGTCAACGGCGGGGCCAGTGGAGGGGTCAACGGCGGGGCCAGAGGAGGGGTCAACGGCGGGGTCAGAGGAGGAGTCAACGGCGGGGTCAGAGGAGGAGTCAACGGCGGGGTCAGAGGAGGAGTCAACGGCGGGGTCAGAGGAGGAGTCAACGGCGGGGTCAGAGGAGGGGTCAACGGCGGGGTCAGAGGAGGGGTCAACGGCGGGGTCAGAGGAGGGGTCAACGGCGGGGTCAGAGGAGGGGCCAACGGCGGCGTCAGTGGAGGGGCCAACGGCGGCGTCAGAGGAGGGGCCAACGGCGGCGTCAGAGGAGGGGCCAACGGCGGCGTCAGTGGAGGGGCCAACGGCGGCGTCAGTGGAGGGGCCAACGGCGGCGTCAGTGGAGGGGCCAACGGCGGCGTCAGTGGAGGGGCCAACGGCGGCGTCAGTGGAGGGGCCAACGGCGGCGTCAGTGGAGGGGCCAACGGCGGCGTCAGTGGAGGGGCCAACGGCGGCGTCAGTGGAGGGGCCAACGGCGGCGTCAGTGGAGGGGCCAACGGCGGCGTCAGTGGAGGGGCCAACGGCGGCGTCAGTGGAGGGGCCAACGGCGGCGTCAGTGGAGGGGCCAACGGCGGCGTCAGTGGAGGGGCCAACGGCGGCGTCAGTGGAGGGGCCAACGGCGGCGTCAGTGGAGGGGCCAACGGCGGCGTCAGTGGAGGGGCCAACGGCGGCGTCAGTGGAGGGGCCAACGGCGGCGTCAGTGGAGGGGCCAACGGCGGCGTCAGTGGAGGGGCCAACGGCGGCGTCAGTGGAGGGGCCAACGGCGGCGTCAGTGGAGGGGCCAACGGCGGCGTCAGTGGAGGGGCCAACGGCGGCGTCAGTGGAGGGGCCAACGGCGGCGTCAGTGGAGGGGCCAACGGCGGCGTCAGTGGAGGGGCCAACGGCGGCGTCAGTGGAGGGGCCAACGGCGGCGTCAGTGGAGGGGCCAACGGCGGCGTCAGTGGAGGGGCCAACGGAGGGGCCAGTGGAGGGGTCAACGGCGGCGTCAGTGGAGGGGCCAACGGCGGCGTCAGTGGAGGGGTCAACGGCGGCGCCAGTGGAGGGGTCAACGGCGGGGCCAGTGGAGGGGTCAACGGCGGGGCCAGAGGAGGGGTCAACGGCGGGGTCAGAGGAGGAGTCAACGGCGGGGTCAGAGGAGGAGTCAACGGCGGGGTCAGAGGAGGAGTCAACGGCGGGGTCAGAGGAGGAGTCAACGGCGGGGTCAGAGGAGGAGTCAACGGCGGGGTCAGAGGAGGAGTCAACGGCGGGGTCAGAGGAGGAGTCAACGGCGGGGTCAGAGGAGGGGCCAACGGCGGCGTCAGTGGAGAGGCCAACGGCGGCGTCAGAGGAGGGGCCAACGGCGGCGTCAGAGGAGGGGCCAACGGCGGCGTCAGAGGAGGGGCCAACGGCGGCGTCAGTGGAGGGGCCAACGGCGGCGTCAGTGGAGGGGCCAACGGCGGCGTCAGTGGAGGGGCCAACGGCGGCGTCAGTGGAGGGGCCAACGGCGGCGTCAGTGGAGGGGCCAACGGCGGCGTCAGTGGAGGGGCCAACGGCGGCGTCAGTGGAGGGGCCAACGGCGGCGTCAGTGGAGGGGCCAACGGCGGCGTCAGTGGAGGGGCCAACGGCGGCGTCAGTGGAGGGGCCAACGGCGGCGTCAGTGGAGGGGCCAACGGCGGCGTCAGTGGAGGGGCCAACGGCGGCGTCAGTGGAGGGGCCAACGGCGGCGTCAGTGGAGGGGCCAACGGCGGCGTCAGTGGAGGGGCCAACGGCGGCGTCAGTGGAGGGGCCAACGGCGGCGTCAGTGGAGGGGCCAACGGCGGCGTCAGTGGAGGGGCCAACGGAGGGGCCAGTGGAGGGGTCAACGGCGGGGCCAGTGGAGGGGTCAACGGCGGGGCCAGTGGAGGGGTCAACGGCGGGGCCAGTGGAGGGGTCAACGGCGGGGCCAGTGGAGGGGTCAACGGCGGGGCCAGTGGAGGGGTCAACGGCGGGGCCAGTGGAGGGGTCAACGGCGGGGCCAGTGGAGGGGTCAACGGCGGGGCCAGTGGAGGGGTCAACGGCGGGGCCAGTGGAGGGGTCAACGGCGGGGCCAGTGGAGGGGTCAACGGCGGGACCAGTGGAGGGGTCAACGGCGGGGCCAGTGGAGGGGTCAACGGCGGGACCAGTGGAGGGGTCAACGGCGGGACCAGTGGAGGGGTCAACGGCGGGGCCAGTGGAGGGGTCAACGGCGGGGCCAGTGGAGGGGTCAACGGCGGGGCCAGTGGAGGGGTCAACGGCGGGGCCAGTGGAGGGGTCAACGGCGGGGCCAGTGGAGGGGTCAACGGCGGGGCCAGTGGAGGGGTCAACGGCGGGGCCAGTGGAGGGGTCAACGGCGGTGCCAGTGGAGGGGTCAACGGCGGGGCCAGTGGAGGGGTCAGCGGCGGGGCCAGAGGAGGGGTCAACGGCGGGGTCAGAGGAGGAGTCAACGGCGGGGTCAGAGGAGGAGTCAACGGCGGGGTCAGAGGAGGAGTCAACGGCGGGGTCAGAGGAGGAGTCAACGGCGGGGTCAGAGGAGGAGTCAACGGCGGGGTCAGAGGAGGAGTCAACGGCGGGGTCAGAGGAGGAGTCAACGGCGGGGTCAGAGGAGGAGTCAACAGCGGGGTCAGAGGAGGAGTCAACAGCGGGGTCAGAGGAGGAGTTGCTGTGAGACAGAGATGACAGTTGCTCTTGAAAAATGATTAATTTTAATTTTTAAATCGAGTTGATTTAAATCAAAGCCTTTTTACTAGGGATATAAATCATGATTTAAATCAAATCTCCCCTATCTAGTCATCTCCCCCACAGAAACCTACAGTATGAGACATGACTTTGTATCCATCTGCTTTCTCTACAAGAAAATCTGGAAGAGATGTGAACAATTCTCACCTTTGGAGAAACGACTTTAATCAGCTCATTAAGGAACCGGAATTTTCCAACCTCGCTGTGGAACCTTTTCCCGCAGTTTTTCATGCATGCTTCTAGAACCTGAAAAATATGCAATCAGGAAAAACTTGTTTTTGTTTTGACAGTCCAATGACAGCCCAAGCTTCCCTAAAAAGTCAGTGTGCTGAAAAACAACCAGAAAATAACCAGTCATATGATCACGCTGCTGCAGACCCCCCCCCCCCCCAGGTAGACGCACACCTGTGGACTGGAGTTCACCCATCATGGGGTGTACCACCAAGATCACAGGTGTAGAAAGAGCCGTATGGTTGACAAGAAAAGACAGCCAAATACTCCCCTAGTGCATTATCCGGGTAAAAACTGAATTTATCGATATGAAAAGCAACCAATAAAATGCATACTCACAAAGGTGCACAAGAATACAGCAAGTACATGGAAGGATGACATGAGGTAGAAACTTCTCATGTGTTTCTGCCGCCTCATGCATGCTAACGCTTCTTCAGAGCTGTGCTAATCCTTCTTCACCCCAAAGCTTTTACATATCAGGGTTAGCACAGCTCTGAAGAAGGGGGTGGACCCCTGAAACGCGTTAGCATGCATGTGTGAGGCGGCAGAAACACATGAGAAGTTTCTACCTCATGTCATCCTTCCATGTACTTGCTGTATTCTTGTGCACCTTTGTGAGTATGCATTTTATTGGTTGCTTTTCATATCGATAAATTCAGTTTTGACCCGAATAATGCACTAGGGGGTTTGCGCCTTCCCCTTTTTTTGTTTTTGTAGGCATATAGTTGGCCTGGTCTGTGGATAATAGAGGGAGAGCTTCCTCGGGGTCAAGCAATGGGAGCTTCAACCTGTTTCTTTCGTGTTGGAGTGACTGCAGCTCGCTGATTGCTGTAATTTTGTGCATGATGCCTTGTTCATATAATATATTTGATTTCTAATGTTATGTAAATATGTAATATGGAAAATGTTATGTTTGTGAGAAAATTAATATAAGAAAAGTAGCGAGAGGACGAAAGAGGGATCAGGAAATCCCCGACATGGAATGTCACCATAAAGTGCCCTGTAAAGACAGCCTGGGGGGTGATGGGAGGATGTCTGTGAACTGAACAGTGAGCATGGAGAAGGTGGGAGGTGAGAGGGGATACGGAAGGCGGCGGGATCCGGGGACACGGAAGGCGGCGGGATCCGGGGACACGGAAGGCGGCGGGATCCGGGGACACGGAAGGCGGCGGGATCCGGGGACACGGAAGGCGGAGGGATCCGGGGACGGCGGAAGGCGGAGGGATCCGGGGACGGCGGAAGGCGGAGGGATCCGGGGACGGCGGAAGGCGGAGGGATCCGGGGACGGCGGAAGGCGGAGGGATCCGGGGACGGCGGAAGGCGGAGGGATCCGGGGACGGCGGAAGGCGGAGGGATCCGGGGACGGCGGAAGGATAAGGGGACGCGGAAGGCGGCGGGATCCGGGGACACGGAAGGCGGAGGGATCCGGGGACACGGAAGGCGGAGGGATCCGGGGACACGGAAGGCGGAGGGATCCGGGGACACGGAAGGCGGAGGGATCCGGGGACACGGAAGGCGGAGGGATCCGGGGACACGGAAGGCGGAGGGATCCGGGGACACGGAAGGCGGAGGGATCCGGGGACACGGAAGGCGGAGGGATCCGGGGACACGGAAGGCGGAGGGATCCGGGGACACGGAAGGCGGAGGGATCCGGGGACACGGAAGGCGGAGGGATCCGGGGACACGGAAGGCGGAGGGATCCGGGGACACGGAAGGCGGAGGGATCCGGGGACACGGAAGGCGGAGGGATCCGGGGACACGGAAGGCGGAGGGATCCGGGGACACGGAAGGCGGAGGGATCCGGGGACACGGAAGGCGGAGGGATCCGGGGACACGGAAGGCGGAGGGATCCGGGGACACGGAAGGCGGAGGGATCCGGGGACACGGAAGGCGGAGGGATCCGGGGACACGGAAGGCGGAGGGATCCGGGGACACGGAAGGCGGAGGGATCCGGGGACACGGAAGGCGGAGGGATCCGGGGACACGGAAGGCGGAGGGATCCGGGGACACGGAAGGCGGAGGGATCCGGGGACACGGAAGGCGGAGGGATCCGGGGACACGGAAGGCGGAGGGATCCGGGGACACGGAAGGCGGAGGGATCCGGGGACACGGAAGGCGGAGGGATCCGGGGACACGGAAGGCGGAGGGATCCGGGGACACGGAAGGCGGAGGGATCCGGGGACACGGAAGGCGGAGGGATCCGGGGACACGGAAAGCGGAGGGATCCGGGGACACGGAAGGCGGAGGGAACCGGGGACACGGAAGGCGGAGGGAACCGGGGACACGGAAGGCGGAGGGATCCGGGGACACGGAAGGCGGAGGGATCCGGGGACACGGAAGGCGGAGGGATCCGGGGACACGGAAGGCGGAGGGATCCGGGGACACAGAGGTGAGAGTGTGGACACCGGATGTATGACTGTAGGGGAGGACATTTAGGACATATCAGGTGGGAGTTGTACAGAAGAGGAGAGAGCTGTGGGAGGAGGAGAATGAGGTGTACAGGTAAGCTACATACCAATGAGAAAGTAATGTTAGTATAGAAGTGTCTACAATAGAAGGATTTGGGTTCTGGTGTATCGAATACACCAGATTGGTGGGCAGTTTGGTGTGTGGGTTGAAGGATGTGCTGTGGGTGGGATACAAAGAAAAGGGGGGAGGGACCAGTGTGTGCGCGCCGGACACAGGGGGGAGGGACCAGTGTGTGCGCGCCGGACACAGGGGGGAGGGACCAGTGTGCGCGCGCCGGACACAGGGGGGAGGGACCAGTGTGCGCGCGCCGGACACAGGGGGGAGGGACCAGTGTGCGCGCGCCGGACACAGGGGGGAGGGACCAGTGTGCGCGCGCCGGACACAGGGGGGAGGGACCAGTGTGCGCGCGCCGGACACAGGGGGGAGGGACCAGTGTGCGCGCGCCGGACACAGGGGGGAGGGACCAGTGTGCGCGCGCCGGACACAGGGGGGAGGGACCAGTGTGCGCGCGCCGGACACAGGGGGGAGGGACCAGTGTGCGCGCGCCGGACACAGGGGGGAGGGACCAGTGTGCGCGCGCCGGACACAGGGGGGAGGGACCAGTGTGCGCGCGCCGGACACAGGGGGGAGGGACCAGTGTGCGCGCGCCGGACACAGGGGGGAGGGACCAGTGTGCGCGCGCCGGACACAGGGGGGAGGGACCAGTGTGCGCGCGCCGGACACAGGGGGGAGGGACCAGTGTGCGCGCGCCGGACACAGGGGGGAGGGACCAGTGTGCGCGCGCCGGACACAGGGGGGAGGGACCAGTGTGTGCGCGCCGGACACAGGGGGGAGGGACCAGTGTGTGCGCGCCGGACACAGGGGGGAGGGACCAGTGTGTGCGCGCCGGACACAGGGGGGAGGGACCAGTGTGTGCGCGCCGGACACAGGGGGGAGGGACCAGTGTGTGCGCGTCGGACACAGGGGGGAGGGACCAGTGTGTGCGCGTCGGACACAGGGGGGAGGGACCAGTGTGTGCGCGTCGGACACAGGGGGGAGGGACCAGTGTGTGCGCGTCGGACACAGGGGGGAGGGACCAGTGTGTGCGCGTCGGACACAGGGGGAGGGACCAATGTGTGCGCGCCGGACATAGGGGGAGGGACCAGTGTGTGTGCTCTGGGTGGAAAACGGGGAGAGACGAACCCACCATCAGGTCTTCCTGCCCCCGCAGCAAATTACCAACAAGCCTCCCCCCTCCACATTCCCGGAATCTGTATACATCTAATAGAAGATAAAACAATGAAGTCACCGCCAGAGCTTGCATGGCCTCCCACTCCTGAGGGGACTGGATCTTGTGTGCCAGGAGCCGCGTGGCCAGCTGAGGCCTGAAAGAGGAAACACTCCGCATTAGTGACCGAGATTACAGAGGAACTCCGCCTACATAGACCAATCTGATATCATAAAGAGGAACTCTGCCTACATAGATTGTTAAAGGGTCTCACATATACCGATATCATATAGAGGAGCTCTGCCTAGATTATTATATACACAGAGCCGAGATCAGACAGGGAGCTCCACCTAGATATAATATTGCATATACAATCTGATATCATAAAGAAGAGCTCCGCTTAGACATATTATTACATAAATAGTAAAATGTCCACAGGCACCTACGCCCTGTACAACCACTTTTATCTACAGGTAAGCCTATATTAAGGCACATCGTGCCCTTTCTAATAGGGGTCATGCCGTGACTGGCGGCGCATGCGCGGGAGTGACGTCACGCGACCCCGGTCAGTCACAGAGCCGGAGTTCGCAGCCACGGAAGGAAGAGGTGTGAAGATGGACGCTCCCTGCTAGTGGGGACAACGGTGATATTGTCACAAAATGGGCTACTATGCATTATGCTTTACCTTTTTAGGGAAATAAAGAGGAAGTAAAACCCACCAGGGGTTTACTTCCTCTTTAATTATTATGAACAGCTTTCATAAGGTGTTCCCAGATGAGAGAAAATGTAAAACAGAGAGTGATGTTCAGTCCAAAAGACACAGGCGGTGATATAAATGTGGAGTTTGTTGAAGTGCACCTCACACCAGAGATCCTCAAAACGTGCGTCCCACTCCCCTTAGGGGTTCACACCAGAAAGTTAAAACATCAGGCCTTAAATTGTTTTAAAATGACCGTCATCCTCCTACATGGATAGTGTCAGCGCTGCAAATCGTCTCCACCGGTCGTTTTTTTATGTTAACCTTACTTTAAAATAAAGCAATCCAGCGCCGAGAGGTCAGAGCTGCAGGCGCTCCCATCTTCACCCGTCTTGCTTCCGAGTACGCAGACTCCGGCTCTACGACTGGCCAGAGGCGCGATGACGCCACTCCCGTGCATGCGCCGCAGTTTATGGCACAGGGCTCTGAAGGAACGGCACGGGTGATGTCACTAGCTGCATGTACAATAAATATCTCCTAAACGGCGCACATTTAGGAGATATTTAAAGTACCTATAGGTAAAGCCTTATTATAGGTAAGAGCAAAAGATGGCAGTTTACTTCCACTTTAAAGGATAAGTCCACCTTAACCACTTCAATACTGGGCACTTTCGCTCCCTTCCTTCCCAGACCAATTTTCAGCTTTCAGCGCTCTCACAATTTCAATGACAATTGCGCGGTCATGCAATGCTGTACCCAAATGAAATTTTTATCATTTTGTTCCCACAAATAGCTTTCTTTTGGTGGTATTTATTCATGATTCCGTTTTTTATTTTTTGCAATATAAGCCAAAAAAAGAGCGGAAATTTGGAAAAAAAAAAACAATATTTTCTTCTTTCTATTGTAATAAAAATCCAATAAAATCGAATTTTGTCATAAATTTAAGCCAAAACGTATTCTGCTACATGTTTTTGTTTAAAAAAAATCCTGTTAAGTGTATAATAATTGGTTTGTGTGATCACGGACACATGTGCGCAAATGATCATGTACAGATGTGCGCAGGTGATCACAGACATATGTGTGCAGATAATCATTGGGACATGTGATTTTACTGGGACATATGTGGGGGACAGGTGTTTTTACTATGTGGGGACATGTGTTTTGGGGACATGTGTTTTTACTTTGTGTTTTTTTTACATGTGTGGGGACACTAGACTGGTGATCAGTGAGTAAAAAGCTGTAAAAAACAGCTCATACTCACTGATCACCAGCCGGCTCTGTGTTTACATCACATGACGGCTGTGATTCGACACGGCCGTCATGTGATCAGGAGGGCCAATCGCAGAGCCCTCCTACCGATTGGAGATGCGCCGTGTCCGGGTGACACGAGCGCATCTGGGCTGCGCGGGCACGCGCGCGATCCCGCTCCTTCTGAGGGACGTTCCTGAACGTCCACTCAGAAGAAGAGATAGCCCATCCGGCCGTTTATGTGCAGTGGCCGGGTGGGAAGTGGTTAAAGCAGGATTCCAGCCGTGAAAAAAAAAAAAATTTAAAAGTCAGCAGCTACAAACACTGTAGCTGCTGACTTTAAATAAGTACTTACCTGTCCTGGGTGCCCGCGATGTCGGCTGCCCGAGGCCGACTCGTCCCTCGGCTCTCGGGTTCCGGCACTGCCATCCTAAGTAAGGGAAAAAGGCAGTGGAGCCTTGCGGCTTACCTGCCAGTTTCCTACTGCGCATGCGCGAGCGGCGCTTTGTGAATGGGACGCGATGTGTTGTGGGACACACACAGTTCCCATAACACACCGCGCCGCATTCCCCAGAAGACAACGCGGGGAGCAGAAGACTGAAGATCACCGCGGTGTAGGAAGAGGCGGATTAGGAAGACTGCCCAGCAACAGCCATTTCACGTAAGTGAAAAAAATTTTTTTTTGCCTCCATTTTTTTTAGGTATTTTTTTGTGCAATTTTTTTTTTTCAGGGTGGACCTCCACTATAACACTAAAATCTCTACAGACATCCACAGTCTAACACCAACCTATCTAGCCCTGTAAAGAATAATTCAGCATTTATACCTTTCTTGAAGCCGATCCAATGGGATCCCACACTGAGCTGCCAGCCGTGGCTCTGCTGTGGAGGCGGGTCCAGAGGACGCAGCCGACAACGGAAGCCCCACAGTAACTCTATGGGTGACGCCACATTCCATTCATTTCGGCCGTGTCCTCTGCAGAGCTTCCGCCGCTGGAGATCGGACCAGAGCAGCTTAAAAAAAAAAAAAAAAAAAAAGATATGTATAGAGATTTTTCTTCTTTAGAGGGCTAGATAGGTTAGTGTTAGATCGTGGATGTCTGTAGATGTAGAGACTTTAGTGTTCGGGTGGACTTATCCTTTAAGATGCCGGTGCTGAAGACAGAAGATGAGAACGCTGGGGTGCGCCCATCGCTGGATCCTGGGACAGGCGAGTGGCTGTTTATTAAAAGTCAGCAGCTACAGGATTTTATACAGTATTTGTAGCTGCTGAATTTTTTTTTTTTTTTACACACCAGACCGGAGCTCCTCCTTAATTTGAGGGGGTCCCCGGCTTCTGGTGAGTGTGATTAGAATGGGGAAAGCACAATATAGAAGAAGACGGCAGAGGGATATTGGAGCTCTCAGGGTGATCTCTACTACAGCAGCCGGGGACTGATATAAAGACAGAGCCGGTCATCACAGATCTGTAATCAGAGGAAATCCTCCCAGATAAACCATCGAAGGGGAAATAAAGTTCCTCTGGTGATCCCTGTGATCAGGCGGGATGTCTTCTCTGCAATAAAATACACTGACCTGCCTGCAGCGCCTCCCAGCATGTACACTGGGCTCTGCATGCGCAACTCGGCTTACAGCGGCTGGCCCGATCCCTGTGTGCTGGAATGATATATATATATATATATATATATATATATATCTATATCATGTTTGGGGGTTCTAAGTAATTTTCTAGCAAAAAATACGGATTTTAACTTGTAAACACCATATTTCAAAAATAGGCTTAGTCATGAAAGGGTTAATGTCCGAATAAATAATTTGATTGGGCCAAGCTCCTATTTATAAAGGGACATTAAATGTGGAGTTAGGCTTTAAAGGGGGCCGCCATATACTGATATCATAGGAGGGGCTCCACCTGATACCATAAAGAGGAGCTCCGCCTGGATATAGTATTACATATACTGACCTGATATCATAAAGAAGAACCCCGCCTAGATTTATTATTACATATAGTGACCTGCAATAATAAAGAGAAGCTCCGCCTAGATCTATTTTTACAGGCTCAACATATATTGATTTTAATAAAGAGGAACTCCACCTAGATATATTACATATACTGATCTATCATAAAGAGGAACTCTGCCCAAATATATTCGTAAAGTGCCGCCTTATAATGATATAAAGAGGAGCTCCAATTGATATGATATAAAGAAGGAGCCGTACCTAGATATATTACTACATATCATCTGTGCTCATAAAGAGGAGCTCCACCCAATTATCTTATCACACGATTACCATATATGGATATGTAGAACTTCACCCGAAAGGGAAATTCTGCTTGTTTGGAACCTCCTCCCCTCTTCTTTAACAACTGACACTTTTTTTTTTATGGGGGGGGGGGGAGCATATCACAGGTCCTGGAAGTCTGGGGGACCGGTTTCCCTTCGTTAGGAAGTCAGCGCCTAAACCCGAAGCCAAGTGAAGAATCGGGTCAGGTGAGGACAGCGCTGGATCCCTGGACAGGTAAGTGTCCTAAAGTTAAAAGTCAACAGCTACAGGATTTGTACAGGATTTGTAGGTGCCGACTTTCAATTTTTGGGGGGAGAAATTTTATAGAGAACCTCCATCTAGATACATTGTTAAAGGCTTGCACTACTTATGAAGAGATGATGGTGGTAGTAGTCGTACCCCTCCAGGTCACGGTTGAGCTGATGACAGAACGCCTCCACATCTTCCCAGCTCTGCTCCTTGTTCAGGGGGTTTGTAGCCCGATCTGTGAAATAAAGAAAGAAAATCAAATTTACCGACTATCATTTCCTCCCCGGGGTGTCACGAGGACCACCGGAACCCCCCCATACAGACACGAGGACCACCGGAACCCCCCATACAGACACGAGGACCACCGGAACCCCCCCATACAGACACGAGGACCACCGGAACCCCCCCCCATACAGACACGAGGACCACCGGAACCCCCCCATACAGACACGAGGACCACCGGAACCCCCCCATATAGACACGAGGACCACCGGAACCCCCCCATATACACACGAGGACCACCGGAACCCCCCCATACAGACACGAGGACCACCGGAACCCCCCCCCCCATACAGACACGAGGACCACCGGAACCCCCCCCATACAGACACGAGGACCACCGGAACCCCCCCCATACAGACACGAGGACTACCGGAACCCCCCCATACAGACACGAGGAACATCGGAACCCCCCCCATACAGACACGAGGACCACCGGAACCCCCCCCATACAGACACGAGGACCACCGGAACCCCCCCATACAGACACGAGGAACATCGGAACCCCCCCATACAGACGCGAGGACCACCGGAACCCCCCCATACAGACACGAGGACCACCGGAACCCCCCCATACAGACACGAGGACCACCGGAACCCCCCCATACAGACACGAGGACCACCGGAACCCCCCCCCCATACAGACACGAGGAACATCGGAACCCCCCCCCATACAGACACCGGGACCACCGGAACCCCCCCATACAGACACCGGGACCACCGGAACCCCCCCCCCCCCATACAGACACCGGGACCACCGGAACCCCCCCCCCATACAGACACCGGGACCACCGGAACCCCCCCCATACAGACACCGGGACCACCGGAACCCCCCCCTACAGACACCGGGACCCCTGGAACCCCCCCCCCATACAGACACCGGGACCACCGGAACCCCCCCCCCCCATACAGACACTGGGACCACCGGAACCCCCCCATACAGACACCGGGACCACCGGAACCCCCCCATACAGACACCGGGACCACCGGAACCCCCCATACAGACACCGGGACCACCGGAACCCCCCCATACAGACACCGGGACCACCGGAACCCCCCCATACAGACACCGGGACCACCGGAACCCCCCCATACATACACCGGGACCACCGGAACCCCCCCATACAGACACCGGAACCCCCCCATACAGACACCGGGACCACCGGAACCCCCCCCATACAGACACCGGGACCACCGGAACCCGCCCCCATACAGACACCGGGACCACCGGAACCCGCCCCCATACAGACACCGGGACCACCGGAACCCCCCCCATACAGACACCGGGACCACCGGAACCCCCCCCATACAGACACCGGGACCACCGGAACCCCCCCCATACAGACACCGGGACCACCGGAACCCCCCCATACAGACACCGGGAACACCCCCCCATACAGACACCGGGACCACCGGAACCCCCCCCCATACAGACACCGGGACCACCGGAACCCCCCCCATACAGACACCGGGACCACCGGAACCCCCCCCATACAGACACCGGGACCACCGGAACCCCCCCCCATACAGACACCGGGACCACCGGAACCCCCCCATACAGACACCGGGACCACCGGAACCCCCCCCATACAGACACCGGGACCACCGGAACCCCCCCCATACAGACACCGGGACCACCGGAACCCCCCCCCCATACAGACACCGGGACCACCGGAACCCCCCCCATACAGACACCGGGACCACCGGAACCCCCCCATACAGACACCGGGACCACCGGAACCCCCCCCATACAGACACCGGGACCACCGGAACCCCCCCCCATACAGACACCGGGACCCCCCCATACAGACACTGGGACCACCGGAACCCCCCCCATACAGACACCGGGACCACCGGAACCCCCCCCATACAGACACCGGGACCACCGGAACCCCCCCATACAGACACCGGGACCACCGGAACTCCCCCATACAGACACCGGGACCACGGAACCCCCCCCCATACAGACACCGGGACCCCCCCTATACAGACACCGGGACCACCGGAACCCCCCCCATACAGACACTGGGACCACCGGAACCCCCCCCATACAGACACCGGGACCACCGGAACCCCCCCCCATACAGACACCGGGACCACCGGAACCCCCCCATAGACACCGGGACCACCGGAACCCCCCCCCATACAGACACCGGGACCACCGGAACCCCCCCCCATACAGACACCGGGACCACCGGAACCCCCCCCCATACAGACACCGGGACCACCGGAACCCCCCCCCCATACAGACACCGGGACCACCGGAACCCCCCCCCATACAGACACCGGGACCACCGGAACCCCCCCCCATACAGACACCGGGACCACCGGAACCCCCCCCATACAGACACCGGGACCACCGGAACCCCCCCCATACAGACACCGGGACCACCGGAACCCCCCCCCCATACAGACACCGGGACCACCGGAACCCCCCCCATACAGACACCGGGACCACCGGAACCCCCCCCCCATACAGACACCGGGACCACCGGAACCCCCCCCATACAGACATCGGGACCACCGGAACCCCCCCATAGACACCGGGACCACCGGAACCCCCCCCCATACAGACACCGGGACCACCAGAACCCCCCCCATACAGACACCGGGACCACCGGAACCCCCCCCATACAGACACCGGGACCACCGGAACCCCCCCCCATACAGACACCGGGACCACCGGAACCCCCCCCATACAGACACCGGAACCCCCCCATACAGACACCGGGACCACCGGAACCCCCCCCCATACAGACACCGGGACCACCGGAACCCCCCCCCCCATACAGACACCGGGACCACCGGAACCCCCCCCCCCATACAGACACCGGGACCACCGGAACCCCCCCCCATACAGACACCGGGACCACCGGAACCCCCCCCCCCATACAGACACCGGGACCACCGGATCCCCCCCATACAGACACCGGGACCACCGGAACCCCCCCATACAGACACCGGGACCACCGGAACCCCCCCCATACAGACACCGGGACCACCGGAACCCCCCCCATACAGACACCGGGACCACCGGAACCCCCCCCATACAGACACCGGGACCACCGGAACCCCCCCATACAGACACCGGGACCACCGGAACCCCCCCATACAGACACCGGGACCACCGGAACCCCCCCATACAGACACCGGGACCCCCCCATACAGACACCGGGACCCCCCATACAGACACCGGGACCCCCCATACAGACACCGGGACCCCCCCATACAGACACCGGGACCACCGGAACCCCCCCATACAGACACCGGGACCACCGGAACCCCCCCATACAGACACCGGGACCACCGGAACCCCCCCATACAGACACCGGGACCACCGGAACCCCCCATACAGACACCGGGACCACCGGAACCCCCCCATACAGACACCGGGACCACCGGAACCCCCCCATACAGACACCGGGACCACCGGAACCCCCCCATACAGACACCGGGACCACCGGAACCCCCCCATACAGACACCGGGACCACCGGAACCCCCCCATACAGACACCGGGACCACCGGAACCCCCCCATACAGACACCGGGACCACCGGAACGCCCCCATACAGACACCGGGACCACCGGAACCCCCCCATACAGACACCGGGACCACCGGAACCCCCCACACAGACACCGGGACCACCGGAACCCCCCATACAGACACCGGGACCACCGGAACCCCCCCCATACAGACACCGGGACCACCGGAACCCCCCCATACAGACACCGGGACCCCCCCATACAGACACCGGGACCACCGGAACCCCCCCCATACAGACACCGGGACCACCGGAACCCCCCCCCATACAGACACCGGGACCACCGGAACCCCCCCCATACAGACACCGGGACCACCGGAACCCCCCCATGCAGACACCGGGACCACCGGAACCCCCCCCATACAGACACCGGGACCACCGGAACCCCCCCATGCAGACACCGGGACCACCGGAACCCCCCCATGCAGACACCGGGACCACCGGAACCCCCCCATGCAGACACCGGGACCACCGGAACCCCCCCCATACAGACACCGGGACCACTGGAACCCCCCATACAGACACCGGGACCACCGGAACCCCCCCAAGACACCGGGACCCCCCCCCCATACAGACACCGGGACCCCCCCATACAGACACCGGGACCACCGGAACCCCCCCCATACAGACACCGGGACCACCGGAACCCCCCCCCATACAGACACCGGGACCACCGGAACCCCCCCATACAGACACCGGAACCCCCCCATACAGACACCGGGACCACCGGAACCCCCCCCCCCCCCATACAGACACCGGGACCACCGGAACCCCCCCATACAGACACCGGGACCACCGGAACCCCCCCATACAGACACCGGGACCACCGGAACCCCCCCATACAGACACCGGGACCACCGGAACCCCCCCCTTACAGACACCGGGACCACCGGAACCCCCCCATACAGACACCGGGACCACCGGAAACCTCGCCCATACAGACACCGGGACCACCGGAACCCCCCATACAGACACCGGGACCACCGGAACCCCCCCATACAGACACCGGAACCCCCCCCATACAGACACCGGGACCACCGGAACCCCCCCCATACAGACACCGGGACCACCGGAACCCCCCCATACAGACACCGGGACCACCGGAACCCCCCCATACAGACACCGGGACCACCGGAACCCCCCCCCCCATACAGACACCGGGACCACCGGAACCCCCCCCCCATACAGACACCGGGACCACCGGAACCCCCCCACCCATACAGACACCGGGACCACCGGAACCCCCCCACCCATACAGACACCGGGACCACCGGAACCCTCCCCATACAGACACCGGGACCACCGGAACCCCCCCCATACAGACACCGGGACCACCGGAAACCTCCCCCCATACAGACACGAGGACCACCGGAAACCTCCCCCCATACAGACACGAGGACCACCGGAACCCCCCCATACAGACACGAGGACCACCGGAACCCCCCCATACAGACACCGGGACCACCGGAACCCCCCCATACAGACACCGGGACCACCGGAACCCCCCCATACAGACACCGGGACCACCGGAACCCCCCCATACAGACACCGGGACCACCGGAACCCCCCCATACAGACACCGGGACCACCGGAACCCCCCCCATACAGACACCGGGACCACCGGAACCCCCCCCATACAGACACCGGGACCACCGGAACCCCCCCCATACAGACACCGGGACCACCGGAACCCCCCCATACAGACACCGGGACCACCGGAACCCCCCCATAAAGACACGAGGACCACCGGAACCCCCCCCCCATACAGACACGAGGACCACCGGAACCACCCCCCCATACAGACACGAGGACCACCGGAACCACCCCCCCATACAGACACGAGGACCACCGGAACCCCCCCCCCCCATACAGACACGAGGACAACCGGAACCCCCCCCCATACAGACACGAGGACCACCGGAACCCCCCCATACAGACACGAGGACCCCCGGAACCCCCCCATACAGACACGAGGACAACCGGAACCCCCCCATACAGACACGAGGACAACCGGAACCCCCCATACAGACACGAGGACAACCGGAACCCCCCCATACAGACACGAGGACAACCGGAACCCCCCCATACAGACACGAGGACAACCGGAACCCCCCATACAGACACGAGGACCACCGGAACCCCCCCATACAGACACGAGGACCACCGGAACCCCCCCATACAGACACGAGGACCACCGGAACCCCCCCATACAGACACGAGGACCACCGGAACCCCCCCATACAGACACGAGGACCCCCGGAACCCCCCCATACAGACACGAGGACCCCCCGGAACCCCCCCATACAGACACGAGGACCCCCCGGAACCCCCCATACAGACACGAGGACCCCCGGAACCCCCCATACAGACACGAGGACCCCTAGAACCCCCCCCAATACAGACATGAGGAACTCCAGAACCCCCCCGGTACAGACACGAGGACCTCCGGAACCCCCGATACAGACAAGAGGAACTCCAGAACCCCCCCATACAGACATGAGGATCACCGGAACCCCACCATACAGACACGAGGACCTCCCCGATATAGACATTAGGACCAACGGAACCCCCACCCCATACAGACATGAGGACCTCCAGAACCCCCCCCAATACAGACATGAAGACCTCCAGAACCCCCCCCCCGATACAGACATGAGGACCCCCAGAACCCCCCCGATACAGACACGAGTACCTTCGGAACCCCCCGATACAGACACGAGAACCTCCAGAAACCCCGATACAGACATGAGGAACTCCAAAACCCCCCATACAGACATGAGGACCACCGGAACCCCACCATACAGACACGAGGACCTCCGGAACCCCCCCCCGATATAGACATTAGGACCACCGGAACCCCCCCGATATAGACATTAGGACCACGGGAACCCCCCCAATACAGACATGAGGACCACCGGAACCCCCCCCCCGATACAGACATGAGGACCACCGATACAGACATGAGGACCACCGGAACCCCACCATACAGGCAATAGGGACTCCGGAAACACCCCCCCCCCGATACAGACACGAGGACCTCCGGAAACCCCCCGATACAGACACAAGGACCTCCGGAACCCCCGATACAGACACAAGGACCTCCGGAACCCCCGATACAGACACAAGGACCTCCGGAACCCCCGATACAGACACGAGGACCACCGGAACCCCCGATACAGACACGAGGACCACCGGAACCCCGATACAGACACGAGGACCACCGGAACCCCCGATACAGACACGAGGACCACCGGAACCCCCGATACAGACACGAGGACCACCGGAACCCCCGATACGGACACGAGGACCACCGGAACCCCCGATACAGACACGAGGACCACCGGAATCAGCCCATACAGACACAAGAACCTCCAGAAACCCCGATACAGACACAGGGACCTCCAGAACCCCCCCATACAGACATGAGGACCACCGGAACCCCCCATACAGACACGAGGACCCCCGGAACCCCCCCATACAGACACGAGGACCCCTAGAACCCCCCCAATACAGACACGAGGAACTACAGAACCCCCCCGATACAGACACGAGGACCTCCGGAACCCCCGATACAGACAAGAGGAACTCCAGAACCCCCGATACAGACAAGAGGAACTCCAGAACCCCTGATACAGACAAGAGGAACTCCAGTACCCCCGATACAGACAAGAGGAACTCCAGAACCCCCCCCATACAGACATGAGGATCACCGGAACCCCACCATACAGACACGAGGACCTCCCCGATATAGACATTAGGACCAACGGAACCCCCCCATACAGACATGAGGACCTCCAGAACCCCCCCAATACAGACATGAGGACCTCCAGAACCCCCCCGATACAGACATGAGGACCCCCAGAACCCCCCCCCCGATACAGACATGAGGACCCCCAGAACCCCCCCCCCGATACAGACACGAGTACCTCCGGAACCCCCCGATACAGACACGAGGACCACCGGAACCCCCACACACAGACACGAGAACCTCCAGAAACCCCGAAACAGACATGAGGAACTCCAAAACCCCCCATACAGACATGAGGACCACCGGAACCCCACCATACAGACACGAGGACCTCCGGAACCCCCCCGATATAGACATTAGGACCACCGGAACACCCCCGATATAGACATTAGGACCACCGGAACCCCCCCCGATACAGACACAAGGACCTCCGGAACCCCCCCCCCGATACAGACACAAGGACCTCTGGAACCCCCGATACAGACACAAGGACCTCCGGAACCCCCGATACAGACACAAGGACCTCCGGAACCCCCGATACAGACACAAGGACCTCCGGAACCCCCGATACAGACACAAGGACCACCGGAACCCCCGATACAGACACGAGGACCACCGGAACCCCCGATACAGACACGAGGACCACCGGAACCCCCGATACAGACACGAGGACCACCGGAACCCCCGATACAGACATGAGGACCACCGGAACCCCCCATACAGACACAGGGACCTCCAGAACCCCCCCATACAGACATGAGGACAACCGGAACCCCCCATACAGACATGAGGACCACCGGAACCCCCCATACAGACACGAGGACCCCCGGAACCCCCCCATACAGACAAGAGGACCCCTAGAACCCCCCCCCCCAATAGAGACATGAGGAACTACAGAACCCCCCCGATACAGACACGAGGACCTCCGGAACCCCCGATACAGACAAGAGGAACTCCAGAACCCCCGATACAGACAAGAGGAACTCCAGAACCCCCGATACAGACAAGAGGAACTCCAGAACCCCCGATACAGACAAGAGGAACTCCAGAACCCCCCATACAGACATGAGGATCACCGGAACCCCACCATACAGACACGAGGACCTCCCCGATATAGACATTAGGACCAACGGAACCCCCCCCATACAGACATGAAGACCTCCAGAACCCCCCCAATACAGACATGAAGACCTCCAGAACCCCCCCAATACAGACATGAAGACCTCCAGAACCCCCCCCCCCCCCGATACAGACATGAGGACCCCCAGAACCCCCACACACAGACACGAGAACCTCCAGAAACCCCGAAACAGACATGAGGAACTCCAAAATCCCCCATACAGACATGAGGACCACCGGAACCCCACCATACAGACACGAGGACCTCCGGAACCCCCCCGATATAGACATTAGGACCACCGGAACCCCCCCGATATAGACATTAGGACCACCGGAACCCCCCCGATATAGACATTAGGACCACCGGAACCCCCCCGATATAGACATTAGGACCACCGGAACCCCCCCCGATATAGACATTAGGACCACCGGAACCCCACCGATATAGACATTAGGACCACCGGAACCCCCCCCCGATACAGACATTAGGACCACCGGAACCCCCCACCCCCCGATACAGACATTACCACCGGAACCCCCCCCCCCCGATACAGACATTAGGACCACCGGAACCCCCCCCCCCGATACAGACACGAGGACCTCCGGAACCCCCCCCCGATAAAGACACAAGGACCTCCGGAACCCCCCCCCGATAAAGACACAAGGACCTCCGGAACCCCCCCCCCCGATAAAGACACAAGGACCTCCGGAACCCCCGATACAGACACAAGGACCTCCAGAACCCCCGATACAGACATGAGGACCACCGGAACCCCACCATACAGACACGAGGACCTCTGGAACCCCCCCCCCGATACAGACATTAGGACCACCGGAACCCCCCCACACAGACATGAGGGCCACCGGAACCACCGATACAGACATGAGGACCACCGGAACCCCCCCCCCCCATACAGACACGAGGACCTCCGGAAACCCCCCCCCCCCATAAAAAGACATCATGAAAAGACATGAGGACCTCCAGAACCCCCCCCAATACAGACATGAGGACCACTGGACCCCCCCATACAGACATAAGGACCACCGGAACCCCCCCATACAGACATGAGGACCTCCAGAACCCCCCCCCCCGAATACAGACATGAGGACCTCCAGAACTCCCCCCCCATACAGACATGAGGGCCTCCAGAACCCCCCCCCCCCCGATACAGACATGAGGACCTCCAGAACCCCCCCGATACAGACATGAGGACCACCGGAACCCCCCCTATACAGACACGAGAACCTCCAGACCCCCCGATACAGACATGAGGACCACCGGAACCCCCCCTATACAGAAACGAGAACCTCCAGACCCCTCGATACAGACATGAGGACCTCCGGAACCACCGATACAGACACGAGAACCTCGGAGACCCCCGATACAGACATGAGGACCTCCAGAACCCCCATCCCCCCGATACAGACATGAGGACTTCCAGAACCCCCCCGATACAGACATGAGGACCTAAAGTAACCCCTCCCCCCCAGATACAGACATGAGGACCTCCAGAACCCCCCTGATACAGGCATGAGGACCTCAGGAACAACCCCCCCCAGATACAGACATGAGGACCTCGGGAACCCCCCCAGATACAGACATGAGGACCTCGGGAACCCCCGATACAGACATGAGGACCTCAGGAACCCCTCCGATACAGACATGAGGACCTCGGGAACCCCTCCGATACAGACATGAGGACCTCGGGAAACCCCGATACAGACATGAGGACCTCGGGAACCCCTCCGATACAGACATGAGGACCTCGGGAACCCCTCCGATACAGACATGAGGACCTCGGGAACCCCTCCGATACAGACATGAGGACCTCGGGAACCCCTCCGATACAGACATGAGGACCTCGGGAACCCCTCCGATACAGACATGAGGACCTCGGGAACCCCTCCGATACAGACATGAGGACCTCGGGAACCCCTCCGATACAGACATGAGGACCTCGGGAGCCCCTCCGATACAGACATGAGGACCTCGGGAACCCCTCCGATACAGACATGAGAACCTCGGGAACCCCCCCGATACAGACATGAGGACCTCGGGAACCCCTCCGATACAGACATGAGAACCTCGGGAACCCCCCCGATACAGACATGAGGACCTCGGGAACCCCTCCGATACAGACATGAGGACCTCGGGAGCCCCTCCGATACAGACATGAGGACCTCGGGAACCCCTCCGATACAGACATGAGGACCTCGGGAACCCCTCCGATACAGACATGAGGACCTCGGGAACCCCCCCCGATACAGACATGAGGGCCTCGGGACCCCCCCGATACAGACATGAGGGCCTCCGGAACCCCCCCCGATACAGACATGAGGGCCTCCGGAACCCCCCCCGATACAGACATGAGGGCCTCCGGAACCCCCCCCCCCGATACAGACATGAGGGCCTCCAGAAACCCGACGATACAGACATGAGGACCTCCAGAACCCCCCCCCCGATACAGACATGAGGGCCTCCAGAACCCCCCCCCCCCCCCGATACAGACATGAGGGCCTCCGGAACCCCTGATACAGACATGAGGACCACCGGAACCCCCCGATACAGACATGAGGACCTCGGGAACCCCTCCGATACAGACATGAGGACCTCGGGAACCCCTCCGATACAGACATGAGGACCTCGGGAACCCCTCCGATACAGACATGAGGACCACCGGAACCCCCCGATACAGACATGAGGACCTCGGGAACCCCTCCGATACAGACATGAGGACCTCGGGAACCCCTCCGATACAGACATGAGGACCTCGGGAACCCCTCCGATACAGACATGAGGACCTCGGGAACCCCTCCGATACAGACATGAGGACCTCGGGAACCCCTCCGATACAGACATGAGGACCTCGGGAACCCCTCCGATACAGACATGAGGACCTCGGGAACCCCTCCGATACAGACATGAGGACCTCGGGAACCCCTTCGATACAGACATGAGGACCTCCGGAACCCCTCCGATACAGACATGAGGACCTCCGGAACCCCCCGATGCAGACATGAGGACCTCGGGAACCCCTCCGATACAGACATGAGGACTTCGGGAACCCCCCCGATACAGACATGAGGGCCTCCGTAACCCCGACGATACAGACATGAGGACCTCCAGAACCCCCCCCGATACAGACATGAGGGCCTCCAGAACCCCCCCGATACAGACATGAGGGCCTCCAGAACCCCTGATACAGACATGAGGACCACCGGAACCCCCCCGATACAGACATGAGAACCTCGGGAACCCCCGATACAGACATGAGGACCTCGGGAACCCCTTCGATACAGACATGAGGACCTCGGGAACCCCTCCGATACAGACATGAGGACCTCGGGAACCCCCCGATGCAGACATGAGGACCTCGGGACCCCCCCCGATACAGACATGAGGACCTCCGGAACCCCCGATACAGACATGAGAACCTCGGGAACCCCCGATACAGACATGAGGACCTCCGGAACCCCCCGATACAGACATGAGGACCTCCGGAACCCCCGATACAGACATGAGGACCTCCGGAACCCCCGATACAGACATGAGGACCTCCGGAACCCCCGATACAGACATGAGGACCTCCGGAACCCCCCGATACAGACATGAGGACCTCCGGAACCCCCCCGATACAGACATGAAAACTGCCGGAACCCCCCCAATATGGGCATTAAAATAATAGGATCCCTGGGACATTGGACCTCTCATGACACATATGGGGATTCTCTTGATTTGAGGGGGGGAGGGGTGAACACTGTGTGAGAAGCCTCTGATGGAAGCTGTGCACATATTACACCCAGTCCCGTGTCCCACCCTGACACCAACTCGTGACATCAACCTAGAAGTGACGTCACACGGACAGGAAGTTGTACAGAAGGTGCAGACTGCAGGCAACCGGCGCAGAGGACTCCCCCCGCCTGCCCCTCCCCCGGCCCCGGTCCCCCGCACTCACTGATCCGCGCCTCCAGACTCTCCTCCTCCATCCTCCGCCGCCTCACCGGCTACTTCCTGGTCTCACAGCCACTTCCGCCAGCACACCATCCCCCCTGTCACCGTCACTTCCGCCCACACTTCCGCCCGCACTCACGAAGCCAGCACTTTCATTCTGCGCATGACCGGAAACGTCTTTTACACCGGAAATTGTCGCTGAGGCGAATCCGCCGTCCCGCCGCTTGCCTACCTCCAATTTTTTAAGTTATTAAATCAGAAACAAAACAACAAGAGAAAGAAGAAGGAAAACAAAAACAATGTAATCTTATATTATATTATCTGGATGTGATTATATAAAAAGTTTTAAAAAAAAAATGCTCAGCGCAACTTCTTTTATATTTTACCAAATAAAAAACAGTGATTTATTATGTTTCTATGCCTTGATATTAATGTGAATTTATTTTCACTGTAATTTTAATTATTTTCCTTAATTGTTTGCAATTCATAAACCGCTGAGCAAACATCACGTGACATAAAAAAAAAAATCAGAACTACCGCCATTTCATTCTTCAGGTTCTCCACTTTCAGAAAATATATCATGTGTGGGTGGTGTTATGTCGTTTTCAGGCGCTAAAATAATGTAGACAAAAAAAAAAAGCAAAATTTGCTCTGGCAGTGAAAGGGTTACAGATTTCACATCTCCATGGTGTCAGGAACCATGAAATCAGACCAAGACAGAAGTATAGTTAAATCACACTTGTCTAACAATAATAAAAATAATAAGGTAAGCAGAATAAACGTAGTCAAAACAAGCCAGAGTTCAGTAACCGGATCGGGTAGTCAGCCAAGCCAATGTCAGAGAGCCAGAGATAAACATAGCAGTACAGCAAGCAGGATCAGGAGCCAGAAGGGACGTCAGCCGAGCAAGTCTTCAACAGGAACGCAGGAGAAAGTCTCTGTGATGTTGACAAAGGCAAAGGCAGAGATCAAATGAAGCTGGACGGCTTTAATTAGGCAGGACTGACGAACAGAATCAACAACAGCTGGGTAACTGTGGAGAGAGATGAGAGCTGGCAATTAGCCGACGGCTGAACGGCCAGCTCAGAGAAGGAAGGGCTGAGCCCAGCCCTGACAGTACCCCCTCCTCAACGACCCCTCCCCCTCAGAGGACCTCCGGGCTTGAGGGGAAAATGTCTATGGAAATCATGGAGGAGGACAGGTGCATGTACGTCCGAGGATGAGACCCAAGAGCGTTCCTCCGGACCGTACCCCTTCCAATGCACCAGGTACTGTATGCACCCACGGAACCTACGGGAGTCAACAATGGATTGTACTTAATACTCCTCATGGTTCTCAACCTGTACAGGGTGAGGACGTTGCACCAAGGTGGTAAAGCGGTTGCAGACCAAAGGTTTCAATAAGGAGACATAAAACACATTTGAGATGCGCATACTAGGAGGAAGGTCCAAGGCGTAAGCCACTGGGTTAATCCTGCGAAGGATACGGAAAGGCCCAATAAACCGAGGTGGGAACTTCGAAGAAGGAACACGAAGTCGGAGGTTGGGAGACGACAGCCAGACTCTGTCCCCCAACCTGGTAGGAAGGCGCAGGCAGGCGTTGCGGTCAGCATGGAGTCTGTACCTATTGTTACCATGTTGCAAAGCCTCCTGAACTTGTGCCCAAGTGGAACGAAGGCCACAGAGATGTTCCTCTAACGCAGGAATACTCTGCAGAACAAACGAGTTAGGCAACATGGAAGGTTGGAAACCATAATTCGCCATAAACGGGGACAATCGGGAAGCAGAATTCGAGGCACTGTTGTGAGCAAACTCTGCCCACGGTAATAGGTCTTGACCAGTTGTTATGATGGTCAGAAATATAGCAACGTAGGAATCGCTCCAAGGACTGATTGGCTCGTTCTGCTGCCCCATTAGACTGCGGGTGATAAGCAGAGGAGAAAGCAAGCTGAATTCCCAGCTGTGCACAAAAGGCTCGCCAGAACCGGGAGACAAACTGACTACCCCTGTCCGAGACAATCACCTTAGGTATAAAAATAAAAAATAAATGCGCAACCCACAAGGAAAAAACAAATGTGTACTTATGACATACAAAGGAAAGGGAATAAGTGCACCCTAATACTCTATTTATGACAAGTGAATAAATGGAATATTGTGAATGTCCGGATGAATCTCAAATAGCCTCCGTCCACATACACATGTAAGCATAAACGAAAACCGTGCTGAAACAAATAAGTGCTAAAACAAATAAGGAAATTCCAGTGTTAGCAAAAACACAAAAAAGGTCCATAGTACATTAGGTACAGTTCATATGGAAAGGGGTCATTCCGATGAAGAGCCCCAATGATTCCCTTTCAGCATATGGTCCCACCAGATGGTCAGGGAATATAAAAAAGGGAGGCCAGGTGGCTGCTTACCGGAACTGTAGGACCTCTATTACAGAGGTCTGATAGGCACAAACAGAAATGAGCGATCAGTCACAAGCGGCAAATTCAAAGGTCCATCCAGATCCTCTCATCCACCCGCATGCCAGACTTCAGTACGTTCCACAAGACCCACGTTCCGTAGGTGGAAATGGAAAAGGGGGGCTTCCAAGGGATAAGTCAAGGGAACAAAAAGGAGGGCAGCACTGCATACAAAAATGGATAAAAAGAAGGCACTTCAGCGCGGAAAGAAAAATCACCTGTGGCTCACGCCAGCCGGCTGATGCGCGGTGACGTCAGATCCTCTAGCTCCGCCCAACGCTGCATTTCACCGTATTAGGCATCGACAGGGAAAGGAGGCTAGGAGTCTATTTTTTATTTTTATTCCCGATAAAACAGAGTATTCCGTTTTTTTTAGATTGCAGCACCATTACACATATATGTATTTGTATTGATTGCATTTCAACTTTTTTGCACTGTTTGGGGTAGCGCGGATTGCCACATTATACAATCACCTTGGGTAGCCCATGTAAGTGAAAGATCTCCCGAGCAAAAATGGAAGCCAGTTCCTTAGAAGTGGGCAACTTCTTAAGTGGAATACAATGACACATCTTTGAGAACCGGTCAACCACCATAAGGATAACTGTGTTGCCTTGGGAAGCAGGAAAAAATCTCACCGCACAGGTATGGATCTGCACCAGGTGTGAACTCAGTTGTCTTCCAGGATAAAGAGCCCCAGGTGCTGGCTATTGCTCAATCATGTTGAGAGTAGATGAGAAAATCCGGACAGCCGCACTCCAGGAAGATGTAGTTCAAAAATTATTTATTTATACTTTCATGAGCATATAGCATACAAAACACTATGGCAGAAGGTACAGGCAATCAGCTAACGCGTTTTGCACTTATGCTAAGTGCTTACTCATAGCTCATGAGTATGAACCGGGCTTGACCGGAGAGGAGAAGTTACGAATAAACTTCCGATAATAATTGACAAACCCCAGGAAACGCTGCAGAGGAAGTAAACCCACGGGTCGGGGGGCACTGTAGGACTGTCGAAAATTTCTCTGGGTCCATTGAAAAACCAGCAGTGGAAATGACATCCCAGGAATTTAACCTGTTCACAATGGAACGCACACTTCTCCAGTTTACAATAGAGATTGTTTTCTCTTAGTTTCTGAAGCACACGACAGACATCTGTGTGGTGGCTCTCCAGGGACTTAGAAATTATGAGGATATCATCGAGATAAACCACCACACATAACTGCAACAAATCTCGGAGAACATCGTTAATAAATTCCTGGAAAACTGCCGAGGCGTTACAAAGGCCAAAAGGCATTACAAGGTACTCATAATGGCCTGTTCTGGTATTAAACGCAGTTTTCCACTCGCCCTCCTTAGAGCCGGTTCACACTAGAAGCGGCACGACTTGCAGGTCGCCTCACCGAGGCGACCTGCACACGACTGCCACAGCGACTTGCAAGACGACTTCTGTATAGAAGTCTATGCAAGTCGCCCCCAAAGTAGTACAGGAACCTTTCTTCTAAGTCGGAGTGACTTGCGTCGCTCCGATTAGAACGGTTCCATTGTACAGAACGGGAGGCGACTTGTCAGGCGGCTAGGTCGCCTGACAAGTCGCCCCTGTGTGAACCGGCTCTTAATCCGCACGAGATTGTATGCCCCTCTCAAATCAAGCTTCGTGAAAACCGTTGCTCCCTTGAGGCAGAAAATAACTCTGTAATCAACTGAATTGGGTAGGCATTCTTAATCGGGAAACGATTGAGACCCATATAATCAATACAAGGTCTCAGTTCACCGCTCTTCTTCACAAAGAAGAAACCAGCACCAGCAGGAGACGAGGATTTGCAGATGAAACCTCGAGAAAGTGCGTCTGCAACATACTCCTCCATGGCCTTATCCTCCAAGACCGACAAAGGGTAAACCTGGCCACAAGGGGGTATGGCACCAGGTTGAAGGTCAATTGCACAATCATAAGGCCGGTGTGGAGGCAAACTACCGGCTTGACCTTTGTCAAAGACATTGTTAAAATCGCGGCACTCCTCCGGCAGGGAGGAGATTGAAGAGGTGCACAGGACCTTGGCTACCTTCTGGAAGCATGTCTCACTGCATTGTGGTGACCAGGAGAGAACCTCAGCACGGAGCCAATCAAAAGAGGGGTTGTGCCTTTGTAACCAAGGATAACCAATAACCAGCGGAAACCTAGGTGAGAAAATAACTTGGAATTGGATTATTTCATAGTGAAGAGCCCCTATGGCCATGGACAACGGAACCGTCTCAGGAGTCACATGGGCAGGCTGTAGAGGTCTCCCGTCAAGAGCCTCAATGGCAAGTGGAGTGTCACGCAGCTGCAGCGGAATCGAGCGCTGCGATACAAAGGCAGCATCAATGAACAGGCCTGCAGCCCCAGAGTTGATAAGAGCCTGTGTCTCGATGGACGACTCAGCCCAAGAAAGGGTGACCAAAACCAGGGGCTTATCCTTCTGGTGATGGAGGCAAGGGCGGGACTGCAAAGCTCGGAGGCAAACGTACAGGAGGCTTCCGTAAGCGCTCCTTAAAAGAGAGTCTTTCTCTGAGTCTGGAGTCAATGAGGATGGCAAACGTGATCAACCTCTCCAGCTCAGTGGGTATATCTCGGGCTGCTATCTCATTGATGGAATCCGAGAGACCTTGAGAAAAAGCAGCCACGAGGGCCTCATTGTTCCAAGCAACCTCTGCTGCCAGAATACGGAATTCAATGGCGTAGTCGGCAACAGTTCTCTGTTCTCTGTTTGATGGACATGAGGCACTTGGCAGCAGAAGTGGAGTGTGCAGGAACGTCAAATACCCCTTTAACCACTTGCCTACAGGGCATTTTCACCCCCTTCCTGCCCAAGCCAATTTTCAGCTTTCAGCGCTGTGCACTTTGAATAACAATTGCGCGGTCATACAACACTGTACACATATGAAATTTATCATTTTTTTCCCCACAAATAGAGCTTTATTTTGGTGGTATTTGATCACCTCTGCGGTTTTTATTTCTTGCGCTATAAACAAAACAAGAGTGACAAGTTTGAAAAAAACACATTTTTTACTTTTTGCTATAATAAATATCCAAATTTTTTTTTTTCAAACAAATTTTTTCCTCAGTTTAGGCTGATACATATTCTTCTACATATTTTTGGTAAAAAATATCGCAATAAGCGCATATTTATTGGTTTGCGCAAAAGGTATAGCATCTACAAAATAAGGGGATAGATTTATAGCATTTTTATTATTATTTTTTTTACTAGTAATGGCAGTGATCTGCGATTTTTATCGTGACTGCGATATTGCGGCGGACATATCGGACACTTTTGACACATTTTTGGGACCATTCACATTTATACAGAGATCCGTGCACTAAAAATGCATTGATTACTGTATAAATGTGACTGGCAATGAAGGGGTTAACCAGGAGGGGGTGCTGTAGGGGTTAATCATGTTGCTAGGGAGTGATTCTAATTCTGGGGGGGAGGGGACTCACAAGGGGAGGAGACCGCTCGGTGTTCCTCTGTACAAGGAACACACCATCGGTCTCCTCCCATCTGACAGGACGTGGATCTGTGTGTTTACACACACAGATCCACGGTCATTCCCGCGCGTGCGCCGCGATTGCTTGCTAGGCTTGGCTAATTTGCCTAGCAACTGAGGGTATTGAGGCGGGAGTCACGTGATGTTTCTACGCATGTGCAGTACGGAGACGCAGAACAGCAGTGTTTACGATCAGCTGTTGTCGAGGCACATTCATGTGTACACCCAACACTACACACATCCAGCCGCCCTCCGCTCCGGGCCATCACTGAACGTGGTAAAGTCAGAGAAGACAAAAGAACGCACACCCCATCTTCTCTGGCCATCCAATCACCGTCATACTCTTCTGTACACCAGCCTCAATATGCTCAGTTGGTAGGCAAATTAGCCGAGCCTAGCAACCAATCACGGCGCACACATGGGAATGATTTCACCGCACAGGCCCGCCTCCCTCTTCCCTCCTCTCGCTGACGCAGGCACCACCCATGGACCAATGAGAGCCGAGCTCGGGAGCTTCGTTCGCAGCCGCTGTTCAAACGCCTTCTGTGGCAGTGAGTGACATTGCAGGCAAGTGTGCCGCACTCGCGGGTGTCCGTGAGCCCGCTGTCAAATGCTGGAGGCTCCCGCGAGTCGCGGGAGACTTGAGATGTCTGTTTTTAGATCCTAACTGACATTTCAGTTTAAATCTTCCCAACATATTGTGGAGGCATTATAGGAAATGTCTGTTTGCTTGTCCATGTTGTTCAGTATTTGTCTAATGACTCAATGTTGGCATAAGGAGCTTACACTCTAATGTCCCCACCACAGCCACACGCCGGGTTTATTATTATTAAATACTTATATAGCGCTGCCAGAAACCATGAACCAGACCGAGACAGAAGTACAGTAAAATCACACTTGTTTATTAATAAAAATAAAAAAGGTAAAAAGAGTAAGCGTAGTCAAAGCATAGCCAGAGTCTAGTAACCGGATCGGGTAATCAGCCAAGCCAGAGTTCAGTAACCAGATCTGGTAATCAGCCAGGCCAGAAGTCAGGGATCCAAGTTGAGGAATAGCAAGCAGGATAAGGAGCCAGAAGGGATGTCAGCAAAGCCAGTCTTTAAACAGGAACACAGGAGATGGTTTCTTGTGATGTGACCAAGGCGAAGGCAGGAATGAAGTGAGCTGGAGATCTTTAAGTAGGCGGGACTGACGAGCAGATCCACAACAGCTGGTTAACTGTGAAGAGAGATGAGAGCTGGCAATTAGCTGACAGCTGAGCGGCCAGCTCAGAGAAGGTAGGGCTGAGCCCAGCACCGACAAGCGCTCACATATATAATTATTATTATTGTTATTATAATTATTATTATTATTATTAAATACATATATATCTCTCACATATATAATTATTCTTATTATTATTCTTATTAAATAATGATAAAGCTCTCACATATATAATTATTCTTATTATTATTATTATAATTCATATTATTATTATTATTAAATACTTATAAAGCTCTCACATATATAATAATTATTATTCATATTATTATTATTATTATTATAATTATTATTATTATTAAATACTTATATAGCTCTCACATATATAAATATTATTATTATTATTAAATACTTATATAGCTCTCACAGATACCGTGGTGCTGAGCCAGTAACATTAGTCTCTGCACCAGAGGAGCTTACACTCTAATGCCCCCACCACAGTCACAAACCATTATTGTTATTATAATTATTATTATTATTATTATAAAATACTTATATAGCTCTCACATATACCATGGTGCTGTACAGGGAACACTGAGCCAGTCACATCAGTCTCTGCACCAGAAGAGCTTAGGCTCTAATGTCACCACCGCAGTCACACACTATTTTTATTATACATTTATATAGCAGACATGATAAAGAGATGACATGGGGGATCAGTGCCATTTAAGAGCATTATAGGCCCCCGGGCATTACAGCGCACTGGGGCCCCGTCTACACAATCACGCACGAAAATAAAAATGCAAATTATCAATAAGGCTATATTTATTGGTACTTCCAACAAAATCAGTGTTTAAACATTAACACAACGTTTGGACAATGTAACACGAGCTTGAAAAGCAAGAAGTTGAAAAACAAGAAATTACAGATTAAAATGGGACAGCGCAAAAGCACTAATTATGTGTAAGCGGGAGATATTTGTAATCTGGCGGTGCTGGGGACTTCTGGTCACCCTAGGCTAGTGGCCAGCAGGCCCCACAGGTCAGTGGCCAGCAGGGCCCACAGGTCTGTGGCCAGATCCCAGCAGGACCCACAAGCTGCGGATCTGTGGGTCCTGCTGGCCACTGACCTGTGGGTCCTGCTGGGAGCTGGCCACTGACATGTGGGTCCTGCTGGGAGCAGACAATAGCCTATGGGTCCTGCTGGCCATGGTCTGTGGGTCCTGCTGGGAGCCAACCATGGCATGTGGGTCCTGCTGGCCTGTAGGCTGTGGGCAGCTCCCAGCAGGATTCACAGGCTATGGGCAAGGTAAATGAGGTGTATGGGGGGCAGATCGATGGGATGATTGATCCTGTGGGGGTGTCAGGGTCTCTCACCTCAGCTTGCTCGGTAGACTCAGTGCTCAACAGCAGCAGGACAGGTCCTCTCTTCCTCCTTCTCCACGGCTTCCTCCAGTCCTGAGGGGTGGGTGATGATGTTGCTCCTAGCCGGGGGTCGCATCTACTCCAGAGTACTGTTACTGTACCACCAGCCAGCAGTGGCGCGCCCAGGCCAGCCACATCACGTGGTGTTTTTAGACAGTATCCAGCCAAGCAGAGGCACTGGGGCAGCAAAATATCCAAGATTCCGATCGCGGCGATGGGAGTTGTAGCACGCGGTAGGCTGGCTGCACTGCTCTCCTCAGACTGACTCCACCACTCGGGAGCAGGGAGCTTGAGCACGCAGCCGCCGCCGCGGACTACAACCCCCATAAACAACAGCGGCGGCCGGCGGCCATCACGCAACGTCACCTGACTGACTTAATAATGAGTCATTCAGCGATCAGCAGGCGGACACTCGGACAGCCGCGGTGCGGCGCCGGCCAGCGGGCATTGTTTCAGTTATACAAAAAGAGTATAGAACTTAATTTGGGGGGGCACAGAGTAAAATAGGGGGGGGGTCGGGGCCCCATCAGGCCACACGCTGGTGACGCCATTGCACAGCACTGGCACAATATGGCAGCAAAATTTTTGACATCTGAATGATGCTTGGCTGGTGGGGCCCCCCAGGCAAGTGGGGCCCCGGGCAACTGCCCAGCGTGCCCATGCAAAAAGGTGGCCCTGTGGGGGACTTGGTACCGGGATCTCACCTATACGGGTCCCAGAGAGTTAGAAGAGGCTGGGGGTGTAACCCCTGAGCACCCACCTACAATTACAATATCAGATCTGGGGGGGGGGGGCGCCTTCATTGTTAGTGACAGGTTCAGAAATCTGTCCAAATCATAAGACGTCATTGCTTGTCCTTGTTGTTCAAGATTTGTCTACAGACTCCCCATTGGCATTAGTTATAGTTTTGCCCACTGACTTTGTGTGATATTATATTCCCCTTTAAATATGTATTGCATTGTAAGCATGGCTTCTCGCAGAGTTTGTATGCAATGCTTTCTACAATACTCCTTCACTTGGCCTTTTCTTTTCTGAGTTTGGGATGGTTTGGTAAAGTGTTGGACCCTCTGCCAAGTATTTATAGCTCTGTGTCCCTGCTGGGGTGATACGTCCCTCCATATGTCCTGGTGACCATTGTCACCGAGACACAAAGTAAGGGCAAATCCTAAATTTTAGAGCTGTCATGACAGCAAGAGGTGAGGGAAAATCTTCCAATAGGGACAATGTGGTGACATCTGTCCATAGGTGTGCACAGTGGGTGTGCCAGGTGTGCCTGGGCACACCCTAATCACTGCATGAGGTGCCAATTCCCCCCATCGCCTGGGCTTCCCTCCACGTTGCGCTAAATTTACTATGCTTCATCTTGTGAATGAACAGGAAGCCTCTCAGCACAGAGCAATCTTGTTAATTCCTTGTCCAGTGCAGCTATAGAGGAAGGCGTGTATGTTTGAGCTCTGGGGTGCACACCAGTGGCAGCTGTTGGTTTTTTTTTGGGCGGGGGGCAAACAACCACACAGACCCCCCCCCTGGTGAACCAGTGGCACCCCCCCTCGCTGTCGGTTGGTCAGGTCACCCGGGGGTCTCACGGTCGATCATCCAGCTCCGCACTTAACCCATTTAGGTTGCGGGTGGGCAGCGTACTTACAGGCGGCGGATAGCGGCTTCCTCCGTCTCTGCATCACGGCTGCTTCCGCCGTGCGTCTCCTCCCTCCTCCTCCTAGGCGTCCAATTGGATCACCTGTCCTTTTAGCCAATCTGGTGACGGGTCTCAGATTGGCGATCCTATCCCGCTTCCTGATTGGCCGGGAGGAGGATCAGTGTGACAACAGCGAATATTCATTCGCTATTGTCACACAACTGGGTGGAGCCCCCGAGCCCACCCTTTTTTGAAGTCTATTAGAGCCTCTGGCTCTAATCACGTCCTTCAAAACCCCCCTCCCCCCATTGGAATCCATGTGTCCGGCGCCCTCTATGTAGATTGGGGGGGGGCGGATGCATGGATGGGGGGGGCGGCGCCCGTGCGCCTCTACTGGACGGGCCGCCCCTGGTGCACACCCTAATGCACACCTATGCTTCTGTCCAAGATGAGAATTCTCCTCACTTTGGGGAGATTTGCTCTCATTTCCTGTAGCATCACCAAGATGGGAAATAATAGGAAATCAGCCTTATAGTATGCAGATAGCAAAAAATAACTTAAAGCGGTGTTCCGGCCGAAATTATACTTTTTAAATAAAAATACCCCTATAATACACAAGCTTAATGTATTCTAGTAAAGTTAGTCTGTAAACTAAGGTCTGTTTTGTTAGTTTATAGCAGTAGTTTTTTATTTTATAAACTTACAGCAGGCCGTGGCCATCTTAAGTGTGGGCATCTGAAGCCAGACTGTATTTCTTCCTGGGTCTCATCCTTGCAGATCTCGCACATGCTCAGTGCAGCACAAGCAGTGTAATAGGTTTCAGGTCAGGTTTCCATAGCAACAGCAGTGTCAGAGGAAGTTGCCACCCCTTCCCAGAAGGCATTGCAAACAGGAAATGATGCGATGGGCCACGGCCAGGGAGGAGGAAGTGAAAAATGAATACAGCAGATATACAGTAGGTGCTGAGAAAAAAAATAAAAAAATATCCAATTTGTTTACAGTGCACAGTTTAGTGAGGGATGCTGAGAAGTTGTAAAAGTGGGTGGAACTCCACTTTAATCGGGGATCTAACCCTTACCTACTCTATTCAAAGCAAAGAAAAGTTTTGGCTAGACACGCAGTTAATGAAGGGAAGGTATAAGGAAACATGAGGGAGCTATGAACTAATGGACATCATTATAGTAAAATATAAAGCTCAAACATTCTCTGTTTTATTTCACTTTAATTCTAAAATTGTATCAAAACAAAATATATTAAATTTTAACTTTCTCTTACAGGATTTCTTGCAGAGCATTCGAGCTAAAAAGAGAAGACAGAAGACCGAATCACAAGCTTTTATAAGGCACTTGAGCGTAGCGAAACAACAAAAGTAAGTACCCTCTAACGGGAAGCTGAAATTAGATCCTCTGCCGGGTTTTTATTGCAGTCTGTGTCCCCGCTGGGGAGATTCCCCCTTTATTTGTTCTGGTGACAATCCTACATTTTTAGAGCTGTCATGAGAGGAAGAGCTGAAGGTGGATCATCCAATGTTCTGGGCACTACAGTCTAAGATGGGAATTCCCCTGACTGAAGGGAGATTTCTTCTCACTTCCTGTTGCATCTCCAATTCAGGAAGTAAAGGGAAATCTCCCTAGCCTAGCAGGAAATAGACTGGGGAAAAAAAAAAAAAAACTTGATGGGGTTTCAGCCCTCCCTTCTCTATTCAAAACTAATAAGGCTGCTTCCGGTATCCGTTGGGTTCCTGTTAGGAGTTGGCATGCCCCCTCCATACCTGATAGGGAACCCAACGGCCAACCGAGAGATAAAGACCCCTTTCACACTGTAGGCGTTTTTCAGGTGCTTTAGCGCTAAAAAAAAAAAACGCCTGTAAAGGGCCTGAAAAATACCTCATCTGCAGTCCCAGTGTGAGAGCTTTCACACCGGGGCGGTGCGCTTGCAGGAGGTTAGAAAAAGTCCTGCAAGCAGCACCTTTTGGGGCGGTGGAGGAGGGGTGTATACAGCGCTCCTCCACCGCCCCGGCCCATTGGAATGCATGGGCAGTGCTGCCGAAGGGCCTGCAAAGCGCTTTGGCAGCAGGCGCTACACAGGCGCCTTTGACCCCCTTCTAGGGGGTTAAAAGCGCCCTGCTGCCGCCCAAATAGCGGCGTCAAAGCGCCGCTACAACAGCGCTAAAGTGCCGCTACAACAGCGCTAAAGTGCCGCTACAACAGCGCTAAAGTGCCGCTATAGCAGCGGTAAAGTGCCGCTAAAACTAGCACCGCTTTGCCGCTACAGCCCCATAACCGCCCCAGTGTGAAAGGGCTCAAAAGGATTGATTTACTGAAGACAAACCCACTGCGCGCTGCAAGTGTACTTGGAAGTGCAGTCGCTGTAGATCTTAGGGCAGTGGTTCTCAACTCCTGTCCTCAGGGCCCAATAACAGGTCAGGTTTGCAAGATAACTGAAATATTTCACAGGTGATATCATTTCCCGCTCAGAGATTGCAGTGTTCTAGTATGTATCTCCCCCAAGGTAATACATAAAACCTGGCCTGTTAGTGGGTCCTGAGAACAGGGGTTGAGAACCACTGTCTTAGGGGGACATGCAAGGAAAAAAAAAGACAGCATTTTTTTTGCTTGCGCATGATTGGATGATGGAAATCAGCAGAGCTTCCCCTAATTTTTCCGATTTTCCCCTTTAGATCTACAGCGACTGCACTTCCAAGTACACTTGCAGTGCACAGTGAGTGGATTTGCTTTAAGTAATTCAACCACTATGTTTTGCATTTAGTTCCACTTTAACCGCTTCAGCCCCGAGAGATTTGACACCCCCCCTGACCAGAGCACTTTTTTACAATTCGGCACTGCGTCGCTTTGAATGACAATTGCACGGTCGTGAGATGCTGTACCCAAGCGAAATTTGCGTCCCCCTTTTTTTCCCCCCACAAATAGAGCTTTATTTTGGAGGTATTTGATCACCTCTGCGGTTTTTATTTTGTTGCGCTATAAACAAAAAAAGAGCGACAATTTTGAAAAAAAAAAAAATTGCCATAATAAATATCCCCAAAATTAAAAAAATATATATATATTTATAAGTTTAGGCCAATATAAATTCTTCTACATATTTTTGGAAAACCATATATTGGTTTGCACAAAAGTTATGCCGCGTACACACGATCGGAAACTCGGCCAGCAAAAGACCGATGTGAGCTTTTGGTTGGAAAATGCGACCGTGTGTATGCTCCATGCTCCATGCTTTTGCTGGCCGAATTTCCGCCAGCGAAAGCCAGATAGCTTTCGTCTCTTAATTTATTCTGAGCATGCGTGGCACTTTGTGCATCGGATTTGTGTACACACGATCGGAATTTCCGACAACGGATTTTGTTGTCGGAAAATTTTATAGCCTGCTCTCAAACTTTGTGTGTCGGAAATTCCGATGGAAAATGTGTGATGGAGCCCACACACGGTCGGAACTTCCTACAACAAGGTCCTATCACACATTTTCCGTCGGAAAATCCGACCGTGTGTACGGGGCATAATAGTTGTCCTGTGGACAGATTCTCCTGAGCTTTGAATCTCTGCAGTTTCTCCAGCAGCTCCTACCGTGGACCTCTTGGCTCTTCTCTGATGAATGCTCTCCTTGCCCGGCCGGTCAGTTTAGGTGGACGGCCATGTCTTGGTAGGTTTGCAGTTGTGCCATACTCTTTCCATTTTCGGATGATGGATTGAACAGAGCTCCGTGAGATGTTCAAAGCGTGGGATATTTTTTTATAACCTAATCCTGCTTTAAACTTCCCCACAACTTTATCCCTGACCTGTCTGGTGTATTCCTTGGCCTTCATGATGGTGTTTGTTCACTGAGGTTCTCTAACAAACCTCTGAGGGCTTCACAGAACAGCTGTATTTATACTGAGATTAAATTACACACAGGTGGACTCTATTTACTAATTAGGTGACTTCGGAAGGCAATTGGTTCCACTAGATTTTAGTTAGGGGTATCAGAGTAAAGGGGGCTGAATGCAAATTTACGCCACACTTTTCACATATTTATTTGTTAAACATTTTGATAAAACATTTATCTTTTTTTTTTTTCCACTACACAATTATGTGCCACTTTGTGTTGGTCTGTCACATAAAATCCCAATAAAATACATTCACATTTTTGGTTGTAACGTGGAAAATTTCAAGGGGTGTGAATACTTTTTCAAGTAAGCCTTATTTGGGTGGCAAGAAGGTTACAGTCCCGAACTACATATATATATAACCAGATCCTGATAGTAACACCAATACAAAAGGCAATGTATCCACCCCTACAGAGCTCCACCAAACCCAGGAACAGCCTCCCCTGGTAGCTAAAGCTTATCTCATCTTATAGGCTTTAGGTCTGTGTCCACAGGATATGGGCTTGTCAGAGGCGGCTCTCTAATTAGGCAAATTAGGCGGTCGCCTAAGGCCTCGCACTCACAGGGGCCTCGCGGCCGCCTAATTTGCCTGTTCTCAATCACTGAAGTTGACGCCGGCGGCTCCGCCTATCCCCACTGGGACTCAGTGGCTTAGGAGCTGACAGACAAATCAGATACTGCCCACAGCCTGAGGAATAGCTGCCTCATCACGGAGCGTCCCAGGCCGTGGGGCCTCGTGTAAGTTTTGCCTAAGGCCTCACAAAGCCTAGAGCCGCCTCTGGGGCTTGTGATGATGGTGTCAGTAATGCCGCGTACACACGGGCGGACTTTTCGACGGACTAGGTCTGGCGGACTTTTCGACTGACTTTCCGAATAAACGGACTTGCCTACACACGATCAACCAAAGTGCGACGGATTCGTACGTGATGACGTACACCGGACTAAAATAAGGAAGTTCATAGCCAGTAGCCAATAGCTGCCCTAGCGTTGTTTTTTGTCCATCGGACTAGCACACAGACGAACGGACTTTTCGACCAGACACGAGTCCGTCGGAAAGATTTGAAACATGTTTTATTTCTAGGTCCGTTGGATTTTTGGGGAAAAAAAGTCAGCTGGAGCCCACACACGATCGAATTGTCCGACGCAGTCCGGTCTGCCGGACCTAGTTCGTCGAAAAGTCCGCTCGTGTGTATGCGGCATTAGAGATGCTCCTGAGGTCCATTGACTTGTATCTTTTACCTGCAGTTGAGCTTCTTCAAGTAGGTTTTGCATTCCTATAGACTTTTATGTAGATACAAAACCAAAGAAACCGCCAACACATTTCCTCTACAATGTTCATTAAATTTCAAAAGCTCGTTTTCATTTTTTTTTTTTTACTGCAGATTTCATGAAATATACCTGGTGATCCTGCCATGGAGATCCTTGTTCAGGCACTTCCTAGTTAGTGACGACTGTCCCTTATTTGTTCTTCTGATTTGTCACCAGGTCACCTGCACCTCCTAATTGAAACTATAGGCGGTCTTGCCAGCACACATTGCATAGAAAGCCGGTTTAGAACAATGATGATGGGCAGCCAATGCTGGAGACGGCGCATATAGACAGGAAGTGTCTGAAAATAGGTGATAATGGTATTGTATTAAAATTTTTAAAAAAAGATTAAAAAAACATGCCATTTGGGTATAATGCACATCGCTTTAACAAAGTAAGGCTTCCTATACACTGTGTGCTGAGGCCTTCAATACCTGGCACTTTCTGGCACCCATGCCATATACAGCTGCCAATACAAGTGAATGCTGAAGGTGGCCATGCTCAGCCCAGCCAAAGGTGGCAAAAGATGGCCAATGGCTTCTGCGTGGGTATTTACACATGCATGCGTGCACACCTCCCAACATTTTGAAATGGGAATGAGAGACGCCTACTAGCAAACGTATGTAGGCATAGGACAGGCCCCCTGCAATATAATGTAGTATAGTCACACATGTCTATCATGGCACGTTCTTGACGCTCCATATTTGAGAGGTTCAGTTGTCTACTGCATTTGGCAGTATTTTAAATGTCTTTTATGTATTAATTGTTTAATAAAATTTACTGTATATTTTCTACAACTGGTGCCTGGAAAGTCCATTTTTCCACTTACTCATTATCGTTTAGGACGTGGCACTGCGCTATCTTAAGCTCCCACAGTTCCATCCTGTGTTGGAGCTTGGCTAACTTTTTGATTCAACTACTGTATATAGATCAGACCAAAATGAGAGACAAATAAGGAGGAAAGGGGGACAGAGGGACTTTGTTCCAAATCAGGGACAGTCCCTCAAAATCGGGGATAGTCGGGAGCTATGCCAAGAGCAGTGGCCATAAGCACAAAATGTGTGGAAGCTGGGTCTGTCAAAGGATTTCACGAGCAGTGCAAAAATCTTATTTTCTCTATTATTCATTGAAGGACACAGGATTCTTAGACAACTGGGATGTCCAAAAGCAGTCCAACTAGAGGGATGGGCAACACAGGCCCAACTGGTAAGAACTGTAGGCAAATCCAAGCAGTGCATGCAACTCTCCATGTCTGAAGTGGGCATCGGCAGAGACCACCACCTGGTAAAACTTAGAGGACCAGGTGGGCGCATTGCAGGCCTGATGCTGAAATGCCCAAGAAGTGCTCACAGTCTTGGGGAACCCGATCCTTGGACAATGGGCTGAGGGATCACCAGGAAATGAGCCCATCTTGGATGTTGGACAGTGACTCGGTTTTCCAGAAAGAAGCCATGACTGAGGGGTAGACAACTCGGACCACATCCACACAATGAAGGGAAATCTCCTTCCGTTGAACTAGAGCTGGACACTGGGATGGCAAAACAATGTCCTGGTTGGGGTGAAAGGCTGAGGCCACATTTGGAAGGAACCCGACTGGTTCAAAGGGAGGCCTATGAAGGACCAAAGGGATCTAGTTCAAATCCTATGGGGCAGAGGGGATTTGAAAAGGGAAGCCACATGGGCAACACCCTAGACCAGGGCTTGACAAATTTGCTTGGAATCTAGGAGCCAGCTAAAAAAGTTAGGAGCCAGGTTTTTTTTAAACGACCGACAAAGCTTTATTTTCAATATAAAAAATAACTAATCTTAAATTTACACAGAAAAAGACCGCCCCGCTAGAGGCCCGAATAGCGTCACTAAAACAACGGTAAAGCAGCGCTAAAAATAGCGCCGCTTTACCGCCGACGCCCCCTGCGGCTCGGTGTGAAAGGGCTCTAAGGGTCCGATCAGGTCCGCCTGAAAAACAGACAGGCGAACCTGATCAGACAGCCCGTGTGAAAGGGGCCAAGCAGGGAGATAACAAATAAATTAATTTTAATTAGGAAAAAAATAAATAAACAGTTTTTATATAAATATAAATAAATAAAAATAAAATCTATTACGAAAAAAAAAAAAAAGGCTATTCCCACATTCACTTCCTTCTCTTCTCCACTTTGGGAAGGAGATGGGCAGTGAAATCAGGCAGGTATTTCGCATTAGCATTGCTGGTTGCAATACCAACGGCCACCACAAGATGGCGCCAGATTTCAGAAGGACTCCAGAACTACCGAAGAAGGCGGCGCACGGGGGGGGGGGGGGTCGGAGTCCGCACAGAGACAGGATACCCCTAGCTGTGCCGCCCCAGGCGCCAGGTCGCTAATTCTAGTCGCAAATGCGACCTGGCGCCCGGGGTTTGTCGAGCCCTGCCCTAGACAAAGATCCCAATCTGAGAGTGAGATGCCAGCAGTCTCTGGAACAGGATAGGAAATGCAGAGACCTGGCCCTTAGGGCCAACTGTTGGTCTACATCCAGTTGCAGAAGAGAGAGAATCCTCCCTCAGAGAACTCCCCAGGGCAAAAGCCCCTGGGCTCCACCCAGTGCCATCTTAAGAACATTATAGGCCCCTGGCAATACAGTGCACTGGGGCCCTGTCTACACACTCACGCACGATTGCCCATCAAATGCAGCTTTACTATACCCATGAATGCAGCCTCACTGTGCCCACTATTACAGCCTCACTGTGCCCATGAATGCAGTCTCACTGTGCCCACCATTACAGCTTCACTGTGCCCACCATTGCACCCTCACTGTGCCCACCATTGCACCCTCACTGTGCTTACTATTGCACCCTCACTGTGCTCATGAATGCAGCATCACTGTGCCAATTAATACAGACTCACCATCGCCTGGTAACACACACACACAAAGCGGGCATCTCCTCTTGTGTATCACGAAGCTGGCTGGGTCTGTGTTCGGCGGCCATGCTGTAACAAGTTCCCGTCCCCCTAGACCGGCTCGTGTGTAAGGCGGAGCACTGATTTAATCTACTATTACACGAGCCGGTCTAGGGGGAGCGGGACCTTGTTACAGCGCGGCCGCTGTTCTGTCTCTGGGACAGCTAGCTAAACCTTCTTATCCCAATAACTGTAGATACCATGTTTCTTTGATCTCAGTTTTATTAGAACAAGGCAGGTGAAACTACAAATAACAGAAATACACTTCAATAAGTATAATATTGCATACAATACATTGCAGAAACAACGATGTACAATACAAGATGTGATAGTAAAAACGTACTTTTTAGGTTCCTTAACCACTTCCCTACCCGCCTATAATCAAATGACGTCCACAGATGGGATCTCCCATCCTGGGTGGACGTCATATGACGACCTCGGGTTCCCGGCCGCCTAGGGGGCGCGCGCGCGCCCGCCGCGTTGCTCGGGACCCGGTGCGTGTGCCCGGCAGCCGCAATGTCCGCCGGGCACCCGCGATTGCCCATTAACCGGGCCGGACCGTGGATCTGTGTGTGTAAACACACAGAACCACGTCCTGTCAGCTCAGAGGAGAGCGATCTGTGTTCCCAGGACAGCGGAAAACTGATCGGTCTCCTCCCCTTGTACGTCCCCTCCCCCTACAGTTAGAAGCATTCCCTAGGAAACACATTTAACCCCTCCCCGTCCCCTAGTGGTTAACCCCTTCACTGCCTGTCACATTTACACAGTAATCAATGCAATTTTATAGCATTGATCGCTGAATAAATGTGAATGGTCCCAAAAAAGTGTCAAAAGTGTCCGATGTGTCCGCCATGTCGCAGTCACGAAAAAAAATCGCAGTCGCCGCTATTATTAGTAAAAGAAAGAAATGAATATTTTTTTTTTTAAATGCCATAAATCTATCCCGTATTTTATAGACGCTATAACTTTTGCGCAAACCAATCAATATACGCTTATTGAGATTTTTTTTTACCAAAAATATGTAGAAGAATACGTATCGGCCGAAACTGAGGAAAAAATTTTTTTTTTTTTTTAAAAATTGGGATATTTATTATAGCAAAAAATATTGTGTTTTTTTCAAAATTGTCGCTCTTCTTTTGTTTATAGCGCAAAAAATAAAAAAAAGGTGATCAAATACCACCAAAAGAAAGCTCTATTTGTGGGGAAAAAAGGACGTCAATTTTGTTTCGGTACAACGTCGCACGACCGCGCAATTGTCGTTTAAAGTGCGACAGCGCTGAAAACTAAAAATTGGTCTGGGAAGGAAGGGGGTGAAAAGGCCCGGTATTGAACCGGTTAAGGGGTGATGGCGATAGATTGAGAAAGACATCACTTGCTTCCTGCAATGTGTTGAAAAGAATGGCGACTGGTTCACTTCCTGTTAAGATTCTACCCAGAATTCTCTGCTTGCTGACAACTTCCTTAGTTACACCTACATTAAACAAATAAACAGAGCTGCAGCAATACCAAAAATTAACGCTAGATGGAGCCTGCACACCACACCACAAGTTTGGTCACTGGTCTCAAGAATACTTTAACCTCATTCTGTTGAAAGATCTTGACCTCGACCTTACGGACACGATTATCCTTGCTTGGCAGTACTTTGGTGATCAAACCTAAAGGCCACATATTCCATAGTGTCTGGTAATCTTTCATGAGCACAACATCACCAGGTTTAAGATTAGGCTTTTCAGTGTGCCACTTTCTCCTTACTTGTAGAGTAGATATATATTGTTCCCTCCACCGGTTCCAGAAGGTATTGGCAAGGGTTTGTACTTGTCTCCATTGACGTTTGTAAAGGTCCTTCTCACAAAACTCTCCAGCTGGAGCACCGGCAAGACTAGTCTTTTGCGTGAGTAACATGGCAGGTATGAGGACCACTGGATGTTCAGAGTCACTTGAAATGGATGTAAAAGGTCTGGGGTTAATGATAGCTGTAACCTCTGCCATAAATGTCACTAAACATTCGTGAGCAAGCCTTGCAGTTCCTACTTGTAGGAAAATAGAATCAAGAATTCTGCAGGCTATGCCTATCATCTTCTCCCAGACACCTCCCATATGAGAAGAGTGAGGTGGGTTGAAGATCCATGTGCAGTTTTGCTTTTTGCAGCCTGGGTATGGTGTGTTTGAGAAGTGGTGCAAGTTCTGCTTTCCCCATTACGAACCCTATGTGGCATTGTCCTTTAGTGTCTATGGTTTTCAGGTAAGCTACAGCAGCAACTGCTTTAACAGAAGCATCCGAAAACACACAAAGTCTTTGCATCTGAACGTCAGCAGATGACAGAGGAGCATATGGTCGTGGAATTTTAAGGTTGGATAGAGCTGTTAGAGAGTCCTTCCACTCTAGCCATAGGTTCTTCTTGTCGGTGGGGAGAGGGTAGTCCCAATCTAGTGACTTACAGATTACCAGTAAGTCTCTCAGTAGTGCTTTACCCTGGATGGTGACAGGTGCTGCAAAGCCTAAGGGATCATACAGTCTGTTTATGGTAGACAGGACACCTCTACAGGTAAAGGGTCCTTCTTCTGTGTTTACTTGGAAAGTAAACGTGTCAGATCTTAAGTCCCAAAGCAAACCAAGACTGCGTTGCATGGGAAGTGAGTCTGTGCCTAGATCTAAGTCCTTTAACTCGTTAGAATGATCTTGGACAGGAAAGGCTTCTAAAACTTCTCTACTGTTGGAAGCAATCTTGTGGAGTCTTAAGTTGGAACACGCAAGCATTGCCTGAGTTCTTTTGAGGAGACTGAAGCAATCGTCTACATAGAAATCCTTGTCTACAAACTGTCTGACATCTGACCCATACTCTGACTCTCCCACTCTAGCAGAATGTCTGAGGCCATATATAGCAACTGCAGGGGAAGGACTGTTGCCAAATATGTGCACCCTCATGCGGTATTCTGTGATGTCTCCAGAGGGTTTGTTGTCCCTGAACCAGAGAAACCTCAGAAAGTTTCGGTGTTCTTCTTTAACAAGAAAGAAATAGAACGTTTGTTGTATGTCTGCCATGAATGCAACTGAATCTTTGCAAAAGCGAAGAAGTACTCCTAATAGTCTGTTGTTAAGGTCAGGGCCAGGGAGAAGGACATTGTTTAGAGAGACACCCTCATGCTTGGTGCTAGAATCAAATACCACTCTAATTGTCAGGTCACCTGTATCCAGGTGACAGAAGCCCCCCGTTGAGGTCAGGAGTGCACCGCTATGATAGTGGACCCTAAGGCTGACTGCTGGAGATGGAACTCGGGGTGGTTCAGGAAGGCAGGTCCCCTGGAGCACCAACACGGATCCCACAGTGAGTTAGAGCATAGATTCCCCAGGGCACGGAGTCTAAGAGCCAGTTGGTGTTCACCAGAGCCTCTAGTGGTGAGGATGGACTGGGCTGCAACTGGCTCCAGGTCGCGGCCCCCAGGGTCTCCCAGCTCACGCTCACGGTAGGCTACAGGAGGATGGAGAGGAAACAGCAGCCCAGGACAGCAAGGAATAGTAAGGAGGTAGCCAAGTGTCGGGGCGACTAGCAGACAAGGACAACAGAGTACACGCCAAGTTTCAGGGTCACAGGCAAACAGGGATGGTCGGGGACACGCCAAAGGTCAGGGTCACAAGCAGACAGGAATAGTTAAGAACAGGCCAAAGTCGGTAACAGGAATCAGACGAAGGAAACACAGCAAGTACACACGGAGGCTAACACACAATGGTTGATCAGCACTACTGGCTTGCAGTGCACAGGTTAATATAGGGTTTCCTGATAGGGCCTGGGGTGGGGCCATGCTTAGAGGAGAGGTTACAAAAGCAGTCAGGTGAGAGGCAGCTGGTCTCTAGAGAGGAATACATGGAGACAGGTGAGCTGACAAAGAAACTCTATTGCATAACCATGACACTAATCTGTCCTGGCTTATTAGGGTGATAGACCCCAAATATGGGTAAGTACCAGCATTCCTCTTTGAGGTTTGGGGCTATCTCAGCATGACCATTCTGGAATATTTTCTCCATGAAGGAAAGTAAATGTTCTTTCATCTCTGGTTTCCTTTGAAGACTGTGTCTTAGGGAAGTGAGACGTTTATATGCTAGTTCTCTATTGTTAGGCAAACGTCGTCTTTGTGGTCTAAAGGGAAGAGGTGCAACCCAGCTATTAGTCCCGTCTTTCTCCATACTCCTTTCCATAACTTCTAAGAAGAGCCTATCCCCAATGGACATTGCTACCTGGTTATCTTCCTTTGTTCTCTGGAACACTGTGCCTCCTAAGTCGCTTTGGGCGTTGTCATAGGTATTGCTGTCACAGAGGGGACTTAGGAAAGGAAGAGGTGCAGGCTCGTTGTGTGGTAGCTCCTTTATGAGGATGTGATTTTGACAGGGTTGGGAAAAAAGTAGAACGACCATTCTCGAGGGTACTAGTGAGCAGGTTATTAACAGATGCCGGTTTGTGTGCACCTCCCAGGCAAACATCACCTAAAATGACCCACCCGAGATCCAGTTTTTGGGCATATGGGGCATTTTTAGGACCGTTGATCAGTTTTCTTACTTTGTGGACTTGCAAGATATCCCTCCCTAGGAGTAAGATTATCTGAGCCTGATCATCTAGTTCTGGTATGAGATGTGCTATGTGACTCAAGTGAGTCTGGTGAGCTGCTGCGTCTGGTGTGGGAATCTCTGATCTGTTGTCTGGCATCTGGTTGCACTCTATTATGTTCGGTAGGGGTAGGCATGTCTTACCATCCATAGATTCAATTTGTAGGCCATCAGCTCTTCTAGTCCTAAGGGAGTAAGGGCTGCTGGGGCCTTTAGAATGTCAAAAAACATAGATCTAGCTAGTGACTTGTTACTTTGATCATCCAAGATGACGTAGAGCTTGACTGCTTTGTCTCTGCGTCCTTTTGGATAAACTCTCACGAGACAGATTTTAGAGCAAGATCTGCCACCTGTACTTCTTTTGCAAACTTCTGTACATTGTGAAGTGATTACTATGGCGTCTGTGCTAGAGTCTTTGGTCTCTCCGCCTTGCTCCTTTCCCTATGAACAGGTGGGAACATTCTTGGAGTAGGCCTTGGGTGTAGAGCTGTGTTGTGCTCTGTGCTGTCACATTCTGTACATTCTGACCTTACAGCCCTTGGCGAAATGTGTGGACGAAGAGCAGCACTTGTAACAGATGTTGTTCTCTTTGAGGAAAGCTTTGCGTTCCTAGATGGTCTTTATCCTGAAGGCTCTGCATTTCAGAAGAGGATGTGGCATCTTATGTAGAAGGCAGAACTTACCAGGGTCGTTGTCTTGATCCTCTGCAAATCTGTGGGAAGAAATGTTAGTTTTGTGCACTGCTACTGGAGCTCTGAGCTGTTTAGGGCCAGAAGAAGTGGTATAAGACACTGCAAAAAAAATGAAGCTGGGGTCATATTTCATTCCTGCTGGTCTGTCTACAAAGTCCACAAACTCACTAAGGGGTGGAAAAGGCACATTGTGTTTTTGTTTGTAGTTACAGCCATGAGTAATCCATCTTTTGTGTAACTCATAAGGAAGTTTTTGTGCTAAGGAGCTAATAGCTCTAGCAGAGTCAAGATAAGAAACGTCAGGTAAGTCTCCTTCTGCTTTAGCAACTTGTTTTTTTTTGCTACTTCAGTTCTTTTGGGGTACTTAATTCACCTTGTCGGTTCATTCTATTCCCCGCTCACAATCACATCATTGTAGCTCTTATTCCCCTTTTTTTTTTTTTATTTATATTATGCAATCTCCCCTTTCCCCCTTATTTTTGTATTGAAAATTTATATAGTGTATGTAAATACATTTGTTCCCCCGTACCAACACTGAGTCTTATACCCCCCCTCATCCCCCCCAAGCCCCTCTATCTACCAGCTATGATTCCGGACCTTTCTCTCGATTTCTCTTCAGTGTTCCTCTTGTTAATTACCTATATTTTTCTTCTGTTCCCTTTCTATTCTCTTCCCTAAACTCCCATGACTTCGGCGTATCTCATTGTTAGTTTGAATTGAACCCATTCCTGCCATTTTTCCTCGTAGGCTTCCAAACCTTCACTATCGCTGAACCTCAGATACTCCAAGTTTTGAATCTCGTTTACTTTATTTATTATTTATTTCAGGTACTTATATAGCGCCGTCAATTTACGCAGCGCTTTACATATACATTGTACATTCACATCAGTCCCTACACCCTCAAGGAGCTTACAATCTAAGGTCCCTAAACTCACATTCACACATACTAGGGACAATTTAAACAGGATCCAATTAACCTACCAGCATGTCTTTGGAGTGTGGGAGGAAACCGGAGTACCCGGAGGAAACCCACGCAGACACAGGGAGAACATGCAAACTCCAGGCAGGAAGTGCCATGGTTGGGATTCGAACCAGCGACCCTTCTTACTGCTAGGCGAGAGTGCTACCCACTACACCACTGTGCCGCCCACTTTATTGCACCAGTTCCTCATTGTGGGTCTTAATGGTTCCTTCCAATGTCTAGGTATAAGACTTTTGGCTGCGTTTAAAAGTGGCGGCAGTAGGGTTCTCACATATTGTTTGGTTGGCATATTTATCCCATGAAATAAGCAACACCACGGATCATCAGGGATAATTATGTTGGTTATTTCCCCCGATTGTTTGCCTTATCTCGTCCCAGTATTTATTCATTTTCGGGCATTGCCGCCAAATATGGGACAACGTCCCGATTTCTTTACACCCTCGCCAGCAATATTTCGACTTTTCATCTTGATATTTATGTTCTTTATCAGGGGTAATATGCCATCTAGCTAAACATTTATAGTTTGTTTCCATCATATTCCAATTTACTGTAGTGACGTGTACCCGGCGCAATATTTGTTTGATCTCTTCTTTGTTTAGAGATGTTCGGAGTTCGGTCTCCCATTTTTCAATATACGATGGTATCTCTGGTCCTATCTTTTCCAAAAGTACTCTATATATATATCTTTGAAATCACCCTCTTCTTTCCCTTATCGACACAGGTATCCCAACCACAACACTACCTGCTTTAGCAACTTGAAACTCCATACACAGGTCACTGAATTCTCTGAGTCTTTGGTAACCTCTGCTAGGTATTTTTGGGAAGTCTTCTATCCTTTTAAACAGTGTACTCTCTATCGCCTCTGGTGATAACATCTATCCAGTCTGTTCCAGATGTTTGCAAGGCCTATCTCAGGGTGGTTTATATTAATGTCTCTGATCCTTTTGGCATGTTCAGCGGAATCTTTGCCAAGCCACTTTACGAGGAGGTCTATCTGTTCCCTGCAGGATAGATCTAGACCTTGAATGACACTCTGGAAAGCGGATCGCCATGCCCTGTAGTGTTGAGGGGCGATCACTAAATTTGACAAGTCCTTGGGTAACTAACTCTCTCTTTTGGCCAGGAACTTGGCAAAAGTCTTCAGTAGCCTGATTGGCGTTGGGGTAGGCTGCTGGTGTATTGTGGTGCGGTGTAAAGGCATACCTGGTAAAAGTCTCCTCCTTCGGCACGCTGGGTTCAAACTTGCATAAGTTTGGCAGTTCGTACCTGTTTGTTGCATACACCTTTGGAGTGAAGACTGGTGTTTGATGGTTTTATAAAGGCTGGGTACCTTGTGGAGTAGAAGGTTTGGTTGGAACTGGAAAGTCTGGAACTCTGTCAGATTTGTTTTGCTTGTAGCACTGGGGGTCTCAGGTCGTCTTGTTGCTGCTTTATTTGATGTGACTCACTGACGTCATGTTTGATTTCTTGTTGTGGGATGCTGCTTGGGTCACAGTGCTGGTAGACATAATCTGATGTGCGTTGCGAAGAATCTTGTTGGTCCTCTTCAAGACCCGGTATGCTGCTGCCTACTCTTGGCTCATCGTAGTCGGCTGCTTCTAAAGCTTCTGCTTCTGCAATGGCGGCGGCAGCGTCTCTCTCTACTGCCAGCTTCTCCATGTTAACTTCTAAGATAGCTTGCTGCAATTTCAGAGATGCTTCCTACTGGGCTAACCAGGGGCGGACTGATAACTCATGGGGCCCCCGGGCAATAGGAGAATATGGGGCCCCCAGGCAATCAGAGATTATGGGGCCACACAGTATACACACACACAGTATACAATCACACAGTATACACATACATGTGCACACAGTATACACAGACAGATGTAAACAAAACACAGATTTATACATACTGTCCCTGGTTTTACTGAGGCTGGCAAACCTGATGGGGCCCCCTAGTGGCCCCGGACCCTCGGGTAGTGCCTGAGTGGCTCAATGGTCAGTCCGCGCCTGGGGCTAACTCTTCTTTCAGGCGTATTCTTTCCATCTCTCTTTCTTGCTCCAAGCGTACTCTTTCCCTCTCTCTCCCGTCTCACCTTTTCTGCATCAAGGCGGGCCTTTTCTTTTTTCATCTGCAACTCTTGGTCTGCGAATGCAGCCCTGGCTTTTGAACGGGCGATAGCTGCTGCATTTGCGACAGATGACTTAGATGAGCTTGCTCGTGAACGTGTTTTGTAAGAAGATGTCCCACTGTGAGACATGGCTGCGGGGAAGAAGCTGTCTTGCTGTATAGAGACGGTTCTAGTGTCGTTGCTGCTTGACAGAGTGCGTCTCTGTGTAGCGTGGCTGCTTGCTTCGCCTGCCGCAGGCCTGTATCTTTAAGGCTTCTGACTGTATGGATACTGCGTAGCCCCGGGCTGTACAGACTTCCGAAGTCGGCTTATCTTCCCTTCAGAGGTCAGCTTAAAAATTTGACTGTTCTGTCTCTGGGACTGCTAGCTAAACCTTCTTATCCCAATAACTTCAGATACCATATTTCTTTGATCTCAGTTTTATTAGAAAAAGCCAGGTGAAACTACAAAATAACAGAAATAGACTTCAATAAGCATAATATTGCATACAATACAGCATACATTGCAGAAACAACGATATACAATACAAGATGTGATAGTAAAAACGTACTTTTTAAAGAGGAGTTCCACCCAGGGGCTCCATTAGAAAAAAAAAAATTAAAAGTCAGCAGCTACAAATACTGCAGCTGCTGACTTTTAATTGGACACTCACCTGTCCCTGGGTCCAGCGATGTGGGGGATCAAAGCCCCGCTCGTCCCCCCCCTCCGCTCGTCGGCGCCGGCATTTCAACTGTGGGCGCCGGGCTGTGGCTTCACAGCTTGGCACCCACTGCGCATGCGCGAGTGGCGCCTCGTGCCGTTATTGGCCGCTCCATCACCTGGGACCTGTAATGGGTCCCAGCTGATTGACAGGAGGGAGGGAGCAGAGCCGAGCCCTTCCTGTGCCTGGGGGGAAGTGATGTCACCAGCCCAGGCAAAGGAAGAGGCAGACTACGAGGGACCACCTAGCAACAGGCATTTAGAGGTAAGTAAAAAAAATAAATAAAAAAATTCAAATGTTTTTTTGTTTTTGTTTTTTTTTACAATTTTTCAGTTAGTTTTGTTTTTTTGGGTGGAACCCCACTTTAAGTTCTCTAAGGGGCGATGGCGATAGATTGAGAAAGACATGACTTGCTTCCTGCAATGTGTTGAAAAGAATGGTGGCTGGTTCACTTCCTGTTAAGATTCTGCCCAGAATTCCCTGTTTGCTGACAACTTCCTTAGCTACACCTACATTAAACAAATAAACAGAGCTGCAGCAATACCAAAAAGGAACGCTAGATGGAGCCTGCACACCACATATGATTGTCTTAAAGTGGGGTTCCACCCAAAAAAACAAAAATACATGAAAAATCCTAAAAAAACAAAACAAAAAAACATTTGGATATTTTTTTTTTTTTTTACTTACCTCTAAATGCCTGTTGCTAGGTGGTCCCTCGTAGTCTGCCACTTCCAGTGCCTGGGCTGGTGACATCACTTCCCCCTCGGCACAGGAAGGGCTCCGCTCTGCTCCCTCCCTCCTGTCAATCATCCGGGACCCATTACAGGTCCCAGGTGACTGAGCGACCAATCGCGGCGCGCGGCGCCGCTCGCGCATGCGCAGTGGGTGCCAGGCTGTGAAGCCACAGCCCGGCGCCCACAGTTGCAATGCCGGCGCCGCCGAACGGAGGGGGAGACGAGCGGGGCTTCGATCCCCCGCATCGCTGGACCCTGGGACAGGTAAGTGTCCAATGAAAAGTCAGCAGCTGCAGTATTTGTAGCTGCTGACTTTTAATTTTTTTTTTTACTGGACCCCCTGGGTGGAACTCCTCTTTAAGTAAATTACACATTTTGCATGTAAATGTAACAACACAGGTACAAATAGCCGGTATAAAACATCTGGTGGACAGAACAGCCTCCGAACACAGACCCAGCCAGCTCCGTGATACACAGGAGGAGGAGGAGGAGGAGAGAGTGAAAGAGCGGAGCGCTGCAGCCATAACTCAAAGCGGCCCCAGGGCAGGCGGCCTACTGGGAAATTTTGCCGGTATCCCTGTAGGCCAGACCGGCCATGGCTGGGGTCGCTGGGCAGGCGGGGGCCCCCCCAGACAAGTGGGGCCCCCTGGGCAAGTGCCCAATGCGAAAAGACGGCCCTGAGCTCCACCTAAAATACGCTTTCAATGTTCAGTGATAGGTTGACCTCCAGCACCGGATGGGGTGACAGGCTCAGTAATCTCCCTGTACACACAGCTTTCCATTGAAAGAGAGGATGAGGAGCGCATGCACCTCACTACGTATCCCTGCTGAGCCCCTCCCCCTCGTCACTTCATCAACAATGCCATTGTCACTGGGAAACCAAGGTTTAAACAAGCGCAGCACGGATCATTCTTAAAAAATGTACAACTCGGACACATTCCTCTGACTTTATAATCGTTATTCTCTGAGGGATTTGGTCCTCTGATTGTGGATATATTATTTCTACTCTTATTTGTATTCTCACACACATAGGCACCTCTTTGGTGTTTAGTTCCACTTTCAGTGCTGCACCATTTCACCAATCAGCATCTCTGCTGATCAGGTTATAAAACACCCACCAATCACCGCACACACCGCAGTGGCCCCGCCCTCCAAAGAAAATAGCAAAACTGTTTCCAGCGGAGCCCTGCCCACTAACCAATCACAACACTGCACCCTGCCGAACCCACTTCTCTCTGACCAATTACATCAGGAGCCCTAGGGAGTCCCGCCCTCCACTGAACTAAAGCGGGTCTCTGTAGTAGGTGAACTCTGCGGTGTCCCTCCCAGAGGAAGAAACACGAAGAACACTGAACCAGGCGGTGTACACCCGCCGCCATCTTCCTACACCCAACCCGACACACAGAGCCTCGCCCATCGCCTTCTAGGGGACGGAGGAGGCGGGACGTCCCGGGAGGTGTGATGGCGGGGCGGGGTTTCGCTTTCAGCTATTTCCTCTTCCTCTCACGCTTTCCTGTCATTGCATCAGAGAGCCGGGTGTACGGGTGAGAGCGGAGCCCGGGGAGGGTGACACGGGGGGAGGAGGGTGGGGCTTCACCACCGGGACACCCCCCTCGAGTGTCAGACGATCCTGTACACCCCAATATTTTCCCTTGTACACCCCATAGCCCCCAATATGTCCCCTATAGACCCCAATATGTCCCCTGTACACCCCATAGACCCCAATACTTCACACCTGTACACTCCAATATGTCCCACCCAACATATTTGTGTTTCCCTTGTACACCCCATAGGCCCCACAATGTCCCCTGTGCACCCCAATATCTCCCACCCAACGTGTCTGCTCCGTACACCCCATAGACCCCAATATGTCCCACCCAACATTTGTGTGTCCCCCGTACACCCCATAAACCCAAATATGTCCCCTGGACACTCCATAGACCCCATATGTCCCAAGTCCCAACCTCCTCCTCATATATCCTAACCCCCTTCCCCTATGTACCCCCATATGTCCCAACCCTCTTGCCATATCCCCCTCCCCATATATCCCAACCCACATATGTCCCACACCCTTGCCCTATGTACCGCCATATGTCCCAATCCCCCCCCCCATTTTCCCCCATATCGCTCAACCCCCCCCCATTTTCCCCCATATCGCTCAACCCCCCCCCCATGTTCCCCCATATGTCCCAACCCCCTCACTCTGTGTTCCCCCATATGTCCCAACCCCCCCTCGCCCTATGTTCTCCCCTCATATGTCCCAACCCCCCTCGCCCTATGTTCCCCCCCATATGTCCCAACCCCCCTCGCCCTATGTTCCCCCCCATATGTCCCAACCCCCTCGCTCTATACCCCCCCATATGTCCCAACCCTCTCGCCCTATGTTCCCCCCCATGTCCCCCCCATATGTCCCAACCCCCCTCGCCCTATGTTTCCCCCCATATGTCCCAACCCCCCTCGCCCTATGTTCCCCCCTTTATGTCTCAACCCTCTCTCCCTATGTTCCCCCCCATATGTCCCATCCCCCCTTGCCCTATGTTCCCCCCCATATGTCCCAACCCTCTCGCCCTATGTCCCCCCCATATGTCCCAACCCCCCTCGCCCTATGTTCCCCCCCCATATGTCCCAACCCCCCTCGCCCTATTTTCCCCCCCATATGTCCCAACCCCCTCGCCCTATGTTCCCCCCTATATGTCTCAACCCTCTTGCCCTATGTTCCCCCCCATATGTCCCAACCCCCCTTGCCCTATGTTCCCTCGCATATGTCCCAACCCCCCTTGCCCTATGTTCCCTCGCATATGTCCCAACCCCCCTCGCCCTATGTTCCCTCGCATATGTCCCAACCCCCCTCGCCCTATGTTCTCCCCCCCCCCACCATATGTCCTATCCCCCCTCGCTCTATGTTTCCCCCCATATGTCCCACCCCCCCTCGCTCTGTTTCCCCCTATATGTCCCATCCCCCCTCGCTCTGTTTCCCCCCATATGTCCCAACCACCCTCGCCCTATATCCCCCCCCATATGTCCCTCGCCCTATGTTCCCCCCCATATGTCCCCCCACTTGCCCTATGTTTCCCCCCTCATATGTCCCAACCCCCCTCGCCCTATTTTCCCCCCCATATGTCCCAACCCCCCTCGCCCTATATCCCCCCCATATGTCCCAATTCCCCTCGCCCTATGTTTCCCCCCTCATATGTCCCAACCCCCCTCGCACTATGTTCCCCCCCATATGTCCCAACCCCCTCGCACTATGTTCCCCCCCATATGTCCCAACCCCCCTCGCCCTATGTTCCCCCCCATATGTCCCAACCCCCCTCGCCCTATGTTCCCCCCCATATGTCCCAACCCCCCTCGCCCTATGTTCCCCCCCATATATCCCAACCCCCCTCGCCCTATGTTCCCCCCCATATGTCCCATCCCCCCTCGCTCTGTTTCCCCCTATATGTCCCATCCCCCCTCGCTCTGTTTCCCCCCCATATGTCCCAACCATCATCGCCCTATGTCCCCCCCCATATGTCCCTCGCCCTATGTCCCCCCCCATATGTCCCTCGCCCTATGTCCCCCCCCATATGTCCCTCGCCCTATGTCCCCCCCCATATGTCCCTCGCCCTATGTCCCCCCCCATATGTCCCAACCCCCCTCGCCCTATGTCCCCCCCATATGTCCCAACCCCCCTCGCCCTATATCCCCCCCATATGTCCCAATCCCCCTCGCCCTATACCCCCCCCATATGTCCCAACCCCCCTCGCCCTATGTACTCCGATATATGCCCCCACCAAATCCTGTAACAACACTGTATGCCACCGCCCCCCCTTCCTAGCATCTGCATATGTGCCCCCCTTCAGTATGAAGCATCGTATCCCCCACTCCTGAATACCCCAATATGACGTGTACCCTTAATATAAGGATTACCCCGTAATGCGCCCCCCCATTATGAGATACTATATACTGTCTAAAAAAAAAACATGAAAAGAAGTTGTGGGAGAGGTATCTCTATCGATGCCAATACCCTATATCAGCGGGGGGTATCCGAAATACATACAACCGACCCCCCCGTGGTGTGGTGTCTATGGGACATGCATTGTTGTCATTTTCAGTCCAATTTATTCATTTTTCATTGGTAACCCCCCCCCCCCCCCCCAGAGGCGCAGTATCCTTTAACAATGGTTTTTATTGAAATTTTTGTATTTGTATAAACACAACCAAACAAAAAAAGAAAGTTGCGATGTAAAATACACTTACTATCATGTTACATTCTATTACATTATGTAGAGATGTAAATAACCAGCCCTACATTAGCATATTCTTATTCTCACATTCAAAAACAAAGAACTCGGAAAGCACTTATTTAGGCTTGCAACACATCACTTGTTATTTAACAGGACATCTGTCTCGCCACGGCCGCCAGCCTCCATATTCTCACCGATTATATGACTCGGAATGACCCACCTCAGTTCTCACGTTTGAGCGACCATCTCATGATTGTATTATACAACTTGCTGCCGTGTCCTTTTTGGTGTTTTAGAGTAGCGGAGGCTGAGGGAGAAAATGTGTAGTAGTAAACAGTGGTCAGTGATTGGTGGCCTTGCTGTACCACAGGGGAGGTTATCCTTCTCAGGTGTGACTCCTGTGTTCCTCATGCAGGCTCCACAATGGATCATCAAGTTCCAGAGACAATAAATTTCGCGGCTGAGGAGGAGAAGATTCTGGAACTGTGGAAATCTCTGGACTGTTTCCAGGAGTGTCTAAAACAATCCAAGAATAAACCCAGGTGAGACCACGGCTGCTGCACCTACTCAACAATAAACCCAGGTGGGACCATGGCTGCTGCACCCTCACAATAATAAACCTAGGTGAGACCATGGCTACTCCCTCACAATAATAAACCCAGGTGAGACCATGGCTGCTCCGCCCACACAATAATAAACCCAGGTGAGACCATGGCTGCTCCGCCCACACAATAATAAACCCAGGTGAGACCATGGTTGCTCCTCCCTCACAATAATAAACCCAGGTGAGACCATGGCTACTCCCTCACAATAATAAACCCAGGTGAGACCATGGCTGCTGCACCCTCACAATAATAAACCCAGGTGAGACCATGGCTACTCCCTCACAATAATAAACCCAGGTGAGACCATGGCTGTTCCTCCCTCACAAGAATAAACCCAGGTGAGACCATGGCTGCTCCGCCCACACAATAATAAACCCAGGTGAGACCATGGCTGCTCCGCCCACACAATAATAAACCCAGGTGAGACCCTGGCTGCTCCGCCCACACAATAATAAACCCAGGTGAGACCATGGCTGCTCCTCCCTCACAATAATAAATCCAGGTGAGACCATGGCTGCTCCTCCCTCACAAGAATAAACCCAGGTAATACCGTGGCTGCTCCTCCCTCACAAGAATAAACCCAGGTAATACCGTGGCTGCTCCTCCCTCACAAGAATAAACCCAGGTGAGACCGTGGCTGCTCCTCCCTCACAATAATAAATCCAGGTGAGACCATGGCTGCTCCTCCCACACAATAATAAACCCAAGTGAGACCATGGGTGCTCCTCCCACACAATAATAAATCCAGGTGAGACCATGGCTGCTCCGCCCTCACAATAATAAATCCAGGTGAGACCATGGCTGCTCCTCTCACACAATAATAAACCCAGGTGAGACCATGGTTGCTCCTCTCACACAATAATAAACCCAGGTGAGACCATGGCTGCTCCACCCACACAATAATAAACCCAGGTGAGACCATGGTTGCTCCTCCTTCACAATAATAAATCCAGGTGAGACCATGGCTGCTCCGCCAAAACAATAAACCCAGGTGAGACCGTGGCTGCTCCTCCCTCACAAGAATAAACCCAGGTGAGACCACGGCTGCTCCACCCACACAATAATAAACCCAGGTGAGACCATGTAGAGATGGGCCTACTGGATGTCCCATGCGATTTCTGGGTGCTCTGGCACTTGGCCACTATGTATATTGCCCTGTGGTTGCTGGATCTGTATGATGTTACTGCACTCCAGCGTATGATGAAGGGCGCACATTAATACTGTGATGTTAGCATGGGGTATGACGTTGCTGTGCTGTCCCCATAGCCCGGTCACAGTGACATGTACCAGGACAGGAGGGCATGCGGTGGTCCCTTATTGGCTAAGACCCTGTCTATGGATCTGTTCACCTCCTATTTGTAGTACAGAGTTTTGTGGACAGGGGAAGATTTAAATCTTCTATCTCTCACCCACAGATACACCTTCTACGATGGCCCGCCGTTTGCCACCGGACTTCCACACTACGGTCATATTCTGGCCGGCACTATAAAGGACATTGTCACAAGGTTTGCTCACCAGAGTGGATTCTATGTGGAGAGACGCTTCGGCTGGGATTGTCACGGCCTGCCAGTGGTAAGTTGTCCTCCTAGAATGAACCTACTACAGTGATCTTCACACTGAGGATTCTGGGAGGGAAGAATGGAGGCAAGGAGGGAGCTATGATGTACAGCTCAGATGAATGAAGCATCAGTCAGTAACATTATAGTGTCAACCTTTGTTTCCTGTCTACTTGTGTAACATTGTAGCTCCAGCCTCTGCCTACTACTTCTTGTGTAACATTGTAGCTCCAGCCTCTGCCCCCCTCCACCTCCTAGTGTAACATTGTAGTTCATTCTTCTGCCACCTCCTCCTTGTGTAACGTAGCTCCAGCCTCTGCTGCGTCCACCTCTTCGTGTAACATTGTAGTTCATTCCTCTGCCACCACCTCCTCGTGCAACATTATAGCTCCAGTTTCTGTCACCTCCTGCTCATGTAACACTGTAGCTTCATCCTCTACCGCCTCCACCTCCTCGTGTAACATTGTAGTTCCAGCCTCTGTCGCTTCATCGTGTAATATTAAATATCCAGCCTCTGCTGCCTCCTCCTTGTGTAACATTGTAGCTCCAGTTTCCTCCTCCTCCTCCCTCTTCTTTCCTCCTCCCTCTTCTTTCCTCCTCCCTCTTCTTTCCTCCTCCCTCCTCTTTCCTCCTCCCTCCTTCCCTTTTCCTCCTTCCCTTTTCCTCCTCCTTCCCTTTTCCTCCTCCTTCCTTTTTCCTCCTCCTTCCTTTTTCCTCCTTTTTCTCTTTCTCCTCCTTTCACTTTTTCTCCTCCTTTTCTCTTTTTCTCCTCCTTTTCTCTTTTTCTCCTCCTTTTCTCTTTTTCTCCTCCTTTTCTCTTTTTCTCCTCCTTTTTCTCCTTTTCTCCTCCTTTTTCTCTTTTTCTCCTCCTTTTCTCTTTTTCTCCTCCTTTTTCTCTTTTTCTCCTCCTTTTCTCTTTCTTCCTCCTCCTCCTTTTTCTTTCCTCCTCCTCCTCCTCCTCCTCCTCCTCCTCCTCTCTCTTTCTCCTCTTTCCTCCTCCTTTCTCTTTCTCCTCTTTCCTCCTCCTTTCTCTTTCTCCTCTTTCCTCCTCCCTCTTTCTTCCTCCTTCCTCCTCGTGTAACATTGTAGCTCCAGTTTCCTCCTTGTCCTCGTGTAACATTGTAGTATCAGTTTCCACCTTGTCCTCCTCCTCGTGTAACATTGAAGCACCAGTTTCCACCACCTCCGCATTAAACATTGTATTGTCAGCCTTTGCCATCTCCACCTTGAGTAACATTGTAGCTCCAGCCTCTGCCCCCTCCACCTCCTCGTGTAATATTGAAGTTACAGCCTCTGCTGCCTCCTCCTTGTGTAACATTGTAGCTCTAGTTTCCTTCCTCCTCCTCCCTCTTTCCCTTTCCTCCTCCCTCTTTCCCTTTCCTCCTCCCTCTTTCCCTTTCCTCCTCCCTCTTTCCCTTTCCTCCTCCCTCTTTCCCTTTCCTCCTCCCTCTTTCCCTTTCCTCCTCCCTCTTTCCCTTTCCTCCTCCTTCCTCTTTCCTCCTCCTCCTCCTCCCTCCTCCCTCCTCCTCCTCCTCTCTCCTCCCTCCTCCCTCCTCCCTCCTCCCTCCTCCCTCCTCCCTCCTCCCTCCTCCTCCTCCTCCCTCCTCCTCCCTCTTCCTCCCTCTTCCTCCCTCTTTCCTCCTCCCTCCTCCCTCTTTCCTCCCTCTTTCCTCTTTCCTTCCTCTTTCCTCCCTCTTTCCTTCCTCTTTCCTCCCTCTTTCCTCTCCCCTCCTCCCTCTTCCTCCTCCCTCCTCCCTCCTCCCTCTTTCCTCCTCCCTCCTCCCTCTTTCCTCCTCCCTCCTCCCTCTTTCCTCCACCTCCTCATGTAACATTGTGGTATCAGTTTCCACCTTGTCCTCCTACTCATGTAACATTGTAGCACCAGTTTCCACCACCTCCACATTAAACATTGTACTGTCAGACTTTGCCTCCTCCATCTTGAGCAACATTGTAGTACCAGCCTCTGTTTCCTCCTCCTCTTGGTGTAACTTAATAGAACAAGCCTACAATATGCTTTCCATTTGATTTCCCTCATCATTATAACAGTAGCAGCAAGGGAAGGCTAGAACCCTTGCCAGATGTTTATTGCTCCACATTGCTTGAACTGTCACTAAAATGTGTAAAAAGTGAAGATGGTGCGTGTTCACTACTAAGGTGAGTCTCCACTTCTGCCACTAGATGGCACCGTACAGTGAATTTTTTTTTTTTAACAACATGGACTTTATTAGGGTCTTAACAATTTTGGTTTACACAACAAGCTTAAAATTACAATCCGGTACAATCCCTTTTCCCTGCCCTCTTATATTAAATTATTACCCAATTGCCCCTTTTAATTCATATATTGCCTTGCTTGGTCCGTATTTCCAATATATCCTGGATAGAAGAGATGAGGAGTGTATCTTGTTGGCTGTTCTCTGCGCTTTCATGTTGAAGCGAGCTTCTGGAGGAAGTCACTATAGAAAAACCTCTAAAGTTTCTTTATCAGTCCTAAACCATTTATGATTTGTACCCGTGACTTCATCTCCTCCATCAGGAATATGAGATCGACAAGACCCTGGGCATCAAAGGACCTGAAGATGTTGCTAAGATGGGCATCGCCGAGTACAACAAGCAGTGCCGTGGGATTGTGATGAGATACTCTTAGGACTGGGAGGTAAAGTGGAGGGTCACCGGGATACTAATAAGTCAGAGTGTTCTTTATTCATTGACCTCTACCCCCCCCCTCCCCCCCCACAGGTCAGCGTCACCCGGCTGGGCCGATGGATCGACTTTAGGAATGACTACAAGACCTTGTACCCCTGGTTCATGGAGAGTGTATGGTAATGTCTGGGCTGTCCTTCCTTTCTGTAAATTATCTGAATTCTTCCCCCTCTAGAGAACATGGATAGGCCTGTTTTTAGCAAGGCGGTGCTAAGTGAGCGTCCAATCGGAAACCATATTGTAATTTGTAATTGTTCTTGGTTTGAGCCGGCATGTAGTTTGTTATAGTTATGGCACGTCGCTGTTTAATGGAGAATGGAGGACACAGTGAACCATGAGTGTCATTGAACCCGGACCGGCATTTATAACAAACCTGCTCTGTTTTCCGGCACGGAACCATCCTGATCTCCTCAGTTATTGTTATGTCTTGGATAGGAGGCCATCGCTGGTTTCTTCAGTTTCTCTGTATATGTCTCTCTCTCGTTCTCTCTCTCGCGCTCTCTCCCTCTCTCGCGCTCTCTCCCCCTCTCTCGCGCTCTCTCCCTCTTCCCCCTCTCCCCCTCTATCGCGCTCTCGCACTCTCTCCCCCTCCCCCTCTCGCGCTCTCTCCCCCTCTCGCGCTCTCTCCCCCTCTCGCGCTCTCTCCCCTCTCGCGCTCCTCTCTCCCCCTCTCGCGCTCTCTCCCCCTCTCGCGCTCTCTCCCCCTCTCGCGCTCTCCCTCTCTCTCCCCCTCTCTCTCTCGCGCTCTTCTCCCCCTCTCTCTCCCCCTCTCTCTCTCGCGCTCCCTCTCGCGCTCCCTCTCGCGCTCCCTCTCGCGGTCTCTCTCGCGGTCTCTCTCGCGGTCTCTCTCGCGGTCTCTCTCGCGGTCTCCCTCGCTCTCCCCTCGCCCCTCTCCGCTCCCTCTCCCTCGCTCCCTCTCCCTCGCTCCCTCTCCCTCGTCCCTCTCCCTCTCTCCCCTCTCCCTCTCCCTCTCGTTCCCTCTCCCTCTCGTTCCCTCTCCCTCTCGTTCCCTCTCCCTCTCGTTCCCTCTCCCTCTCGTTCCCTCTCCCTCTCGTTCCTTCCCTCTCCGTTCCCTCTCCCTCTCGTTCCCTCTCCCTCTCGTTCCCCTCTCCCTCTCGTTCCCTCTCCCTCTCGTTCCCTCTCCCTCTCGTCCTCTCCCTCTCGTTCTCTCTCTCTCGTTCTCCCTTCTCTCTCTCGTTCTCTCTCTCTCTCGTTCTCTCTTCTCTCTCGTCTCTCTCTCTCTCGTCTCTCTCTCTCTCGTTCTCTCTCTCTCTCTCTCTCTCGTTCTCTCTCTCTCTCGTCTCTCTCTCTCTCTCTCTCTCTCTCTCTCTCTCTCTCTCTCTCTCTCTCTTCTCTCTCTCTCTCTCTCTCTCTCTCTCTCTCTCTCTCTCTCTCTCTCTCTCTCTCTCTCTCTCTCATATGGATTTGCTATCAGGAACAGGCAGCTTGGAAATTGGTCCTAATTCCTGAAATTTGGGGAAATTGTGAAATAAGTTGGGCGGCTTGGGTAATCTACACAGCAGACATAATGATAGGGCTGGACAGTACTTGGCTGATGCCTGACTCAGACACCTTAGCTCTGTGGGTGTGGGGTGGGAATGGAAGGGATGCATGGTTGTATTGGTTTTGTTTTATGAGAACTGTGTTTAAACCTAAATAAAATTTTGATCAAAAATGAATACATTTAGTAACTTGTTTCCACTGACAATGAAATTTCCTCCATAAAATTTTGTACCAACTGCCCGGACCGCCTGCAATTTTGTGTAAGCCTTTGGTGTATTCCTCTGCTGAGCGCCACCATTCTCTTATTATTATCAGGTGGGTCTTCAAGCAGCTGTATGAAAAGGGATTGGTGTACCGCGGGGTGAAAGTAATGCCATTCTCCACCGCCTGTAACACACCGCTATCCAACTTCGAATCGCACCAGAACTACAAGGTACGTCTCCTGATGTTGGCACTCTGTGCAATGGGCCGCACATGGTTCAGATAACTGAGAGTCCTCTTTGTGTTTATAACTCAGGATGTCCAGGATCCCTCTGTCATTGTCACCTTCCCCTTACTGGATGAGCCCAAGGTGTCACTGGTAGCTTGGACAACCACACCGTGGACTCTGCCCAGCAACTTGGCACTGTGCGTCAATCCAGAACTGATCTACATAAAGCTGAGAGGTGAGTGGGGTCCGAAATATTCTGTCTGGGTTCATGGAAGCCTCCTTCACCGCGGAGAAGAGATGAACTCTTCTATTACTGTTTGCAGATAAATCCAATGGAAATGTCTATATACTGATGGAAGCCAGACTATCTGCGCTGTACAAGGCTGAAGATGAGTATGAAGTCCTGGAAAGGTATGGGAAATCCCACCACTCCTCTCAGTGTGAGCTCCAAAATTTATGTATATAAAGGAGGAGACAGGGACCAGGATTTACCTTTACACCACTATACAAGGCGGAGTTAGGGGCTAGGATTTACCTTTACACCACTATACAAGGCGGAGTTAGGGGCTAGGATTTACCTTTACACCACTATACAAGGCAGAGTCAGGAACCAGGATTTACCTTTACACCACTATACAAGGCGGAGTTGGGAACTAGGATTTACCTTTTTATACCACTATACAAGGCAGAGTTAGGGGCTAGTATTTACCTTTACACCACTATACAAGGCGGAGTTAGGGGCTAGGATTTACCTTTACACCACTATACAAGGCAGAGTCAGGAACCAGGATTTACCTTTACACCACTATACAAGGCGGAGTTAGGGGCTAGGATTTACCTTTACACCACTATACAAGGCGGAGTTAGGGGCTAGGATTTACCTTTACACCACTATACAAGGCAGAGTCAGGAACCAGGATTTACCTTTACACCACTATACAAGGCAGAGTCAGGAACCAGGATTTACCTTTTATACCACTATACAAGGCAGAGTTGGGGACTAGGATTTACCTTTACACCACTATACAAGGCGGAGTTAGGGGCTAGGATTTACCTTTACACCACTATACAAGGCAGAGTCAGGAACCAGGATTTACCTTTACACCACTATACAAGGCGGAGTTGGGAACTAGGATTTACCTTTTTATACCACTATACAAGGCAGAGTTAGGGACCAGGATTTACATTTACACCACTATACAAGGTGGAGTTGGGGACCAGGATTTACCTTTACACCACTATACAAGGCGGAGTTAGGGACTAGGAATTATCTTTACACCACTATACAAGGCGGAGTTAGAGACTAGGACTTACGTTTACACCAATATACAAAGCAGAGTCCGGGACCAGGATTTAAATGATATATATTGCCGCGCTACTACAAGCACCAAAAAAAGGTCAGTCCATAGCCGCAACATATAAAATAAATAAAATGGATGGTACTGCGCTGTTAAAGAATAAGGCTATAATCAAACAAACTACCTGTGCAAAATATGTTAAAGAATATCCAAAACAGTGAAGCATACAGTAAATGCTAACGGTAGTAGTAGACGTGAAAGAATTCCCAAATAAGCACAAGAGGAGACAAGGTTAAAGTGTTGTGTACACTCTCCAACTGAGTGCAAATATAACATATAAAGTGACTTGTCCTTAAAGTGCAGAAAGTTGTGCAAAAATATGCAAAGTACAGAAGTGATTTCTCCTCTTCTGTGCAACAAACGCAATGTGCAAAGTGCAAAAGATGATTTCTCATCTTCTGTGCAACACACTTTATTGAAGACGGCCTCTTACCTTACGGTTGAGGCAACCGCATGTGTATGTAATAGTGAAGATCAATGGTGTTCACAATTCTTGCTTCTTGATAACATCCTCTCAGTATAATGGTGCAATGGATGTATATGTAATGTTGAGGAAGAAGAAAGTGGAGGATTCCTGATAGTGTAGTATTTTGAAGACAACGTTTTTATTCGTTAAAAGCAATAAGTCGTAATCACATTTCTTTTATAAGTTAAAAGCAAAACACCACGAGCGTGTTGGGACGGACAGGCACCGGAAGTGATGGCAACATATGGGCTCGGCCCTCGTGGTGTTTTGCTTTTATCTTCTAAAGAAATGTGAGTACGCCTTTATTGCTTTTAATAAATAAAAACGTTGTCTTCAAAATACTCCTGTCCTGAACTGTACCAGGCCACATGCCCTTAACATGGGGAGGGTGCTTTTGGAGTAGCCCCCCCCAAAGCATCTTGTCCCCATGTTGATGGGGACAAGGGCCTCATCCCCACAACTTTTGCCCGGTGGTTGTGGGGGTCTGCGGGCGGGGGGCTTATCGGAATCTGGAAGCCCCCTTTAACAAGGGGACCCCCAGATCCCAGGCCCTCCCATGTGAATTGGTAACAGGTACATTGTACCCCTACCATTTCACAAAAAAAAGTGTCAAAAATAGTAAAAAAGACAGGAGACAATTTGGGACAAGTCCTTTATTAAAAAATTTAAAAATGTCCCGCGATGTAGATCCATCTCACGCTGCCCGACAGACCAAAAAAAAAAAGCCACAACAGCTCCGCCTCCATGGGAGGGGGCTTCCAGATTCCGATAAGCCCCCTGCCCACAGACCCCCACAACCACCGGGCAAAGGTTGTGGGGATGAGGCCCTTGCTTTGGGGGGCAACGCCAAAGAACCCTCCCCATGTTGAGGGCATGTGGCCTGGTACAGTTCAGGAGGGGCCTATTTTACTGCTGCCTGCCAGCTTGGGTGCTCGGATAAGCGACTTGAAGGGCCTGGTATGAATTTGGCGGGGACCACCACGCAATTTAAAAAAAAAAATTTGGTTCGGGGTTCCCCATAATATTTATACCAAACCCAAAGGGCCTGGTAATGGACTGGGGGGGGACCCATGCCGTTTTTTTTTCAATGAGTTTTATCTATATTGCCTGGATCCAACAATTCATTACAGCCGCGATCAGTTTTAAATGACTTTTTTTTCCTTTTAGAAATGTAATTTTTCTGTGGTATTGTTCTAAACACAATAAACTGCGCCACTTTATAGGCGTACTATAGACACACCCCAGGCACGATATTTAAAGGAATATTTCTTTTTTATTGTTTCACTTTAAGCATTATTAAAATCACTGCTCCTGAAAAAACGACCGTTTTTCAAACTTTTTTTTGCATTGATAAATGTCCCCTGGGGCAGGACCCAGGTCCCCAAACACTTTTTATAGCAAAATCACTAGCATATAAGCTTTTAAAATGAGCACTTTTGGTTTTTCATGTTGGCGTTCCATTGACTTTAATGGGGTTCCGCAGCTTTCAAATTTGCCACGAACACCGCATAATGTTCGTTGTAGGGCTGAAACAACTAATCGATTAATCGACAACTAATCGATTATGAAATTAATCGATTACTATTTTCATAATCGATTAATCGGCCAGTAACATAATGGGGTTAAAAAAAACTAAAACGAGCCCTTTATAGTACAAAAAGAGCAAATAATCGCTACTGTAAATATTACTTTCACAGTTCTACAGTAAAAAAATGAACCCCTTACAGTAGTGATTTTCTGCTTTTTTTGTGCACTATAAAGGGCTCATTTTAGTTTTTTTAACTCCATTATGTTACTAAACATCTTAGTCCTGGTTCACATCTATGTGTTTTTTGGTGCTTTTTTGCAGAAGCGCACTACAGTTCATTTACATGGTTTCCCATTGGACACGTTCACATCTATGCTTTTTTCAGCCGCTGCGTATTTGGAAAGGGTCAAGGACTTTTTTTTTTAACGCAAAAACGGTGTTTTTTTGGTTCAATATACTTCAGTGGACAAGCTGAAGAAAAGCATGTAATGCGTTTTTGCAGCAATTTGTGTTTTTTTGAAAACAAAAAATCTTTTTACATTCGCTGAATGAAAGAATGTTGTTTGAAATTTTCACTTGTTTTTAACATTCTGTTTTTAAAATGAATGTAATTTCTGAACGAAAACCACATACCGTATATACTCGAGTATAAGTCGTTCCGAGTATAAGTCGAGGCCCTAATTTACCACAAAAAAATGGGAAAAACGTATTGACCCGAGTATAAGACGAGGGTGAGAAATGCACAGCTACTGTAAGTGGAAAAGAGGGTCAACAATGCCCATTTGCAGCATCACTGTGCCCATTTGCAGCCATAGGTCCCCTGAACTTTAAACTCGGTAGTTAAGGGTTCCTAGATGCCCCCTAGCTGCAGCCAAAATTTGGGGTCTCTGAACCCAAAGGGTCCCGAAATGACATTGCTGCAGATAGACACAGTTGACCGAATTTGGGGCCCCGTATCTCGGGGCCACTTAGTGCTAAGAACTACAAATTTAGTGTGCAAACCCAGTGGAACTAGCACCATAAAATTTCCAAAGCCAGGGTTTCTAGCACCAAGTGGCCCCGAGATACAGGGCCCCAAAAATCAGTTCAGAAAATGTCAAGCACTTTTCTGCAGCAGAGAATGACATTTTCCGAACCAGTTTTGGGGCCCCGTATCTCAGGGCCACTTAGTGCTAGGAACCCCAGCTTTGGATATGTTATGGAAACCGTTCCACTGGGTTTGCACACTAAATTTGGGGTTCCTAGCACCAAGTGGCCCTGAGATATGGGGCCCCAAAGTCGGTACAGAAAATGTCAAGCACTTTTCTGCAGCAGAGAATGACATTTTCCGAACCGAATTTGGGGCCCCGTATCTCGGGGCCACTTAGTGCTAGGAACTTCATCTTTGGATATGTTGTGGTACCAGGTCCACTTGGTTTGCATTCCAAATTTGGGGTTTCTAGTACCAAGTGGCCCTGAGATACGGGGCCCCAAAGTTGGTTCGGGAAATGAAATTTTTTGCTGCAGAAAAGTGCTTGACTCGAGTATAAGTCAAGGGGGGCACTTTCAGCACAAAAAAATGTGCTGAAAAATTTGACTTATACTCGAGTATATACGGTACTCTGTCTGAAAATTCCTTTGACTAAGAAGTTTTCTATTTCCAAATTTTACCGTCACTGTAGTTTGAAAATGAACGTCGATTTGACCCCACTAACGATTAGAAAATCGGACGAACGTTCTTAAAATGAAAATTTTTTTTTGAAGGAAGACATTTGATCTCTGAGTCTGATATTTATCAGATTCACCCTTTAATAGTATGTACAGTATATCTCTTCTCTAACGGTTTATACAGTATGTCTCCTCTAATAGTATATACAGTATATCTCTTCTGTCTGTTATTCTCAGAGTGGATTAGATATTTTGCTCCCTAACCATATAGTTGGTTATTGATATTTACCACTGCATAGAGATATTTAAGAATAAATTGCCTTTTTTTAAAACTTTACATATTAACTAAATTATACATCACACTTTTTTTTTTTAAGGTTATTAACCGATTAATCGATTAATCGAAACAATAATCGGCCAACTAATCGATTATGAAAATAATCGTTAGTTGCAGCCCTAGTTCGTTGTTCGCCGAACAACCAACGTTCGGCTCAAAGTTATGCTCGGGCCGAACCGTTCGCCTATCCCTACTGTATACCACTATACAAGGTTGAGCAAGGGACTAGGATTTAGCTGTACACCATTATACAAGATGTAGTCATGGACCAGAATTTAGCTATGATGGTTACTGTGTGATAATGAATCTCTTTTCCTTTTAGGTTTCCCGGCATCAATCTGAAAGGAAAGAAATATAAACCCTTGTTTGACTATTTCTCCAAGGTATGAATAGTTATTGGTGGGAATATGATGGTACTGACTGCATAGCCAGATCCTGCTGTATGTGAGAATATACTGTACATGTGTGACTGTAACGTTTTATATATATATATATATATGTGTGTGTGTGTGTTTATAGATATGTATAGATTAATGCTGGGACATATGTGAGGTGTAAAGTGCTTTGAAAAAGTATTCATACCCCTTGAAATTTTCCACACTTTGTCATGTTACAACCAAAAACGTAAATGTATTTTATTGGGATTCTATGTGATAGACCAACACAAAGTGGCGCATAATTGTGAAGTGGAAGGAAAATGATAAATTGTTTTCAATTTATTTTTTTTTACAATTATGTGAAAAGTGTGGGGGGTACATTTGTATGGCGCCCCCCGGAGTCAATACTTTGTAGAACCGCCTTTCTCTGCAATTACAGCTGCAAGTCTTTTTGGGGATGTCTCTACCAGCTTTGCACCTCTAGAGAGGGACATTTTTGCCCATTCTTCTGTCAGATTGGATGGAGAGCGTCTGTGAACAGCAATTTTCAAGTCTTGCCACAGATTCTCAATGTGATTTAGGTCTGGACTGTGACTGGAACATTCTAACACATGAATATGCTTTGATCTAAACCATTCCATTGTAGCTCTGGCTGTATGTTTAGGGTCGTTGTCCTGCTGGAAGGTGAACCTCCGCCCCAGTCTGAAGTCTTTCGCAGACTAATGCGGCGTACACGCGACCGGTTTTGCCGTCGGAAAAAACTCAGAAGGTTTCTCCGACGGAATTCCGCTCAAGCCGTCTTGCATAAAGACGGTCACACCAAAGTCCGACTGTCCAGAACGCGGTGATGTACATCATGTACGACAGGACTAGAAAAAGGAAGTTCAATAGCCAGTAGCCAATAGCTTCCGTCTCGTACTTGCTTCAGAGCATGCGTCGTTTTTGGTCCGTCGGAACAGAATACAGACGAGCGGTTTTCCCGATAGGAATTGGTTCCTTCGGAAATATTTAGAACATGTTCCATTTCTAGGTCCATCAGAATTTTCGAAAAAAAAAAAGGTCAGATGAGGTCTACACACGATCGGAATAGACAATGAAAAGCTTCCGTCTGACTTTTTCTGTCGGACATTCCGCTCGTGTGTATGCGGCTTTACAGGTTTTCTTCTAAGATTGTCCTGTATTTGGCTCCATCCATCTTCCCATAATCTCTAACCAGCTTCCCTGTCCCTGCTGAAGAAAAGCATCCCCACGACATGATGCTGCCACCACCATGTTTCACAGTGGGGATGGTGTGTTCAGGGTGATGTGCAGTGTTACTTTTCTGCCACACATAGCGTTTTGCTTTTAGGCCAAAAAAAGTTCAATTTTGGTCTCCTCTGACCAGAGCACCTTCTTCCACTTGTTTGCTGTGTCCTCCACATGGCTTCTCGAAAAACTGCAAACGGGACTTCTTATGGTTTTCTTTCACCAATGTCTTTATTTTTGTCACTCTTCCATAAAGGTCAGATTTGTGGAGATCACAACTAATGCCCTGTACACACGGTCTGACTTGCCAATGGGATAACCTCCGTCGGCATTTCCGATGGAAAGATTTAGAACATGTTCTCTATCTAAGTCTGTCGGAAATACCGACAGAAAAAGTCCGATGAGGCATACGTACGGTCGGAATATCTGACCAAAAGCTCCCATCGGACTTTTTCTGTCGGGAATTCCGACCGTGTGTACGCGGCATAATAGTTGTCCTGTGGACAGATTCTCCCACCTGAGCTGTGGATCTCTGCAGCTCCTCCAGAGTTACCATGGACCTCTTGGCTCTTCTCTGATGAATGCTCTCCTTGCCCGGCTGGTCAGTTCAGGTGGACGGCCATGTCTTGGTAGGTTTGCAGTTGTGCCATACTCTTTCCATTTTCCGATGATGGATTGAACAGAGCTCCGTGAGATGTTCAAAGCTTGGGATATTTTTTTATAACCTAACCCTGCTTTAAAGTTCTCCACAACTTTATCCCTGACCTGTCTGGTGTGTTCCTTGGCCTTCATGATGCTGTTTGTTCACTAAGGTTCTCTAAAAAAAAAACCTCTGAGGGCTTCACAGAACAGCTGTATTTATACTGAGATTAAATTACACACAGTTGGACTCTATTTACTAATTAGGTGACTTCTGAAGGCAATTGGTTCCACTAGATTTTAGTTAGGGGTATCAGAGTGAAGGGGGCTGAATACAAATGCACCCCACACTTTTTTCACATATTTACTTGTAAAAAAATATTAAAAACCATTTATCATTTTCCCTCCACTTCACAATTATGAGCCACTTTGTGTTGGTCTAGCAGATAAAATCCCAATAAAATACATTTATGTCTTTAGTTGTAACATGACAAAATGTGGAAAATTTTAAAGGGTATGAATACTTTTTCAAGGCACTATATTCCTTTTATATGCTATGAAATGTCTTGTAATGAATCTGATGATGTGATTGGTGTTTTCAGGCCGCGGACAGTGGGGCATTCATTATTGTCTTTGACAATTATGTAAAATCAGAAGAAGGTACCGGGGTGGTTCATCAAGCTCCATACTTTGGCGCAGTGAGTAAGAACTGAAATGTCTGTTTTCCTTGTGTAGCAACAATTAGAATATTCAGCCTTCAAGTATTAGAACTGTGTGGGCATACATATCTTACTTTTCACCCCTATATGTAGTGACATTTACTTTGCCTGAATGTCAGACCTGAGATATTTTGAAGCCTGACATTTGTTGGCTGACGTCATGCTGCATGCTTTCTTCTGGCTCCTGAGTGTGCATTGCAGTGAAAAAAAAAAAAGAAGCTATATGGTTCTTTTCATTTCATTTAGTGGGTTTGATTATTCGATACTGTTGTAAAGAAAGCATGGCTGCCTTTTAAATCTTTATGTTCAGACAAAGTAAAACACTGCTAAACTAAAGGGTAAAAAAAACCTTTTGTAAGTTGGGCTGCCCAACAATAACAAGGATATAAAGACTTTTGCATGAGCTCCATCATTACTGGTTGTTTAGAGCTCATACCCTCACACCATACACTAACATGCAAGTAATACTTGTAATAGGAAGTTTTAGTGTTGGACCTGGTTCAGCAGTAAGAAGAGAAAGAAGGCTGCAAGTGTCTGCAGAGACCAAACGGAAGGTGCTGGGGTCTGCGGAGAGCAGAAGGAAGGTGCTGGGGTCTGCGGAGAGCAGAAGGAAGGTGCTGGGGTCTGCAGAGAGCAGGCGGAAGGTACTGGGGTCTGCGGAGAGCAGGCGGAAGGTGCTGGGGTCTGCGGAGAGCAGGCGGAAGGTGCTGGGGTCTGCAGAGAGCAGGCGGAAGGTGCTGGGGTCTGCGGAGAACAGGCGGAAGGTGCTGGGGTCTGCGGAGAGCAGGTGGAAGGTGCTGGGGTCTTCGGAGAGCAGGTGGAAGGTGCTGGGGTCTGCGGAGAGCAGGTGGAAGGTGCTGGGGTCTGCGGAGAGCAGGCGGAAGGTGCTGGGGTCTGCGGAGAGCAGGCGGAAGGTGCTGGGGTCTGCGGAGAGCAGGTGGAAGGTGCTGGGGTCTGCGGAGAGCAGGCGGAAGGTGCTGGGGTCTGCGGAGAGCAGGCGGAAGGTGCTGGGGTCTGCGGAGAGCAGGCGGAAGGTGCTGGGGTCTGCGGAGAGCAGGCGGAAGGTGCTGGGGTCTGCGGAGAGCAGGTGGAAGGTGCTGGGGTCTGCGGAGAGCAGGTGGAAGGTGTTGGGGTCTGCGGAGTGCAGATGGAAGGTTCTAGGGTCTGGAGAGCAGGCGGAAGGTGCTGGGGTCTGCGGAGAGCAGGCGGAAGGTGCTGGGGTCTGCGGAGAGCAGGCGGAAGGTGCTGGGGTCCGCAGAGAGCAGGCGGAAGGTGCTGGGGTCTGCGGAGAGCAGGCGGAAGGTGCTGGGGTCTGCGGAGAGCAGGCGGAAGGTGCTGGGGTCTGCGGAGAGCAGGCGGAAGGTGCTGGTGTCTGCGGAGAGCAGGCGGAAGGTGCTGGGGTCTGCGGAGAGCAGGCGGAAGGTGCTGGGGTCTGCGGAGAGCAGGCGGAAGGTGCTGGGGTCTGCGGAGAGCAGGCGGAAGGTGCTGGGGTCTGCGGAGAGCAGGCGGAAGGTGCTGGGGTCTGCGGAGAGCAGGCGGAAGGTGCTGGGGTCTGCGGAGAGCAGGCGGAAGGTGCTGGGGTCTGCGGAGAGCAGGCGGAAGGTGCTGGGGTCTGCGGAGAGCAGGCGGAAGGTGCTGGGGTCTGCGGAGAGCATGCGGAAGGTGCTGGGGTCTGCGGAGAGCAGGCGGAAGGTGCTGGGGTCTGTGGAGAGCAGATGGAAGGTGTTGGGGTCTGCAGAGAGCAGGCGGAAGGTGCTGGGGTCTGCAAAGAGCATGCAGAGGTTGATAGGCCCCCACCGAAAACAGACAAGGGAGACTTTCTCAAGAGCTGTTTTGGTGTAGTTCTGCTCTTGATCCTCTAGATGGCATATATGAGCTGTGTGAAGTAAAATATCCGCTCTGCTGCCAATACAAGACTTTTCATACACCTTGTTTAGCGTTTTACAGAATCAGATTGATTATGGGGGGGAGGTATATGATACATCAGGGGTGTGCACACTGTAGTATTGAGAGGGGGGTATATGATCTATAATAAGGGGGGGCTGCTACACTGTAGGGATAGCATAAGAGTAGATGACCCATAGTGGTGGGGTATTTCTCATTTAATGTTTATATTTATAGCGGATATTTTTCTACAGCCCATAGCTGGCCATATATGTGTAGCGGTGGTCCGCAGTGAGATCTTTGGATGTCTTTGCCGTATACCTTTTCCCTACTAATATCTTTTAGTGTGATCTCCCCGCAGGATGATTATCGGGTTTGCATGGACTTCAACATTATCCAGAAGGACTCGGTGCCGGTGTGTCCTGTTAATGCTTCTGGCTGCTTCACTCCGGAGGTCACTGACTTTGCTGGGCAATATGTCAAGGTTGTGTCTTATTATTATTATTATTATTTTGCTGTCACTGCTGGATTTATGACAGTCAGAAGCCGTGGGGTATTGGGGTGAACAGAAGCAGGTGCCAACTTACTATCCCTTTTTAAAATGGTTCTAAAGCTTAAACATTTTTTACCTTATTTAATTCTTTACCTTAATTAAGCCCCTTTTACACTTGTGCGACTTGTCCTGCGACTTGGGACTGCAAAGTCGCATGACAAGTCGTACCCCATGATTTCCAATGAGTGCCGTTCATATCTGTGTGACTTCAAGTCTCTGCGACTTCAAAGTAGTCCGTGTACTACTTTGGTCCCACTTTGATGCGAGTTGAGGTCCAAAGATCCTAAAGTTCACACAGGCATTCCCTGAAATCGCGGTAAAATCGCGTGACTTTCAAGTTGCAGCAGTGTGAAAGGGGCCTTACAGTAAAAAAATGTTTAGGTAGTCTTCACCCAATCCAGCGCTGTGCCCATCTGTAGCAGCTCTCACGTTCCTGGTCTTACAGGCTTTGCTGAGGCAGCGGTAGCCATTGGCTCACACTGCTGTCAGTCAAATACTGTGTCAGGGGGCGGGATTGAGCCGTGTAGGCAGCGGGGCTCGGGATCGCGCCTGCAAGTGTCCCCCCATAAGCACAGAGAGAAGAGGAGGAGCCAGGACCACCGCCTGGGGGGGGGGGCGGGCGCCCGAGAAGAAGAGGTTTGGGGCCGCTCTGTGCAATTCCATTAAGTAGTTAAGTATAAACCTGTTTTTTAAAAATAAAAAGATAGAGCTTTAGAATCACTTTAAAGGTTTCTGTGCTCTGTACCGAAGATTTTATTTAAAGTTATTTAACCACTTCCGCCTCGGAAGATTTGGCTGCTGAATGACCAGGCCATTTTTTTTTTCGATTCGGCACTGCGTCGCTTTAACTGACAATTGCGCGGTCGTGCGACGTTGTACCCAAACAAAATTGTCTTCCTTTTTTCCCCACAAATAAAGCTTTCTTTTGGTGGTATTTGATCATCTCTGCGTTTTTTTTAATTTTTTACGCTTTAAACAAAAAAAAGAACAATTTTGAAAAAAAACACAATATTTTGTACTTTTTGCTGTTATAAATATCCCCATTTTTTTTAAAAAGCTATTTTTTTTCTCAGTTAAGGCCGATATGTATTCTTCTACATATTTTTGGTAATAAAAATTGCAATAAGCGTATGTTCATTGGTTTGCGCAAAAGTTATAGCGTCTACAGGGGATAGATTTATGGCATTTTTATTATTATTATTTTTTTTTTTACTAGTAATGGGGACTGACATTCTGGCGGACACATAGGACACTTGACACATTTTTGGGCCCATTGTCACTTATACAGTGATCAATGCTATAAAAATGCACTGATCAATGTAAAAATGTCACTTGGCAGGGAAGGGGTTAACACTAGGGGGCGATCAAGGGGTTAAATGTGTGTTCCCTCAGCGTGTTCTAACCAGAGTTGCCAACCTCCCGCAGCATTTTTTACTGACAAAACATGGCAAATTTACTGGCGGAGAACATTTTTTTACTGGTAGCCTGAGAAATCACAGAACTCCTATTGAAAACTAACACAGTGAATATTTGAACTGTATAAACATGATATGGAAACACTGACAATACCTATAACAAAGTAATTTCCTTGATTTGCACTTAAAGGGTCAACACAGCATGAAACCATAAGTCCCTGATATTTACTGGCAGTTGTAGAAAAAAATCACAGATTTTTACAAACTGCCATTAAATTTACTGACGGCTGGCAACCCTGGTTCTAACTGTATGGGGATAGGACTGACTGGGGAAGGAGACATATCATTTGTTCCTACTTAGTAGGAACAATATGTCTCCTCTCCCCTGACAGAACTGTAAAAATGTCACTGGCAGGGAAGGGGTTAACACTAGGGAGCGATCAAGGGGTTAACTGTTTTTCCTGTGTGTGTTTGTAACTGTAGGGGGAGGGGACTGACCTAGAGGAAATGACAGATCGTGATTCCTAGTAGAGCTGCACAATTAATTGTTAAAAAATCGTGATCCCGATTCAACCCCCCTGACAATCTCTATTGCAGAGTTTGCTGATTCTTTCATATAATACAAGTGGAGAGACTTAGCTGTCAAAAGAAAAAATCTTCCTTCTTAGATCAAAAGGATAAACTTCTGTGTGCAAAGAATAAGGGCAGTCTGCCAAGGTTTTAAAAACATGTAAATGCAGGAAGTTTAACCACTTCAGCCCCGGAAGAATTTACCCCCTTCCTGACCAGAGCACTTTTTGCGTTTCGGCACTGCGTCGCTTTAACTGACAATTGCACAGTCGTGCGACGTGGCTCCCAAACAAAATTGACGTCCTTTTTTTCCCCACAAATAGAGCTTTCTTTTGTTGGTATTTGATCACCTCTGCGGTTTTTATTTTTTGCGCTATAAACAAAAAATAGCGACAATTTTGAAAAAAAAAACGCATTATTTTTTACTTTTTTGCTATAATGAATATCCCCCAAAAATATTTAAAAAAACATTTTTTTTGCTCGGTTTAGGCCAATACGTATTCTTCTACATACTTTTGGTAAAAAAAATCGCAATAAGCGTTATTGATTGGTTTGCGCAAAAGTTATAGCATCTACAAAATAGGGGATAGTTTTATGGCATTTTTATTGATCTTTTTTTTTTTTACTAGTAATGGCGGCAATCAGCGATTTTATTTATTTTTTTCGTGACTGCGACAATATGGCGGACACGTCGGACAATTTTGACACATTTTGGCCATTGGCATTAATAATGGCAAAAACGAAACAGTAAAGTTAGGCCAATTTTTTTTTTTTTTGTTTTAATGTGAAAGATGTTACGTGGCGAGAATCAGGATCTACTAAGCAAAAAAAATTGTGATTCTCGTTTTAGCCAGAATGGTGCAGCTCTAATTCCTAGCTATTAGGAACTCGTGATCTGTCACTCCTCACAGAACAGGGATTTGTGTGTTTACACACACACATGTCCCTGTTCTGCCTCTTGTGCTCGCGATCGCTCATGGCCAGCGGTCGTCGCGACCGTCGGCCACGAGCTTTGGGGCATCCCCCACGACGCAGCGGGCACGCGCGCGCCTGCTATCCCGCTTAAAGGGACCGACGTATAGCTACGACAAGTTCGCGGGGTCGTGCCGACCTGCCGCAGTATGAGGGCGGCTGGTCAGCAAGCGGTTAAAGTAGAGCAGACCGGAGGATAAAAATCGATTGATTAGATTGTCATGTTGGAATCGGTAAGGCGACTCGATGCATACTTTATAATGGTTACAGCTATGATGTATAGGGGGAGAAATACAGGAAGCCAGGAACCTGCATGCTGGGATTCCATGCACAGCTCTCCTAATAGAAGTCCCTGAGACCGGCCCCCACACAGCTCACGTTGTAGGCTCTGTATTGCATGAGCAGAAATGGGACGATGGAAGGCGAGACCTGTACGGCTGTTTTGGTGACTGGCGATTTGTTGTGTAATTCCAGGACGCTGATAAGAACATTATTAAGCTTCTGAAGGAGCGTGGACGTTTGGTGCATAGCAGCACATATACACACAACTACCCGTTCTGCTGGAGGTGAGGATCCTCTGTGTGTGTGTCCAGCTCTCCCCAGCTATGTCTGGTGACCCGTTATCTTACTCCTCCTCCGTTCTCTCCTCAGGTCAGACACACCCCTCATCTATAAAGCCGTTCCTAGTTGGTTTGTACGAGTAGAGCACATGGTGGACAAACTGCTGCAAAATAACAGCCAATGTTACTGGTAAGTGTATCTAGTTTGCTTGTGATGTATAAATATGTGGTGTACCCTGCTATGCAAGAAATGGTATGAACCATCAATAGCCACCACTGCAGGAAAAAAAAAAGGGTTTTATTAATGGTGCCTATTTTGTGCCACGAGGGGGAGGGTGGGATGTCTCACGTCTATGGGTCAGGCAGACCACCTACCATCCAACTGCCAGCTGAAGCAATGGAATGGTCACAGTGCAGGGAAAGGAAGCCACTGCACACCAGAGGGGGAATAACTAATATCCACATTTATTATGTAGGACATCTACAGGCACAGCCATGACAGTGTCCCAGCCTGAGGACCGCGCCTTCAACACATTTTTACCCAAAAGGGACTAAACCTATACGAAACTTTACAAAAATGGGGTAATTAAACCCTTTGATCAGTTAAGAGGACTTTCATTGAACCTTAAAGTGGTTGTAAACCCTTACAGACCACTTTCACCTACAGGTAAGCCTAGATGAAGGCTTACTTGTAGGTGCTTGAAATATCTCCTAAACCTACACGGTTTAGGAGATGTTTACTATTTCCCAGAACGATGCTGTCTTCTGCGCATGCGCGGATGTATTCGGCGCATGCGCACTCTTGAAAGGGCACTGTGACAGACCTAGCCGGGACAGAGGCTTTTGGAGGGGACTGAATGCCAGCCTCTTGCAGACTGATTATGGGCCCTGGCATTTGGGGGAACGGTGCTCGTTGTGAGGTGTATACCTGGGGACCCTGAACTAATGTTACTTTGGATTCAAGTCCAGGTCCCCCCAAAACTCTGGGAACCCCGTATGTGCCATATTAACGATAGTGACTGCTACACAATGTTGTGTGTGTATATATTGTGTGTTGTCTCATGCTGTTGTGTACTATTTGCTGTGACCGCTTGGGGTGGGGCTGTATTCCAATGTTCTATTGTGTCTGTCTGCCTTGGATCATAGGATGTGTATCTCTATGGAGGGAGGGGGGATTCCTACAACAGCTCTCCCTGCTGATAAGACTGTTTACTGATGAGAAGTTTGAACACACCTGACCTGTGTGTCTGTTGTCATTGGACAGTTTAACCCACCCTCTTTTCCAAGGGTGGGAGGGAAAGAGTCTGAGTTATTTTATCTGTTGTGTCCATGTGTGATAATAAATGAGTTGATTCCTGCTTGAACCTCAAGACAGAGCATCTTGTCTCGTACTTGGGGGAGAATTATTTGTATGGGTTCCTGGTTCGGCTGATGAAAGTGTTCGGTAGCTACCTCTGTGTTTGGGTTTGGAATGTCCTAAATGACTTTAACCCCATTCATACTCGGGGTGTCGTTACAGGCACGCTGTGCCGTTTCAAGCTGGGGTCATGCCGTGACTGGCGGCTCCCGCGCGCATGCGTGGGAGTGACGTCACGCGACTCCAGCCAGTCACAGAGCAGGAGTTCGCGGCCCCAGAAGGAAGAGGGGTGAAGAATGGGCACTCGCTGCCAGTGAGGAAATCGGGTACATCGCAGGCTCCTGTGTCAGGTAAGTGACACATAATGAGCTACTATGCGATGCATTGTAGCCCATTATGCTTTACCTTTGCAGGGAAAAAAAGAGGAACTAAAACCCACCAGGGTTTACTTCCTCTTTAAAGCGTTAATAGACCGTGGTGGATTTAAAAAAAAACAAAAAAAAAAAACACCTGTAAGGCAATTTTATAATGTGCTAGTATGCATCGCATTTAGCTGTTTTCAGCTGTAAAAACGCTCTAACGTCAAAAAACGCTGATGTATGCAGATAAACGCTCAAAAAAACGTGGCTCACCAGCGTTTTTGGACATTTTTGATCCATTGAAAAAAAAAACCGCGGAAGACCACTAAAGACCGCTATTGAAAAAATGTTTAACGTGGTTGTAAACCCTTTACAACACACTTTTTGCTACAGGTAAGCCTATAATAAGACTTATTTGTAGCTACACTGGATATCTCCTAAACCTGCACGGTTTAGGAGACATCCCCTGTATTTGTATGTGCCGACGTCTTCGGCACATGTGCACTGCAGCAAAGGCACGTACGTGCCATTGCTTCAGTTAGACCAGGGGTAGGCAACCTGGGGCCCTCCAGCTGTTGCAGAACTACAAGTCCCATCATGGCTCTGGGAGTAAATGTAACTGCCAGCCTTGCAATGCCTCATGGGAAATGTAGTTCCACAACAGCTGAGCTGGAGGGATCCAGGTTGCCTACCCCTGAGTTAGACTGTGCCGTTACCGGTGGCTACCGCGGGTGTAAAGTCATCGCGGCTCCGGCCACTCACAGCCCCGGAGCCATGATCCCCGGAAGTAACTCCGGGAGCGATGTTGCCAGCCAGAGCGGTGAACGAGGACCGGGGGCTTCGTTCTAAGGTAAGTAATACATAATGAGTTAGTATGCTATGCCTTTGTTTTGCCAGTTTTTACATTTTTTTTTTTTTTATCTTGGGTTTAAAAACGTTAAAAAAGCGTACTGCAAAGCTACTGGCGTATTTTAGAACGTTATTTTAACGTCCAGTGTGCATGAGGCCTTAAAGGGAATTTGTCCTTGTTGCTCATAACAACCAGCCTCTTTCTTTTAAATTTCAAGCCTGCATGAAAATAATGTTTGCTTGTCGGGCGGATGGGTTAAGGTGGGGGCCCCCATAAGAATGAATGACAGTGTGTTGCCCTGGGCCACCCTAGCAGTAAGTTTTCGAAGCCTCTCATGCTCTGTTCTAGATTTTTCTCCATCTATTTATAAGTCTCCTAATTCTCCAGATCTCAGGTTTTTTTTTTTCGTTTTTTTTTTAATCAGCATTATCACTTTGTTGGAAGTTGTCGGTTCCTGTCTCATGTCTCTCCTGCATCGGGCACGCTGTCCTGGAGCAAGTTTAGGGAATTGAATTAATGAATCTCATTAGCGCTGTGTGTCGGGCCTCCCTGGGGGTCGTTCTTCCGGCACCCAGAAAAGAGGCCAAAGCTTTTCATCTCCGCTTACCTGGAGGGAATGGGAAAGCATTGTATTAATAGAGGTGGAGGAGCCTCTGGCTGTACTAATAACCCACTTTTCTCTCTTTTGTACACGCCTGCACCCTCCGTCCCTCACTGCAGTCTTTTCCTAATTAATCCTGGAACTAGTTCAGCCGTGAATTAGGAGGTAACTTATGAATCTGCTGATGTTACTGACCTCTTTGTACTGCAGCAGCTCCGATGGCGGTGTGCGAGGGAAGGTCACATTGCGATTCTGTAAAACAGCGGGTGACGTGTTGTGTAGGTCACAGAAGGTTACACCTGGTGTGATTATGGTGTTGCGTTGTCCACTGTCAGCTGACGGATGACTTGGTCACACGTCTTTTTCAATCTTCATTTTGATTGGCCCAGCTTCAGAGCCACAGATTCCCTTCAAGGGCTCTTGTCCAATACCCTGGTTTGATTTGTGGTAGGGAGTAACTTAAGTACCCCCCCCCCCCCAGCACTGCATTATTTCCCTTCGCCAACATCATAGAGATATTTTATTTCCCATAAAGACCATCAATGACCGCTTTTCGCCAAGCTAGAAGCCAAAGATTTCCTTTAAGGCAGTGGTTCTCAACCTGGGGGTCAAATGATGATTTGCCTGGGGGTCACCAAATCCTGGGCTGTTCCTGAAGCCCACACCACTCTCCCAGCCTTTTCGCGGCCGCCCACCAGGGATGTACCTGGAGCCCGTGGGTGCCCACTCAGCCTCTCCCCAGCCACTCATTCAGTTCACGGCATGGGTGGAGGATAGAGCTGCACGGTTCTGGCTAAAATGAGAATCACAATTTTTTTGCTTAGAAGATAGATCACGATTCTCTCATGATTCTCGCGGCGTAACATCTTTCACATTAGAACAAAAAAAATTGGGCTAACTTTACTGTTTCGTTTTTTTTTTTTTTTTTTATTCATTGAAATGTATTTTTTCCCCCAAAAAAATTGCGTTTGAAAGACCGCTGGGCAAATACAGTGTGACATAAAATATTGCAGCAATTGCCATTTTATTCCCTAGCGTCTCTGCTAAAATATATATAATATTTGGGGGTTCCAAGTAACTTTCTAGCAAAAAATATTGATTGTAACTTAAAAAAGTGTCAGAAAAAGATTTAGACTTTAAGTGGCTAAACTTCCTGCATTTACAGTTGAAAACTTGGCAGACTGCCCAGCTTATTTATTTACACAGAAATTCTTTCCCTTTGATCTAAGAAGGAAGCTTAGTTAAAATGTATCAAGTTAAAGACTTGGCAGACTGCCCAGATGCTTTCTTTTGACAGCTGAGTGAGCAGATAGTCTCTCCACTTGTTATATGAAAGAATCGGCAACCTCTGCAGGAGAGATCAGGGGAGGTGAATCGAGATCACGATTTTTTAACGATTAATTGTGCAGCTCTAGTGGAGGGGCAGAGACTTGAGGTCAGCTGACTGGTGAGGGATGTGAAGTGGGAGGGGCTGGAGGAGACCCTATCTCCTGATTTCGGTAATTTTACTTTTAGGGGTCTCCACAACTTGGGGAAATTTTATCAAGGGGTCACGGCACTAGAAGGTTGAGAACCACTGCTTTAAGGGTACTTTACCAAATCACAGCTTTGTTCTGTGGTAGGGAGTGACCCAAATACCTCCCAGCACTGCATTATATCTCTCACCAACATCATGGGGACAGTTTTTTCCCCCTAGAAGACCACCAGTGATAGTTTTTCGCCAAGCTAGTAGACTTGCTTCATTTTGATTGGTCCAACTTCAGAGCCATAGGTTTCCTTCAAGGGTTCTTGTCCAGTCTGCTGCTTTGATCTGTGGTAGGGCATGACCTACAGTTATGCGAAAAAGTATTTGCCCCCTTCCTTATTTTTTTTTTTTTTGCATATTTCTCACATTTAAATGCTTCAGATCATCAAACAAATTTGAATATTACACAAAGATAACCCAAGTAAATCCAAGATGCAGTTTTAAAATTATTATTTCATTTCTTAAGGGAAAAAAGCTGTTCAAACCTGCCTGGCCCTATGTGAAAAAAGTAATTGCCCCCTTATGCTGAATCGTGAATGAACAATTTTTTTTGAAAGCGGAGTTAAATTTCACTTGCCACACCCAGGCCTGATTACTGCCAGACCCGTTGAATCAAGAAATCGCATAAATAGAAGCTGGCTGACAAAGTGAAGCACGCAAACAGATTACAAAAAGCCACACATCATGCCACAATCTAAAAAATATTCAAGAACAGATTAGAAACAAAGTAATGTACATGTATTGGTCTAGGAAGGGTTTCAAAGCCATTTCTAAGGCTTTGGAACTCCAGTGAACCACGAAGAGAGCCATTATCCACAAATAGAGATAATTTGGAACAGTGGTGAACCTTCCCAGGAGTGGCCGGCCTACAAAAATTACTCCCAAGAGCATGACGACGAATCATCTATGAGGTCATAAAAGAACCCAGAACAACATCTAACGAACTGCAGACACACTTGCCTCAGGTAAGGTCAGTGTTCATGGATTCAACAATAAATAAGAGACTGGGCAAACATGGCGTCCATGGGAGAGTTCCAAAGCCACTGCTGATCAAAAAGAACACAAAGGATCATCTCGCATTGACCAAAAAACATCTTGATGATTCCCAAGACTTTTAGGCAAATATTCTGTGGACTGATGAGACAAAAATGTAACTTTTTGGAAGGTGTGCGTCCCGTTACATCTGGCATAAAACGAATACAGCATTTCATAACAAGAACTTCATACCAACAGTCAGACGTGGTGGTGGTAGCGCGATAGTCTGGGGCTGCTTTGCAGCTTCAGGACCTGGACGACTTACCATAATTGTTGGAACCATGAATTCTGAGCTCTACCAGAAAATCCTAAAGGAGAACGTCTGGCCATCAGTTTGTGACCTCAAGTTCAAGTGCACTTGGGTTATGCAGCAGGACAATGATCCGAAACACAACAGCAAGTCCACCTCCAAATGGTTCAAACAAAGAAAAATTTAGCTTTTGGAGTTGCCTTGTCAAAGGCCGAACTTAAATACAATTGAGATGCTGTATCATGACCTCACACAGGCTGGTCATGCTGCAAAACCCTCCAATGTGGCTGAATTAAAACATATCTGCAAAGAAGAGTGGGCCAAAATTGCTCCACAGCGATGTGAAAGACTCGTCAGTTATCGCAAACGCTTGATTGCAGCTGTTGCCGCCAAGGGTGGCACAACCAGTTATTAGGTTTAGGGGGCGATTACTTTTTCACATAAAACCAGGCGGGTTTAAACTGTTTTTTTGCCTTAATAAATGAAACCATCATTTAGAAACTGCATTTTTTATTTACTCGGGCTATCTTTGTGTAATAATAACATTTGTTTGATGATGTGAGTCCATTTAAGTGTGACAAATATGCAAAAAAAAATTAAAAATCAGGGGGCAAATATTTTTTCATACAACTGTAAATACCTCCAACACTGCATCCTATGTCTTGCCAACATCATGAGGACATTTTTTTTTTTTTTTTCATCTAGAGATCACGAGTGACTTTTTTTTGCCAAGCTAGCAGACTCGATTTACTTGGATTGGCCCAACTTCATAGCCATAGATTTCCTTCCAGGGTTGTTGTCCAGTCTGATGCTTTGATCTGTGGTAGGGAGTGACCTAAATATCCCCTAGCACTGCATTTTATCCTTCACCAACATCACAGGGACAGTTTATTTCCCCTAGAGGCAATCAGTGACCGTTTTCTGCCAAGCTAGTAGATTTGCTTCATTTTGATTGGCCCAACTTCAGAGCCATAGATGTCCTTCAAGGGTTCTTGTCCAATCCGCTGCTTTGATCTGTGGTAGGGCATGACCTAAATACCCCCCAGCCCTGCATCCTATGTCTTCCTAACAGAGACTTTTTTGTTTTTCCTCTAGACACCATGAGTGACAGTTTTTCGCCAAGCTAGTAGATTCTCTTCCTCCCAGCCGATTCTCTGAGGTTCTTATTTCACAAATTATCCATGCAGAATTTTCCCAGTCAGGCGGAAGATCTTGGAAGATCTGAAGGACCCTGTACAATCAGATTGCACTGTTTGTTTCCAGCTTTACCATTAAACCCCAAGGATTTGGAGCCATGTTCTGGAAGGAACTCCGTAGCAATATATTGTTTATCCTTACGGGACTTTTGAACTAAAAATTCCCCACTTTTCCCTCAGGACTGCTTTTCCATGAGAGCTCCTGAGATTGTGTTGGGTAATTGTCGTCATTGGAGATTGGAATGTTGTCAGGGATCCTCCTAGGTCAGCACTATCTCCCTTTCCTCTTAGCTTGTAGGATGCGGGAACCCTGCAAATCCACTGCAGGTTCCTGCATCGCACCCGACTCGTACGGCAGTTCACGCTGTCATATGCGAACTGCTGGGAGTGTCAATACAATGTTAATGACACCCCCATTTCAGCTCGCATATCGCACTGCGAACTGGCAGTTCAGACATACACCAAAAAAAAGGGTCCTGTGCCAGTTTGGTCCGAATGCGATGCGATATCAGCCATACTATCTGTATGGCTGAAATCGTATCGTACGGACATCGTATTTGATTTGCAATACGGTGCGAATTACATGTGATCTCGCAACCACGCACAAGTGTGAACCGGAACTTAACGTTTCTTCATTCCTGGTATTCTGGAGCACAGATGCCACATGAACACAGCAGAAAACTCACAACAGACGATTGTAAAAGTGAATGTCTATGCTTTTTTTTGTCTGGCAGGGTCCCGGAGTTTGTACGGGAGAAGCGTTTTGGGAATTGGCTGAAGGATGCCCGGGACTGGGCCATATCCAGGAACCGCTACTGGGGTACCCCCCTACCATTGTGGGTCAGTGAGGACTTTGAAGAGGTGTGTATTGGTGCAGGCTCATGTATAATGCTTTTCAAGGAAGTGAACATGTTTTGTCACGCTGCTAAAACTAAATAAAGCTGCACAGAGAAAAAACAAAGATTACTGTTAAAACCTTATAGTCATTATAACTTCCCCCAACCCCATATCTCTGTCTCTTTTTTTTCCCTCTTAAACTTTCTCTATAACCCTCCCCACCCGTCACTTCCTTTCTCCTCGCTCTTAATAGTCTTCCTTCATAAATCCTCATCACCTTATCTCTGCTTCCTATTGTTGTCTTCTTCTATAACCCCTCTGTCAACTTCTTCTCTCCTTTCTCTCATAGACTTCCTCTATAACCCCTCTGTCATCTTCTCTCTTCTTCCTCTCATAGCCTTCCTCTACACCCCTCTGTCATTATCTCTCGTCTCCTCTTAGTCTTCTATAATCCCTCTTTCATCTTCTCTCTTCTTCCTCTATAACCCCTCTGTCATCTTCTCTCTTCTTCCTCTCAAAGTCTTTCTTCTATAACCCCTTCTGTCATCTTCTCTCTTCTTCCTCTCATAGTCTTCCTCTGAAACCTCTCTGTCATCTTCTCTCTTCTTCCTCTCTTAGTCCTTCTTCTATAATCCCTTCTGTCACCTTCTCTCTTCTTCTTCTCATAGCCTTCCTCTACACCCCTCTGTCATTATATCTCGTCTCCTCTTAGTCTTCTATAATCCCTCTTTCATCTTCTCTCATCTTCCTCTATAACCCTCTCTGTCACCTTCTCTTGTCTTCCTCTCATAGTCTTCTATAACCCTTCTTTCATCTTCTCTCTTCCTCTCATAGTCTTCCTCTATAACCCCTCTGTCACCCTCTCTCTTCTCACTCTGTCTTCCTCTATAACCCTTCTGTCGCCTTCTTTTTTCTTCCTCTCATAGTCTTTCTCTATAACCCCTGTCATCCTCTTATATTTTCCCCTGTCTTCCTCTATAGCCCCTCCTGTCACCTTCTCTTTTTCCTGTCATAGTCTTCTATAACCCCTCTTTCATCTTCTCTCTTCCTCCTCTACAACCTCTCTTTCATCTTCTCTCTTCTTGCTCTCATAGTCTTCCTTTATAACCCCTCTGTCACCTTCTCTCTTCTTCCTCTCATAGGTGACAGAGGGGTTATGGAGGGAGATTATCTTCTTCCTTTTATAGTCTTCTATAACCCCTCTTTCATTTTCTCTCTTCTTCCTCTATAACCCCTCTGTCATTTTCTCCTCTTCTCATATTCTTCCTCTATAACCCATCTGTCATCTTCTTTCTTCTCTCTCTCATATTCTTCCTCTATAACCCCTCTGTCATCTTCTTACATTTTCCTCTCATAGTCTTCTATAACCCCTCTGTCATCTTCTCTCTTCCTCCTCTATAACCCATCTGTCATCTTCTCTCTTCTTCCTCTCATAGCCTTCCTCTATAAGCTCTCTGTCATTTTCTTCCTCTCATAGTCTTCCTCCATAACCCCCTCTGTCACCTATCTTCTTCCTTTCATAGTCTTCTATAAGCCCTCTCTCACCTTCTCTCTTTTTCCTCTCAAAGTCTTCTATAACCCCTCTTTTATCTTCTCTCTTCTTCCTCTTATAGTCTTCCTCTATAACCCCTCTATCATCTTCTCTCCTCTTCTTCTCTTGTCTTCCTGTATAACCCCTCTGTCACCTTCTCTCTTCTTTTTCTTAGTCTTCCTCTATAACCCCTCTCTGTCTTCTCTCGTCTTTCTTTCTTAGTCTTCTATAACCCCTCTGTCATCTTCTATCTTCTTCCTCTCATATTCTTCCGTTATAACCCTGTCACCTTTACTCGTCTTCCTCCTCACGGTTAGCCAGTGTTGAAAAAAGACAGAAGTCCATCTAGTTCAATCAATAGAATAAATGAATAGAAAACTTCTATATACACAAACCTATAACCACAGTTGATCCAGAGGAAGGCAAAAGACCTATAGAGCTTGATCTAATTTGCTCCAGTGGGGGAAAAATAAATTCCTTCCTGGTCTCCAAGAAGGCAATCGGATATTCCACGGATCAAAACTGGTCACTGTTGCTATTAAAGGACTTGTAAACCCTCAAGGTTTTTCACCTTAATGCATTTTATGCATTAAGGTGAAAAACCTCCTGTGATGCAGCTGCCGCCCCCCCCCCAGCGCCCTCCTTTTACTTACCTGAACCCGGTCTTTCCAGCGATGGGGACGAGCTCACCAGCTCCAGCCGGTGTCTCGGGTCCTGATTTGATAGATTGATAGCAGCGCAGCCATTGGCTCCCGCTGCTGTCAATCAAATTCAATGATGTGGGGGCGGGCCCGAGTCCTACTGTCTGTGTCAATGAACACAGCAGCAGGACACTGGAGCGCACCCGCATGAGTGCCCCCCGAGGGAGAGCGGCTCTCCAATGGGGCACTCGAGTAGAAGAGGAGCCAGGAGTGCCACTGAGGGACCCCAGAAGAGGAGGATCGGGGCCACTCTGTGCAAAACCAACTGCACGGAGGAGGTAAATATGACATGTATTTTTTTTAAAGAAACCTTTACATATCCTTTGACTATGAATGTTAATATTCAGTTATATTTTGTGTATTTAGGAATACATATAGCTCTTTTTTTTCCCCTCAAAAAACCTACTAAGCTGGCCAAAACTAGTTTTGAGGAAGTGTATTCTACATTTTCACAGCTCTTACTGAGAAGAAGCCTTTCTGTATGTGGAGGTTACATTTTTTTCCTTCCTTTAGATGTAAACAGTGCCTCCTTGTTCTCTGTAATCACTTTAAAGTGAATAACTGCACCAAGTTCACTACATGGACTACCTATGTATTATACATGGTGATCGTATCCCCCCTTATATATTTATATATGGAGATCATATCCCTCCTCATTTATTTATACATGGAGATTATATCCTCCCTTATATATTTATACATGGAGATCATATCCCCCCTTATGTATTTATACATGGTGATCATATCCCCCCTTATGTATTTATACATGGAGATCATATCCCCCCTTATGTATTTATACATGGTGATCATATCCCCCCTTATGTATTTATACATGGAGATCATATCCCCCCTTATGTATTTATACATGGTGATCATATCCCCCCTTATGTATTTATACATGGTGATCATATCCCCCCTTATGCATGTATACATGGTGATCATATCCCCCCTTATGCATGTATACATGGTGATCATATCCCCCCTTATGCATGTATACATGGTGATCATATCCCCCCTTATGTATTTATACATGGTGATCATATCCCCCCTTATGCATGTATACATGGTGATCATATCCCCCCTTATGTATTTATACATGGTGATCATATCCATGATCTTATGTACTTGTACATGGCTGAATGTAAACAAGGATGTCTTGTTGCTGGGTTTTGAGATCTGCTGTTCAGTGAATGCTCAGGACATGGATGACATATTTGGTGGAATCCTTTTCTTTATCATTGCCCCGTGTCTTCTAGGTTGTATGTGTGGGCTCAGTGGCAGAGCTGGAAGAGCTGACGGGTGTAAAAGTGACAGACTTACATCGGGAAAGGTGAGTTCTGTAAACTGCTGATGTCTGCATACCGTCTAAATTAAAAAGGAGAAAAACCACCTCAGCAACCATCAATGGGCACTTCAGCTCAGGGAGCCCCTTCCCCGGTGTGGGCACTTTAGCTGAGTGAGCCCCTTCCCACACCTGAGAAGGGGCTCACTCAGCTACAGCGCCCACACCGGGGAGGGGGCTCACTCAGCTACAGCGCCCACACCGGGGAAGGGGCTCACTCAGCTACAGTGCCCACACCGGGGAAGGGGCTCACTCAGCTACAGCGCCCAAACCGGGGAAGGGGCTCACTCAGCTACAGCGCCCACACCAGGGAAGGGGCTCACTCAGCTACAGCGCCCACACCGGGGAAGGGGCTCACTCAGCTACAGTGCCCACACCTGGGAAGGGGCTCACTCAGCTACAGTGCCCACACCTGGGAAGGGGCTCAGTCAGCTACAGCGCCCACACCTGGGAAGGGGCTCACTCAGCTACAGCGCCCACACCTGGGAAGGGGCTCACTCAGCTACAGTGTCCACACCAGGGAATGGGCTTACTCAGCTACTGCGCCCACACTGGGGAAGGGGCTCACTCAGCTACAGCGCCCACACCGGGGAAGGGGCTCACTCAGCTACAGTGCCCACACCGGGGAAGGGGCTCACTCAGCTACAGCGCCCATACCGGGGAAGGGGCTCACTCAGCTACAGCGCCCACACCGGGGAAGGGGCTCACTCAGCTACAGCGCCCACACCGGGGAAGGGGCTCACTCAGCTACAGCGCCCACACCGGGGAAGGGGCTCACTCAGCTACAGCGCCCACACCGGGGAAGGGGCTCACTCAGCTACAGCGCCCACACCGGGGAAGGGGCTCACTCAGCTACAGCGCCCACACCGGGGAAGGGGCTCACTCAGCTACAGCGCCCACACCGGGGAAGGGGCTCACTCAGCTACAGCGCCCACACCGGGGAAGGGGCTCACTCAGCTACAGCGCCCACACCGGGGAAGGGGCTCACTCAGCTACAGCGCCCACACCGGGGAAGGGGCTCACTCAGCTACAGCGCCCACACCGGGGAAGGGGCTCACTCAGCTACAGCGCCCACACCGGGGAAGGGGCTCACTCAGCTACAGCGCCCACACCGGGGAATGGGCTTACTCAGCTACTGCGCCCACACCGGGGAAGGGGCTCACTCAGCTACAGCGCCCACACCTTGGAAGGGGCTCACTCAGCTACAGCGCCCACACCGGGGAAGGGGCTCTCACACCCTTCCCGGGTGTGGGCGCTTTAGCTGAGTGAGATCCTTCCAAGGGTGTGGGAGCTGTAGCTGAGTGAGCCCCTTCCCCACCATTATAATCTTCAGTGACAATTGGAAGGCCAAGGGATATGTCTCACCTCCAATTTCTTGGCCTCATTTTCCCAGCGTGCAAGGGCTGTGTTTGCTTGCATGGGGATGCACAGGTGTTTTGTGCATCCCCCGTGCAGGCAGTCCCATTCATGTTAGTTAAGATGCAGCGGTTGCACAGACAGCTGCTGCTGCTCCCAATTTTGACAGCTGTGTGGGTCCTGAACTCAGACAGTGCACGTTTTTAGGGCCATGTACCTGCATGGCTGTCAGATTAGGAGCAGTGGTTGTGTCCACTCAGCGTCTTCATCCCAGTTGACATTAATGGGACTGCCTGCACGGGGAATGCACGGCACACCTGTACATCCCTGTGTGGGCAATCACAGCCATCACACTGATGTACGCTGTAGTATAACCATGTGAACGAGGCCTTAGATGATGCCCCATAATATTTCTTGCCTTTTTATATGTTGTTTTTTTTTTTTTTAGTGTGGATCAGCTGACCATTCCATCTCGTCGTGGGAAAGGCGTCCTGCGACGGGTGACTGAGGTATTTGATTGCTGGTTTGAGAGCGGCAGTATGCCCTACGCTCAGGTCCATTACCCGTTTGAGAACAGAAGGGAGTTTGAAGATTCTTTCCCGGCTGACTTCATAGCAGAGGGAATTGACCAGACACGTGGGTGGTAAGTGTGCGGCCTTTGTATTCAACTTCTACTGAGACTGGCTCCTATAGAACCAAGTCTTTCTCATTGTCTCTTTCTCAATCCTCAGGTTCTACACACTGCTCGTACTCTCTACTGCACTGTTTGGTCAGCCACCATTCAAGAATGTCATAGTTAATGGTCTAGTACTGGCAAGGTAGGTGTTCTGTGTGTGTCATAGTAAACTGCCTAGTATTGGCCAGGTAGGCGCTCTGTGTGTCCTAGTATACAGCATAGCACTGGTCAGGTAGGTGCTCTGTATGTCCTAGTATACAGCATAGCACTGGTCAGGTAGGTGCACTGTGTGTCATAGTAAACTGCCTAGTCCTAGTTAGATAGGTGCTCTGTGTGTCCTAGTATAGGGCATAGCACTGGTCAGGTAGGTACTATGCTAGCATTGTCTTGCATTCTTCTCCTGGCAGAGCAGTAACCTATTCACATATTCTCTTCTGTTTCTTCCTATGATAGCGATGGTCAGAAAATGAGCAAAAGAAAGAAGAATTACCCTGACCCCATGGATGTCATCAACAGCTACGGAGCCGACGCGCTTAGGTGACTATAGCACACCTTTTCTGACACTCTAAAATGTGTGCAGTTCATGTTGGTGTTGGAGCCCCTGTCAGGGTGTGTGAGATATAAAAAGAAGGATCAGCATGATCAGAGGGTACATGGTGTATTCTGAGCTGTAAGGGATCAGGGAGTACGGTGTATATTCTGATCAGGGAGTACGGTGTATATTCTGATCAGGGAGTACGGTGTATATTCTGATCAGGGAGTACGGTGTATATTCTGATCAGGGAGTACGGTGTATATTCTGTTCTGTACAGGATCAGGGAGTACGGTGTATATTTACGGGATCGGAGTGTACGGTGTATATTCTGAGCTGTATGAGATCCGGGAGTACGGTGTATATTCTGATCCGGGAGTACGGTGTATATTCTGATCAGGGAGTACGGTGTATATTCTGATCAGGGAGTACGGTGTATATTCTGATCAGGGAGTACGGTGTATATTCTGATCAGGGAGTACGGTGTATATTCTGATCAGGGAGTACGGTGTATATTCTGATCTGTACAGGATCAGGGAGTACGGTGTATATTTACGGGATCGGAGTGTACGGTGTATATTCTGAGCTGTATGAGATCCGGGAGTACGGTGTATATTCTGATCCGGGAGTACGGTGTATATTCTGATCCGGGAGTACGGTGTATATTCTGATCCGGGAGTACGGTGTATATTCTGATCCGGGAGTACGGTGTATATTCTGATCCGGGAGTACGGTGTATATTCTGATCCGGGAGTACGGTGTATATTCTGATCCGGGAGTACGGTGTATATTCTGATCCGGGAGTACGGTGTATATTCTGATCCGGGAGTACGGTGTATATTCTGATCCGGGAGTACGGTGTATATTCTGATCCGGGAGTACGGTGTATATTCTGATCCGGGAGTACGGTGTATATTCTGATCCGGGAGTACGGTGTATATTCTGATCCGGGAGTACGGTGTATATTCTGATCAGGGAGTACGGTGTATATTCTGATCTGTACGGTATCAGGGAGTATGGTGTGTATTTACGGGATCGGAGTGTATATTCTGAGCTGTACGGGATCGGAGTGTATATTCTGAGCTGTACGGGATCGGAGTGTGCAGTGTATATTCTGAGCTGTACGGGATCGGAGTGTGCAGTGTATATTCTGAGCTGTACGGGATCGGAGTGTATATTCTGAGCTGTACGGGATCGGAGTGTGCAGTGTATATTCTGAGCTGTACGGGATCGGAGTGTGCAGCGTATATTCTGAGCTGTACGGGATCGGAGTGTGCAGCGTATATTCTGAGCTGTACGGGATCGGAGTGTGCAGTGTATATTCTGAGCTGTACGGGATCGGAGTGTGCAGTGTATATATTAAACTCCTTTGTTCTCTCGGCAGCCTCCGGTGTATTGCTGTATTTGCAGTCTCACCCCTCTCGCCCTCTATGTTTGTCCTCTGCGGTTGGTGGATTGGGGGGGAGCGTGTTCTGTCTCAGCATTTCTTCTCTTCTCTTTTTCTGCCAGGTTGTTTCCCGTCTCCTTGTACACTCAGAATGTGTTTATACAGCAGTGTAAACTGTCAATGCTGCAGCCGGGTTTTCCTCTCCATTAAAGGTCACTCTGTATTTCTGTCTGGCTTAGTGCCTGGGGACAACCTGGGACACCATGATGTCATTACTAGGGGATTACTCCGCCTGGCAGGACAGGAGGAAGACGCATTCCCAGAAGGATAACAAGGCTGGGGGCTCCCAATAATTGCTATAGGGATGAATGGGGGGGGGGAGATGAGTTGGTTGACATGAGCTGAAATGAAAATTGCTATAGGAGCAATATGTTATGCCAATCCTCCGGCTTCAGTGCATCGAGTCAAAGATCCAGAGAAGCAGATCACATGGGACCCAACGTGCGGGGTGTTTATTGGGGTATTCCAGTACACAGAGGTGTGAGGTACTATAACAGGGTAGTATAGCCAAGCAGACAGGAACACAGGATGCAGCAAGGATAAGAGAGTCCAGCGGTGATAATCCAGGAAAGTCCCACAGTCCAAGGGTAAGTCACAAGGAGGCCCATCGAGGCACAACAAAGACAATACGGCAGGGTCACCGGCAGCAATATGGCGCAGCAGCACAAGGGTTCAAGGACCCGCAGGGTAGGCATTCCACCTTCCCTGGTAGCTGGTGAGAGTGACTTGGCAGAGGTGGGTCCAGGCTGGATGATCAACAGAGCAGGGGAATGCAGCGTTCTGGAGGGACCATGCAGGTTGTGATGGAACTGTCCAGCACCTAGCTTGGGTGCTTCCGTCAAGAGATGGCTTCCTCCAGTCTGGACCCAGCAACTGGGGTATTATAGCTGAGCACCCAAGACTAGGCGGCACTAGCTTAGATGCAAACCGGACCTCAAACTGTTTAATGAAAATCCACTCAGAATATATAATGCACAATTTTAGGTAAGGCCTGGTCACATCACCCTAATAATACAAACTGTAAACAGGAATATAATTAACATAGCTAAGGAACAGCCAACATACACATAATGCTAATCCACATCTAGCAACTCATAGCTTACAGTGATGTAATTAACATGAACTAATTGACTACTGGACACCCAGACAGTCCGGCGCCTACAACCCTGAATACAAAGTGCATTACACATTATCCTACGCATAACATCCCACAATAGTTCGGAAACAAAGTAAAGTGGTCACAATATTAATCACTTCTCCAAGAGGTGATCAGACAGACAGAAACAATAGGTGACTCAATTAACAATGGGAATGAACACCTAGGAGGCTTACAATGGGAGAGGCTTCATAAACAGACCACAGTAAAAGACCCCAGTATCAGGTTACTTTGAGCTAATCATGTTAACATCTGCTCTGAGTCTCACAGTCTAAAGCAATCATTGCTGGTTTAGGCATAGAGGGCCCAAATACGTATCCGGGACCTAGATTCCCATAGTCTGTGTGTTTTGGGGGGGCAACCCCGAACCTGAAGCAGGACCACTCAAAGGGCCCCCAGGCACACATCCCCAAAGAGCAGTCTTCCTTTAAAAGCCAGGCCCATAGTCAGGAGGCAGGAGGCCACCCTGCAGTCCCCTCCAAAAGCCCCTGTCCTGGTTGGGTCTGTCTCACAGGGTCCTCCAGGAAAAGTGAAGATCTGGGGCTGCATTGTCGAGTACTCTTTGCAACGGGCAGCACACAACAGCAAAGAGGACTGAGGTGAGCAGAGGGGCACAATGAGGTGGCTGCAGGACCCTTTAGGCCCGGCCATAGTCTCGGGTCCACACAGCAAGTAACAAGCAGTTAGCAGGTGTCTTTTTCTCTCTGTCCCCCCTGCTTGCCATTTGATTGCCCTGGCCATATGCTTAGCCCCGTGCAACTTGGGCTTGGCCACAGTGCTGTAAGGAGTAAGTGCTGTGCCTGCCGGAGCTCAGGGGCGACTAGTGGGAGGAAGTATGCAGCCGGCATGTGGTGAATCCACATACCAATGGCTACATGGGTTTGGACAGTCCATCACCCCAATCTACAGGTGGCAAGTTATTGGTGGGAGCTGCATGCAAGTCACTGGGGGAAGGAATAGTTTTCTGGCATCATGTCTTCCGCACATGTGTGGTGTTGGGGATTGGAAACTTGTGGGAAGCAGAGGAGTACAGGGTGCCCATGATTTTTTTTACTTAAATTTTTTCATATTTGTTCTTGGTCAAAAAGAGGTGTATGTTGGGGATGTTTTTGTGATCTATAATCTTGTTCTTTTTGTGACTTCTCCAGGTTATATTTGATCAATTCTCCTGTAGTCAGAGCAGAGAACCTGCGCTTCAAGGAGGAAGGGGTCCGCGATGTGTTGAAGGATGTCTTCTTGCCTTGGTATAACGCTTTCCGCTTCCTGATGCAGAATATTTACCGCCTACAGAAGGTACCTAGGAACCCATAACCGTGAAACATCTGATGCCTCTGCCGGCATTGGTTGCAAACTATGGTGATGTGTGCTGTGATGGCGTATTTGTTGGAATGCTGGGTGATGTGATGGCTGTTGGATCACCTGACTGCAGTTGTCGAATTGCCGGTTGCTGTGATAGTTGTCGTTTTCGGATTTTTGGTTTCTGTGATGGTTGTAGTTTTTGGCTTTCTGGCTGCTGCTGTGATGGTTGTATTTTTTGGATTGCCGGCTGCTGTGATGTTTGTAGTTGTCGTATTGAGTGACGTGATGGTTGCAGATGTTGGTTACCGGATGCTGTCATGGATGTAGCTGTAGTTCTGCCGAGTGAAGTGATAATTGTAGTCATCAGATTGCTGGGTGTGTGATGGTTGTGGTTGTCGGATTGACGGGTGCTGTCATGGCTGTAGTTGTTGGATTGCAGTGTGATGTGATGATTGTAGATGTTGATTACCATCTGCTACCATAGCTGTCATTTTTGGATTGCTGGATGATGTAATGATTGTACTTGTTGGATTTCAGGCTGATGTGGTGGGTTGTAGTCATGGAATTGATGCGTTTTGGCATGGTCATAGTTGTTGGATTGCCGGCTGCTGTCATATCCATAGCTGTGGGATTGCTGGGTGCTGTCATGGCTGTAGTGATCCGATTGCTAGCTACTCTCATGGCCAGATTGGTTTTTGGATTTCCGGCTGCTGTCATGGCCATAGTTTTTGGACTGCCAGTTGCTGTCATGGCCATAGTAGTCAGATTATCGGCTGCTGTCATGGCCATTGCGGTCTGGTGTTTGGCCATAACTGTTGGATTTCCGGCTGGCCGTCATGGCCATAGTTGTTGGATTGCTGGCTGGCCATCATGGCCATAGTTGTTGGATTGCCGGCTGGCCATCATGGCCATAGCTGTTGGATTGCCGGCTGGCCGTCATGGCAATAGTTGTTGGATTGCTGGCTGGCCGTCATGGCCATAGTTGTTGGATTGCCGGCTGGCTGTCATGGCCATAGTTGTTGGATTGCCGGATGGCCGTCATGGCCATAGTTGTTGGATTGCTGGCTGGCTGTCATGGCCATAGTTGTTGGATTGCCGGCTGGCCGTCTTGGCCATAGTTGTTGGATTTCCCGCTGGCTGTTATAGCCATAGTTGTCGGATTGGCTGTTGCTGTCTTGTGTTTGCCTGCCTGGTGCTGTGATGGTTGTAGCATTCTGCTCACAGTGGTTTGTTTCCTCCTTCTTTTTTTTTTTTTTCCCAGGAGGAGGGTGTCCACTTCTTATACAATGTGAACTCGACCAGGACAAATACGAACATCATGGATAAATGGATTGTATCATTCACTCAGTCTCTTGTGCAGTTCTTTAAGACAGAAATGTCAGGTAGACAGTCATTATGACAGATTGCCATTCCCTAGCCTGTGCTTTCCAGTCTCCTATATCTTCCAAATTTTTCCACAGCTTACCGGCTCTACACTGTGGTGCCCCGGCTGGTGAAGTTTGTTGACATGTTGACAAACTGGTACGTTCGCATGAACCGCAGGCGCTTGAAGGTAAGCCCCATTGTAAGTCGCATAATTGGATCAGTCTGTGATTTTCTGTCCTTCTGATCTGTGTCTCTGGTCCCCAGGGTGAAAGCGGCACCGATGACTGTCTCATGGCCTTGGAGACTCTGTTCAGTGTTCTTCTATCCATGTGTAGACTGATGGTAAGTGTCAGGACCCGGATCTGAACCCAGAACCTCTGTTGACCCTGACAGTGGCTCTTCTTACTCTGCCACCAGAGATGTTGGACAGCTCCCTTTCTGATCCCTTACTTTTCTATGTCGTTTCTGGTGAACCTTGCTCCTCCCATAAACTTCCTATTCAAGCCATGTCTCTGCACTTCCTGTTTGGCAGATTATTGTGCTCTTCTCCAGCCGATATCTTGCTCCTTGTGCTCCTGATGCCTTATATTCACCACCACTTGTTAACGACCTTTTGGCTTGTTCCTCGCCTTCACTTCTGCTTGATCCCAACCTGAATTCACTTATCAACCTTTGGCTTGTTTACGGACTACGCTTCTGCTTGATTTTTACCTGCTACGTCTGTTACCGAAACCCCGGCTTGCTCACTTCCTGGTGGGGCTATCCTGAGGAGTGCGACCTGGCACTAGCATGCTGCAAAATCGGTTTTCGATATCAGGAGCTCTGCTGAAGATCGGTTAGTGCTTAGCACCTCAGGTGAGACCACATCACCTGCCCGGGGGTTCCGCTCATGCATTTATCCCCCTAGTTTCTGTGTGAAACTTCCATTGCTATTGCTAACTGTCCTTGCACAGTGTTTGAAGTACAGTAATAGTAGCCATATGCTATCTGCACCAGGAGCATAATGTGACAACAGGATGGGAAATTAAATGGTGCCGCAACCTCTGCTGTTACCTGGAATTCTGAAGGACTGTCCTTGTGGGGATGCACACTCTCTAACCCAGGCAGCTGCTTCTCCTGTTTCAGTGTGGCTAGAGATGGGTGCAAATAACAGCTGGTCCCATGCCTGTCCGGAGGCCCAACAAAAAACAAAAGAGCGCAAACGCCTAGTGCATGGTCTACAGCACTTTATTAAACGGTGAAAGATACAAAATATACCCCATTTTTCGCTCCATAAGACGCACCTGACCACAAGACGCACCTAGGTTTTAGAGGAGGAAAACAAGAAAAAAAAATATTGTGAACCAAATGGTGTACTAAAATATTTACCAGTTCCCATGAAATGCAGCCTTACCTGTGCCACCTCCACCTCGCACAGACTGACGTTCCCTATGGATCCGCCTGTCACTCAGAAGACAGGGCAGTCCGAGCAGCCATATTCAGCTGCTCTGTCTTCTGTGAGTGACAGGCCCAGCGGGAGACTGGGGGGCCTGGTTAGTATTCGCTCCAAAAGACGCACAGACATTTCCCTACATTATTTTGAGGGGGGGGGTGCGTCTTATGGAGCAAAAAATACGATCCCCACAAATCCAATAGAAGTGAAAGCATATCATACAATCCAGAAGCCAGCCCTTGAACCCCAGGGGTTCAGATGGATGATGTACCAGCTAACGTGTTTCGGCAGGACAAACCCCCCTTCCTCAGAGTAAAACTGACATGTCTCCCTCCTCCACCTCCTTTATAACAAAGGTGACTAAGGATTCGTCCTGCCCGTACAAATTATGCTCGCAAACCCAATAGAAGAGAAAGCATATCCTAAAATCTATAAGCCAGCCCTCGAACCCCATAGGTTCGAGGGCTGACGCAATTCAGGGGACAAACCCCCCTTCCTCAAAGCCAAACTGGTATACCTCCGTCTGACCAGGAGAAAAGTGGCAGCGCTTCCAGCATACAAAAATTCCAAGTTTATTGAAGAAAGATTAAAATCCTGGAGAAGACATGCATAGACACAGCTCTAGGAGCAACAGCAAACGCGTTTCACACCACTGTGCCTAATCATCGCAGAGCTGTGTCTATGCATGTCTTCTCCAGGATTTTAATCTTTCTTCAATAAACTTGGAGTTTTTGTATGCTGGAAGTGCCGCCACTTTTCTTGTCTCTGGGAACTTTGGATTGCGGACCAGGCAGGCACCCAGCAATGACAGCAGTACGGGACTTTATCTGGTGATCTTTCCAGGAGTGGTGCAGCAATTCTCCCTTCTCTGGTTATATCTCCCTCCACCACCTCAGAACAAGGTGGCAAAGGATTCATCCCAACTCCACTAGGAAAGGGAGGGGGAGGAGGAAGATGTCAATGGGTGGCACTAACCCTAATGGTCCTTTTAATTACATTATAACCATAGTAGCAGTGGCACACATCACAAAATCATGCCCAATTAATATAAACCATCTTTCAAATTTCCCAAAGTACAATGCATTTACATAATGTACATACAGTATATCACTACATGTATCGCTCTTTCCAGCCATGCCAGATAGGAGTGCTCAGTTACTGTCTCCATATGTAATCTCATGTAGCTTTCCAGAGGCCCCCACCGAGCTAAAGACTTTAGCTCCATCTGCTTTTTCTAGCCAGAGCTTCTCCCTTCTCCTCCTGCCTGTATTCTGCACTCCCTGCACTCTTCCAGGATAGATTGCCTTGTTAGTCTTCTGCATGCTAAACATGGCTTCCTGTCTGTTTAATCTTCCCAGGCCCCATTCACCCCATTCATCACTGAGCTGATTTATCAGAAGCTGCGACCACTTATCGATCCGACATCTGTCCAGGAGAAGGACACCCAGAGCATTCACTACCTCATGCTGCCACCTGTCAGGTAACTACATAGAGGGGAGGTGTTCCTTGGTGCTCCCATCCTCCGGGTGCTCTGTCTTTCTCCTCTCATTGACATCCTGTCTTGTTTTTTCCTTTTTTTTTTTGTATCCAGTACTTCCTGTCTTGTATCCAGTACTTCCTGTCTTGTGCTTCCCCCTTTTTGCATCCAATACTTCCCGTCTTGTGCTTCCCTCTTTTTGTATCCAGTACTTCCTGTCTTGTGCTTCCCTCTTTTTGTATCCAGTACTTCCTGTCTTGTGCTTCCCTCTTTTTGTATCCAGTACTTCCTGTCTTGTGCTTCCCTCTTTTTGTATCCAGTACTTCCTGTCTTGTGCTTCCCCCTTTTTTGCATCCAATACTTCCCGTCTTGTGCTTCCCTCTTTTTGTATCCAGTACTTCCTGTCTTGTGCTTCCCTATTCTTGTATCCAGTACTTCCTGTCTTGTTTCCCCGCTTTTTGTATACAGTACTTCCTGTCTTGTGCTTCCCTCTTTTTGTACCCAGTACTTCCTGCCTTGTGTTTCCCCCTTTTTTTTATCCAGTACTCCCTGTCTTGTACTTCCCACTTTTTACATCCAGTACTTCCTGTCTTGTGTTTCCCCTTTTTTGTATCTAGTACTTCCCGTCTTGTGTTTCCCCCTTTTTGTATCCAGTACTTCCTGTCTTGTGTTTCCCCCTTTTTGTATCCAGTACTTCCTGTCGTGTGTTTCCCCCTTTTTGTATCTAGTACTTCCTGTATTGTGCTGCCCTCCTTTTTTGCATCCAGTACTTCCTGTCTTGTGTTTACCTTTTTTGTATCCAGCACTTCCTGTTTTTTCCTGTAAGAGCGGCAAGGATGTGGAATTCCCTTCCACAGTCGGTGGTCTCAGCGGGGGGCATTGATAGTTTCAAGAAACTATTAGATAATCACCTGAATGACCGCAACATACAGAGATATACAATGTAATACTGACATATAATCACACACATAGTTTGGACTTGATGGACTTGTGTCTTTTTTCAACCTCACCTACTATGTAACTGTCTTGTGCTTCCCTCTTTTTTGTATCCAGTACTTCCTGTCGATATAGTTATATGGTATAATTTAAACCCTGTGCTGGGAACCCAGGCTGAAATTCCTCCTGCCCGCCCTTCAGTCATCATTTCCATTATTGTATTTTCTCCAGAGAGCATTTAATTGACAAGAGGATTGAGGCCGCTGTATCCCGGATGCAGTCCGTCATCGAGCTGGGTCGGGTCATACGGGACAGGAAGACGCTGCCTGTGAAGGTTGGTTCCAACCAGAAGTAGCAGTCACCATGTTTCCATTTCATTTTTCTATGGCTGAACCTGCCATTTTGTCTCCCGCAGTATCCACTGAAGGAAGTGATCGTCATCCACCAGGACCAGGAGGCCCTCTCTGATATCCAATCCCTGGAGAAGTATATTGTGGAGGTGCGAACAGTGATACTGCCCTATACATGGTTGTAAAAAAAAAAAAACCCTCAAAAAACCCTGTGCATAGTGTAATGTAAATAAGTGACTGCAGCAAACAATCTGAATACAAGATGTGCTAGAATATATAGTATAAACAAGGTGCGCTGCCCCTTTAACAATCAACCGATCATTTCATATTTTTCATAATCCATATGGAATATCTAATGCACATAAATCATACAATGTTCACAAATAGGCCTCTTTCTCCTGATGATGCCTGTTTAGGAGAAACTTGTTGGGCAGGGCTGGATAGGTGACGTCATCAAGCATGCCAATGTTACTTTAAGGCTGTGCCGATCATTATATATATATATATATATATATATATATATATATATATATATATATATATATATATATATATATATATATATATATATATATATATATATATATATATATATATACACGCTGACTTGTCTTTGGTTCTCATAAGTGCAGTTTTTAACCACTTGCGATTCGCTCATCCACAATGCACTGCGAACAGGTGGCCTGTGCAGGCAAAACGACATACCCGTACGGGTATGTCTCTGCTTTATTCCGGGTTTAGGGCGTGCCCCGCCGACACCTGCTGTGATTGTACATGGCAGGTATTTGTCAGCAAGTCCTGGTCAATGATTTATGGCTGGGACCTGTTGACAATCAAGACAGGGCTCTGTACGGAGAGAGAGCGATCTCTCTGTTTCTCATCCCTGCAAAGGAGGGATAAGAAACAAAGATCTTTTGTAAATATCGGCACACATTACACATTGTTAGGCACACATTTAACCCCCTTGATCGCCCCTAGATGTTACCCCTTTTTTCAGCCAGTGTCATTAGTACAGTGACAGTGTATATGATTAGCACTGATCACTGTATTAGCATCACTGGTGGTGGCAGTTAGTAGTCTCTCCCCCCCCCCCATGTCAGCTTTCCCGCCACTCTATCGCAGTCCCTTTTATATGTCGCTGATCATTGCCATTAGTATAAAAAACAAAATAAGAATTCCAATACTATACACCATAATTTATAAATGCTATAACTTTCACGCAAACCAATCACTTATTTTTTTTTCATCAAAGCACGCAGCAGAATACATTATGCAATATATGAAGAAATTCAATTTTTTTTTTTTTTTTTTTTGGCTATGTCGTACTGCAGAAAGAAAAAAATTATGTTTCTATTTTTTAAAAATGTTTGGTCATTTTTCGTTTATATAGCAAAAATAATAACCAAGTGGTGATCAAATATCACCAAAAGGAAGCTCTATTTGTCTGAAAAAAATGATGTAAGTTTTTTTATTTGGGTACAGCATTGCATCACCGCGCAATTACCAGTTAAAGTAGCACAGTGATGAAGGGGGCTGAAGTGGATATCGTATAAACAAGTAGAGCAAAAAGGATGGGGGGGGACTATAGTGGTGCAAGAATCAAACCAAGAAATACCGTATATACTCGAGTATAAGTCGTTCCGCGTATAAGTCGAGGCCCTAATTTACCACAAAAAAATGGGAAAAGCGTATTGATCCGAGTATAAGACGAGGGTGAGAAATGCACAGCTACTGTAAGGGGAAAAGAGGGTCAACAATGCCCATTTGCAGCTTCACTGTGCCCATTTGCAGCCATAGGTCCCCTGAACTTCAAACTCGGTAGTTAAGGGTTCCTAGATGCCCCCTAGCTGCAGCCAAAATTTGGGGTCTCTGAACCCAAAGGGTCCCGAAATTACATTGCTGCAGATGGACACAGTTGACCGAATTTGGGGCCCCGTATCTCGGGGCCACTTAGTGCTAAGAACCCCAAGTTTGGTGTGCAAACCCAGTGAAACTAGTGCCATAACATTTCCAAAGCTGGGGTTTCTAGCACTAAGTGGCCCTGAGATATGGGGCCCCAAAAATCAGTTCAGAAAATGTCAAGCACTTTTCTGTAGCAGAGAATGACATTTTCCGAACCAGTTTTGGGGCCCCGTATCTCAGGGTCACTTGGTGCTAGGAACTCCAGCTTTGGATATGTTATGGTACCAGTTCCACTGGGTTTGCACACTAAATTTGGGGTTCCTAGCACTAAGTGACCCTGAGATATGGGGCCCCAAAGTCGGTTCAGAAAATGTCAAGCACTTTTCTGCAGCAGAGAATGACATTTTCCAAACCGATTTTGGGGCCCCGTATCTCGGGGCCACTTAGTGCTAGGAACTCCAGCTTTGGATATGTTGTGGTACCAGTTCCACTGGGTTTGCATACCAAATTTGGGGTTTCTAGCACCAAGTGGCCCTGAGATACGGGGCCCCAAAGTCGGTTCGGAAAATGAAATTTTTTGCTGCAGAAAAGTGCTTGACTCAAGTATAAGTCGAGGGGGGCACTTTCAGGACAAAAAAATGTGCTGAAAAATTCGACTTATACTCGAGTATATACGGTAATAATATGATAAAATCTCCAAAATTTATTAACGAAATTATCTTGAAAAGTCATGTTAAAAAAACATAATCTTATACCCACAAATGTGTTCCGTGAACTTTTTAGAGCGGCAGAGAATTTATGCAAATGGGATTCTTTTTAAGATGGTTTCATTAATACATTTTACAGATTTTATCATAATATTTATTGGTTTGATTCTTGCACCGCTATAGTCCCATCCTTATTTTGCTCTACTTGTTTCCATAAACCTGGGATGAGGTGCTCTTCTTTGTGATAACTTCTCCACATTGGTCTTCATTCACTCATAGTATGAACAAGGTGCGCTGCCCCTTTAACAATCAACAAAACATTTCATATTCTTCATTTATATTAAAAGTGCCTAATGCATATAGAATATCGAATGCACATAAATCAATGTGCACAAAGAGGTCTTTTCCCCCTGACGATGCCTAGAAACACGTTGGGCGGGATACGTAACGTCATCACGCACGCCGATGTTCCATCTTCTGTACTCGTAAGTGCAATCTTTAATTGCATTGATATTTTTTTCTTCTATACTACCCTATGGGATTTGTTCCTTCTTGTTTTTATATCTCTACTGAGACTGGCGTGAGTAATCATGACGGTGAAATTTGTTATAGTTGGAAGGCAGCCAAGGCACATGGCGATCTCTTTGTGGGATCCATCTATCCGGTAAGGAGTGTGTAAACGCCAGCGGGGGAGGGGTCTTGGAGGATATTTGTTTGGCGTGTCAGCGCTGTTCAGGCCCTGGACTGTTATGACGATCAATTGAAGGATTATTATTCCCTTTTTGTTCACCTAATTTTCATTTGTGCACACTACATGCTTTTTAGGTATTAGATATTCCATATTGATTATGCACTTTTATTATAATGAAGAATATGAAATGATTTGTTGATTTTAAAGGGGCAGCGCACCTTGTTTATACATGGGTGTACTTTAACCCTGGGCTGTAGTGTTATACCCTCTGTTATCTGATTCTAGGCTGTGTGGCGGGAGACGTCAGATTGTACTTGAGCTTTATACTGTACATTACGTGGTATTAGGCGTACTGCGACTTTATCTATGTCTGTTGCTTGATTTTGCATTCTATGCACCTAGCAATGTCGGGGCTTGTACTATAACATTCGCATGCATTGGGGTTGATTTACTAAAACTGGAGAGTGCAATATCTGGTGCAGCTCTGCCCAGAAACCAATCAGCTTCCAGGTTTTATTGTCAATGCTTATTTGAACACGCGGAAGTTAGAAGCTGATTGGCTACTATTTACCACTGCACCAGATTTTGCGCACTCCAGTTTTTAGTAAATCAACCCCATTGGGTCATTATAGGTGTTGGGCAGTGGTGGAACTATCTGGGGAGGAAAGGTCGCTCTTGCGACCATGCCCTGGCACTCCACCGGGGGGGCCCCAGCGAGGTTCCTGGCCGGCAGGGCTCTGAGCTAAGAACGTCTCTCTCATACAGACCAGAGCCTGCACTGACAGTTCCCCCTCTCTCCTCCCTCAAATGCATGGGAGAGGCGAGAGCCAATCTGCTCCTTCTCCCACCCCTCTCCTCCTCTGTGCACCGTGGGAAGTGTGAAGCTAAGCAGCTGAATTAGGCGGCACTGATAGGCGTCATTAATGAGTACTGATGGGCAGCATTGAGGAGTACTGATGGGCAGCATTGAGGAGTACTGATGGGCAGCATTGAGAAGTACTGATGGGCAGCATTGAGGAGTACTGATGGGCAGCATTGAGGAGTACTGATGGGCAGCATTGAGGAGTACTGATGGGCAGCATTGAGGAGTACTGATGGGCAGCATTGAGGAGTACTGATGGGCAGCATTGAGGAGTACTGATGGGCAGCATTGAGGAGTACTGATGGGCAGCATTGAGGAGTACTGATGGGCAGCATTGAGGAGTACTGATGGGCAGCATTGAGGAGTACTGATGGGCAGCATTGAGGAGTACTGATGGGCAGCTTTGATGAGTACTGATGGGCAGCTTTGATGAGTACTGATGGGCAGCTTTGATGAGTACTGATGGGCAGCTTTGATGAGTACTGATGGGCAGCTTTGATGAGTACTGATGGGCAGCTTTGATGAGTACTGATGGGCAGCATTGATGAGAACTGATGGGCAGCATTGATGAGAACTGATGGGCAGCATTGATGAGAACTGATGGGCAGCATTGATGAGAACTGATGGGCAGCATTGATGAGAACTGATGGGCAGCATTGATGAGAACTGATGGGCAGCATTGATGAGAACTGATGGGCAGCATTGATGAGAACTGATGGGCAGCATTGATGAGAACTGATGGGCAGCATTGATGAGAACTGATGGGGCAGCATTGATGAGAACTGATGGGGCAGCATTGATGAGAACTGATGGGGCAGCATTGATGAGAACTGATGGGGCAGCACTGATGATCAGTGCCCTGGTTATCAGTGTAAACAATGTACTGACAGTCTTGACGGTAACGGCTCTCCTTTCCTCATACAGACACAGCATGGCAGGAAAGGACTGCCGATAACCAGCAAGTCTGTTTACATGTGATCAGCTGATCACATGGTAAAGGGCTGCCGTGATTGGCCCTTTACCGTGATATGTCCTCAGCCAGGGTGCATGCGGGAGGCAGGGTTCTGGGAGGATGTGCATGGAAGCCCTCCTAGAACTGGATGCCCGGAGCTCAGATTGGGGGGGGGGGCTCTTCATGTTTTCTTGCACCAGAGCCCTGAAGGTTCTAGTTGCGCCTCTGGTGTTAGGTCTCCATATTGGTTCCTCTACTGTGATAATGCAAATGTAGCTGCACATCGGTTGATCTCTGTGGTGCATATCTGAGCATATCCAATAGGCTGTAACCTGCCAGAGTAGTCCTAGAATGGATTTGGCTTGTTATGGCACAAAATGATAAATTCTTATGGTGGGGTCATTTCGAGCACCAGAGCCTGGTGTTACCCTCACTATGGAGGAAGCGTGAGGGGAATCTGATCGTTAAACTGATACAGCCTTTGGAATACATAGTAAAAATAATTAATATCCATAAACTGTTACAAATTGTCATACAAATAAATATTTGAAATGAAATCTTTCTTATTTTTTTTGGCAATAACGCGGTGTGGGCGGATTTCTGCCAGTCACAGGCTGTGTCACGCCCCTCCAGCCTGTGTCCTAGAACAGGAAGGTGGAGCCTCCATTAATCTACATGTAAATAACCCGCCCCCATTGTGTTTAGCTGGTTAGTCGGCATGGAGAAGGAGGGAGTGGGCTATCATTTACCACTGTGTATACGCCCACATGTGTGACTCTATAGTCATATGGGCTGCTCAGATGTGTTAGGGAGGAAATGCTCAGGGTAGAAAATACACTGAAAACTGAGCATGTGCAGAGCTGCCACCACTGCTCTACAAAATCCCCAACTGCAGCGAGGACATGGACAGGAGGGAGAGATGGAGAGCAGCAGGATCAACCAGGTTTTATGCAGAATACAGAAAAAGGAATCCCATGGTTGACTGAGTATGAACAGCATGGAATATACCATTTATTGGTAGCTTTAATTTACATATTTTTTTTTTAATTTAATTTTAGGTTTTAATGATGTGAGTTTAATGACACTTGAATATTGTTTGTGTGGCACAGGAACTGAATGTCAGGAAAGTCACCATATCTACTGACAAGACCAAGTATGGAATTCGCCTCAGAGCGGAACCGGACCACATGGTACTTGGAAAACGACTAAAAGGAGCATTTAAGGCGGTTATGGCTGCAATTAAAGAGTTGAAGAATGACCAGCTGGAACAGTTCCAGAAAACAGGTTGGTGAACAGACAGTGTTGCGTAAAAAGCTCTCCTGATCCAGAGATCTCACCTGCAGATTACGGAAGTATGTCCGCTCACTGTGGTTCTTCTAATCCGCCAGGCTCTATGGTGGTGGAGGGCACCGAGTTACATGAAGAAGATGTGCGCCTTCTCTATTCCTTCGATCAAAGTGCTGGTGGCGACACTCAGTTTGAGGCTCATTCAGACGCTCAGGTAACAAGAGCTGATTGGTACTCAAAGTATATGCTACCGCTCTAGGTGGGTCTGCTAAGCCATTCCCTCCACCTTTAGGCCCCTTTACGGCCGTTTGGGTCCGTTTGTCAGTTGGGAACCCAAACTGACCATATATTGCTTTCTATGGAGCGGTGGATGTCAATGGACCATGTGTCCATCTGTCTGGTGAATCGGATTGGATGACAGTCGGATGGAAATGGGACAGGGGATACGTTTCCATCCCACAACCCTTAGAGGAGAGCAGGCTGTGTCCATGTCCACTTTGCATCAGCAGAGCAGACACAGACGTGCCATCCACCTGCTCAGTGGGGTTTAGCGGAGAGAGACCCCCTGCTGGGCGGGCGGATCCGCTAAACGGACACCGCCATTATGAAAAGGTCCTTAGACTTGGGTTACCACCTATGCAGTTTGCTTTTTTTCCATCTTTGCAATGCGTTTTGCGTTTTTCACAAGTTTTTTTTTTTTTTATGCGTTTTTTTTTATGTTTTATTTTATTTTTTGCCCAATTTGTTGTTAAGCAGATAAAAAAATTCGAAATCACGACAAAAACGCCCAAAATGCTTTTCTGCTTTGAAGCCTATGGAACCATAAATGCACCATTTTGCGTTTTTTAAAAATGTCCCTGACCCTTTAAAAAAAAAACGCAGCAGCTAAAAAAAGGCATAGATGTAAACGTATCCCATAGGAAACCGCGTTAAATGGACTGTAGTGTGTTTCTGCAAAGAGCACCAAAAACACGTAAGTGTGAACCTAGCTTTAGACACATTTAGTGCCAACTCCGCTTTTCCAGCCATAGGCAGAAGTAACAAATAGGATCCAACCAGCTGCACATCCGTTTTATTTTCCGTATAAAAAAAAAAAAAAAAACGCCAAAAAGGCACACTGTGGTAGCAGGAAAAAGGGTTGACGTGTTTCACGCGAACTAGTGCTCATTCCTAGATAGCACGAAACGCGTTGACCCCTTTTCCTGCTCTCACAGCGTCCTTTTATTGCAGTGTTTGTGGCTTTTTTATACTGAAAATAAAGCGGATAACTTATCAGAAGTGCAGCTCGTTGGATCCTATTTGTTACTTCTACAGCTGGTTTGGTAATGTCGTTGTTTGCGGTTCCTGAAACATCAGAAATAACCATTTCCTTTTTCTCAAACAACATCCATCAAAGGTGGAAACTATTCAGGAGGTAGAGGACTGTCATTTCTGACAATTCAAGTTTTAAGATCTAGTAATCATCATGTTTATAGGTCAGAGGAGGCCATACAGCAAGCTGGTCCCCTACAGGGTGAGAATAGGGTTGGGGGCCTCTTTGGTTGGTATTGTGGTAGCTATTTATCATGTAGCTACATCCTTGCCAGTCATGCTTGAATGTGGGTTTCTGTATGCATAATAATAATTATAAATAGTAATGATCCCACCAGCTGGTAATTATGTAAGGTGTGTGTCCACCAATATAGGCAAAATGTACCTGAACGAAAGAAGACCTTGTTATCATTCTGTCGTAGAACAGCAACAATCGGGGTTGATTGTAGCACATAGCTCATCCTCTTCTTCAGTCTGCTGCAATATATGAAATGATTCATATTGTTCCAGGGGCACACACTAGAGCTCCTTCTCATTCTGTTTGATCTCTACAGGTCCTGGTTCTGTTAGACGTTACTCCTGACCAGTCAATGGTGGATGAAGGTGTAGCACGTGAAGTCATCAATCGCATCCAGAAGTTGCGGAAGAAGGTTGGTGACATTTCCACGTTTCTTAGTTATCCTATTAAAATTAGAACTTTGAATACAAACTTGGAACGAGTCCTTTTTATAGCCGTTGAACCTTGCTCCATTCTCTGATAAAGGTCTTCTATTTATATCGCACATGTCCCACGTGGAGACGTTTTCCATCTCTAGACACAGTTTCTATATAACAAATGTAATTTCTGCTCTGGATAATTGCATCTATTGTAGTTGTACTATCAGATAATTACTGAAACAACTTCAGCACATGTTATAAAATAGAAGATGATCAGGGTCACTTGGAACAGTTATAAGCTCCTGGAGATGCTCTGCGCGCACTCGGAATCCTCATTAAGCCTCTCTTTACTCAAATAAATGACCATCCTAAACTTTCTGTTGCACTTCTTCCTGTTAAGAGATTACAGGTAGTGTTTAATATCCTCCTGATCAGCTCTTACCGGCTCCCCTGCATGATGTTCCCCTATGAGTTCAGCCACAGGGTCATCAACAGGTTTTCCCATGAGTTTTGCCTCAGGGACCACCAGCATTGATGTTCTTCCATGGGTTCTGCCACAAGGTCAACAAGTAGTTTGGTTCTTCAATGAGTTCTGCCTCAAGGTCAACAGCAGTGATGTTATCCCTTGAGTTCTGCCCCATGGTCACGATCTATGAGGTTCTCCAACAAGTTTTGCCACAGGGTCCACCAGCAGAGAGATTATCCCATGGGTTGGGTGCCCCAAGGGTCAACTAACAGTTGGGTTCTCCCATATGTTCTGCCCCCAGGTCACTAGTAGTGAAGTTATCTTTTGAGTTGTGCCCCAAGTTCACCAGCTGTGAAGTTCTCATGAGTTGTGCCCCATGATCACCAGCTGTGAAGTTCTCATGAGCTGTGCCCCAGGGTCACCAGAAATGAGGTTCTCCCATGAGTTCTGCCCCAAGGTCACCAGAAGTGAAGTTCTTATGAGTTGTGCCCCAAGGGTCAACTAGCAGTTGGGTTCTCCCACGTGTTCTGCCACAAGGTCACCAGCAATGAGATTCTATCACGAGTTCTACCACAGGGTCACCAGCAGTGAGGTTCTCCCACGAGTTCTGCCACAAGGTCACCAAAAGTAAGGTTGTTCTTAAATGGGTTCTGCAACAGGGTTCACAAGCAATTAGCGGCATGATCCCCATGACTAAGCTTCGGGGGCAGAGTAAAATGTGTTGGGGGCATGGCCTGGTTGGAGTCCAGGCTGAGATTGCCACTCTATTCACCTTCCTAGGACATCTTAGACTTACTTCCAGGGGCCACCCATTTCTTTCACAAGCAATGAGATTCTCCCACAATTTCTGCCACAGAGTCCACCAGGTCGGCCACAAGTTCACCAGCAGTGAGGTTCTCCCACGAGTTCTGCCACAAGTCACTAAAAGTATGGTTCTCAAATGGGTTCTGCAACAGGGTTCACCAGCCATGAAGTTCTCCCGCAATTTCTGCCACAGAGCCCACCAGGTTTGCCACAGGGCCACCAGCAATGAGGTTCTCCCTCAAGTTCTGCTTTTCCAGCAAAGAGTTTTCACCAAGAGTTCTGCCAGGAGGGCCCATCAGCCAGTTTACCTGGACAAGGAGAACAATTTTTTTTTTGTGTTTTACTTGTTGAGCAGATAGTCATTCACTTCGGCCTCTGGGTATTCATAGATTAGTAAGCCTGGCAGAAAAAGTGGTTTTAGAACTTAGGGATCCATTAACTGAATCTGTATCTTTGGATGAAATTTGATTGTAAACATTCCTGGTAACCACACACAGTACTTGTTTTCTGCTGCGATTTATATACAAAGCTGGCTGTGTTATTGACGAATCTTGTATCTGTCAGGGAAACCTGGTTCCTACTGATGAGATCACCATCTACTATCAAGCCAGTCCACAAGGCCAGTATCTCCAGTCTGTCATTGAGCAACACACAGACTTCATCTTGGCCACTGTCAAGTCCCCACTGTTACCGTACCCTGTACCATCTTCGGCTAACGTTATTATAAAGGAGAAGACGCAGGTGAGTGACAACTTATTGATCTTCCTGGTCTGATGCCAATAGTTGGTCTAATTTCAGATAGCAGGTCACCAGCGTACAACTGTTCAATTTTCTACCTGCGAAATCAACCCATGTGCTACCTTGGGGCATACATTTTGTTTTTTGCTTGCTGCATCAATTGTATAAAAATGTTTTTTGTGAAAGAATTGGATAAAAAAAAAAAAAAAAAAGCTGAGAAAAGACTGGAAGGAATTGGGGTAATAAGGGAACAAACGTCCAGATGTAAAGTATAGATTGCACTGTAATTTGCTGCTTCTCAGAGCTGTGTTTTATATGTTTGCCACACTTTGTAGCACAAGCAAAATTTCTTAATCGTACACCACAGGACACGGGGTTTCTTCATAATCATAACTGTTGGGTTATGCTGCCACCTTCTGGTGAAGGGACACTGGCCATAAAAAGTCAGGCTTCCCAGCCCAGGCATTTCCCCTCCCAGCACAGTACAGCCCCAGTTTTGTTCTAGTGTCCTTAGGGGGCAAATAATGCCTGCAAAGTCTCTCTGAAGATTTGTGGCTATGGACTTCAACCTATGGTTTTGTTTTTTTGTTTTTTTTGCTGCCTGTTCCATACGCCCTGCTGGGAAATGGAACAGCTTTATCCACATCAATTGGCTACAACCCTGGGGCTCAGGGGGACACTACCCAGCAAGGCCGGTACAAGGGGTGGACAGGAGGGGCAGCTGCCCTCAGCACTGTGGTAACATGAGAGGTTTGGGGGGGGGGTGCTGCAAGTAGATTGAGGGGAGGGGATTTCCATGGGGGGGGGGGGATTTAGGGGGTGGCAGAAGGCATTTGTGCTAGGAGGGGAAATGGGGGGGGATGTGCTAGGAGGGTGGATGGGGGGGGATTTGAGCTGGTAGAGGGGATTTGGAGTGGGGGAGAGAGGATGTGTACTGGGAGGGGAAATTTGAAGGGCAGAGGATTCGCGCTAGGTGTAGTTTTTTATTCTTTTGGGGGGTGGGGGGGGGGGTGGGGTGGGTCCATTTGCGCAGGGGGGATTTGCAGAGAGAGAACATTTTGAGCTGGGACCCCCTCCCTTTTTTGGGGGGCAAAGATTTGTGCTGGGAGGGGGGGTTCAGCAAGGGGGTGGATTTGACCTGAGAGGAGGGGTCATTTATGATTAGGGGGTAAGCATGCAGATTAGGGTTCATTTACTTTTTTTTGGTGGGGGGGGATTTTTACTGACCCATAATGCTTATAGATCTGGGGGGGGGGGGGCGCAGTTTGGCATGTTCAGCCTGGGCTCTAGATGACCTTGTCCTGGCACTGCTACCCAAACCCTGCTGATTAGATCATAGACAGCCTGTAATGTTCCCAGTCAGCAATGGATCCTGTGGGCAGCACTAACCAAGGGTACCTGATATTCAGTAATGTCGCTGCCGGGTCCACGCAGGTCATCCCCAGAGGAGGAGTCATGTCCCCAAAGACCTGGGGCATACCTGCCATGATGGGTGAAGATTGGGCTTTATATTGGCCATGCATCCTGTATTGGTGCATTCCGCCTTGGGTGGAAGTCTTATGGAGCTGTTGTTAGACACTTCCCTTAATGCAGAAGCCTTTTTGGGCAGCAGGCTGCTGAGGGAGGGGAGGTTGTGCCACTACAGCCTGTGCTGGAGAGTTTACTGGTGTGCCGTGGCTGCGTTGCTCACTGCAGTTTGCTACAGTTCATGCAACAGCGTTGGGTCAGGCAGCAGGGGGCCTGAAACGTACGTGAGAAGCATTCTCCAGGTCATTCAACCTCTTCACAACAAAACAGCGCCACTGGACCACTGGCGGTGGTCCCTTCCTTCCTGGGTGCAAGTAATTGGGGCGGTCTGTACGGTGAGTCACAGAGACACTAGGCGTCTTGCTGCGGCAGACATTCCTATTTGGTCTTTCCATTCCTGGAGTGGGGCCTGTCAACCCGCAGAGAGCTATGATGAAGCACAGGTGGGTGGGGGAGACTCACAAGTCCCCTTCTTGGCTAAGGAGGGCCCCCTGTGTAGTTCACCATATATTTGCTCCCTATCGGTTCCCAATCCCTGCGCTTATCTGGTTTTGCCATTGCTTCGGGGGACACATTCCTTCAGTCCCATTGTGTCAAGGAATTTTGTGCAGCCTTCTCTGGCATGTGCAGCAGACTCTCAGGGGTTCTCATTGCGTGGGTACTCTCCCCCCACCCCCCCCACCCCCCGCGAGGATGATGTGTCAGAGGATAATCCTTTGGTTGAGCGTGCGGAAGAAAGAAAAATTGCCAAAACTTTCCCTGTGATATCCTCATTGCAGAAAGTGACGCATGCAGATTGTGCTCACCCCGGAAATATGTTCGTGCCGACTTTAACTGTGCACTGAGCAAAGGAAATGTTATTGAATGCTGATGTTTTGCATCATTTCCGCTGTCGAGTGGGCAGCGATGGAGAGCCGGGGTTGGTGTGTCCTGTGACGTACTATTTTAATTGCGAATTTTAGTTCACCTGTAAAATTATTTTCTTGAAATACATCTCAGGACACAGGGATTCCTCCCCTCTTGCTGCACTGTGCTATGAGCGTTCATGCCTGGTGTGGGAAGCCAGCCTTTTTTTTGGCCAGTGTCCATTCACCTGAAGGTAGCACCATAATCATCCGTTATGGATATGAAGAGGCTTTAGACCCTGTGGGAGCTGCATGGAGTCCAAGCTTTAGACCCTGTGGGAGCTGCATGGAGTCCAAGCTTTAGACCCTGTGGGAGCTGCATGGAGTCCAAGCTTTAGACCCTGTGGGAGCTGCATGGAGTCCAAGCTTTAGACCCTGTGGGAGCTGCATGGAGTCCAAGCTTTAGACCCTGTGGGAGCTGCATGGAGTCCAAGCTTTAGACCCTGTGGGAGCTGCATGGAGTCCAAGCTTTAGACCCTGTGGGAGCTGCATGGAGTCCAAGCTTTAGACCCTGTGGGAGCTGCATGGAGTCCAAGCTTTAGACCCTGTGGGAGCTGCATGGAGTCCAAGCTTTAGACCCTGTGGGAGCTGCATGGAGTCCAAGCTTTAGACCCTGTTGGAGCTGCATGGAGTCCAAGCTTTAGACCCTGTGGGAGCTGCATGGAGTCCAAGCTTTAGACTCTGTGGGAGCTGCATGGAGTCCAAGCTTTAGACTCTGTGGGAGCTGCATGGAGTCCAAGCTTTAGACTCTGTGGGAGCTGCATGGAGTCCAAGCTTTAGACTCTGTGGGAGCTGCATGGAGTCCAAGCTTTAGACTCTGTGGGAGCTGCATGGAGTCCAAGCTTTAGACTCTGTGGGAGCTGCATGGAGTCCAAGCTTTAGACTCTGTGGGAGCTGCATGGAGTCCAAGCTTTAGACTCTGTGGGAGCTGCATGGAGTCCAAGCTTTAGACTCTGTGGGAGCTGCATGGAGTCCAAGCTTTAGACCCTGTGGGAGCTGCATGGAGTCCAAGCTTTAGACCCTGTGGGAGCTGCATGGAGTCCAAGCTTTAGACCCTGTGGAAGCTGCATGGAGTCCAAGCTTTAGACCCTGTGGGAGCTGCATGGAGTCCAAGCTTTAGACCCTGTAGGAGCAGCATGGAGTCCAAGCTTTAGACCCTGTGGGAGCTGCACGGAGTCCAAGCTTTAGACTCTGTGGGAGCTGCATGGAGTCCAAGCTTTAGACCCCGTGGGAGCTGCATGGAGTCCAAGCTTTAGACCCTGTGATAGCTGCATGGAGTCCAAGCTTTAGACCCTGTGATAGCTGCATGGAGTCCAAGCTTTAGACCCTGTGATAGCTGCATGGAGTCCAAGCTTTAGACCCTGTGATAGCTGCATGGAGTCCAAGCTTTAGACCCTGTGATAGCTGCATGGAGTCCAAGCTTTAGACCCTGTGATAGCTGCATGGAGTCCAAGCTTTAGACCCTGTGATAGCTGCATGGAGTCCAAGCTTTAGACCCTGTGATAGCTGCATGGAGTCCAAGCTTTAGACCCTGTGATAGCTGCATGGAGTCCAAGCTTTAGACCCTGTGATAGCTGCATGGAGTCCAAGCTTTAGACCCTGTGATAGCTGCATGGAGTCCAAGCTTTAGACCCTGTGATAGCTGCATGGAGTCTAAGCTTTAGACCCTGTGATAGCTGCATGGAGTCTAAGCTTCAGACCCTGTGAGAGCTGCATGGAGCTCAAGCTATAAACCCTGCGGGAGCTGCATGGAGTCCAAGCTTTAGACCCCGTGGGAGCTGCATGGAGTCCAAGCTTTAGACCCCTTTGGAGCTGCATGGAGTCCAAGCTTTAGACCCCATTGGAGCTGCATGGAGTCCAAGCTTTAGACCCCGTTGGAGCTGCATGGAGTCCAAGCTTTAGACCCCGTGGGAGCTGCATGGAGTCCAAGCTTTAGAACCCGTAGGAGCGGCATGGAGTCCAAGCTTTAGACCCCGTGGGAGCTGCATGGAGTGAGAAATTTTAAACACAAGATCCAGATGTGAAGGGCGCCCATTTTGGTTGTTCAGTATCTCGAATACAAGTACCAGTAGGCTGTTGGTTTATTCAAACCATAGTTTGTATAGACTATTGCATTCATTCAACAAAGGTGAACCAAGAGACTGACCGGATTTATTCCCCTCCGCAGCTGAAAGGCTCAGATCTGGAGATAGCGCTGGTCAGAGGATCGGCACAAGCTGCTGACGGCCCTTCCTGCGCTTATGTCAACCTCCACATAACCGTTAATGGTACAGAGCAAAGTAAGTCCAGACTTTATTACCTCTGCTTATCCCAGCATGCCTTTTCACTGAGCAGCTGCAGGTGGTGCTGGAAGGTCACAGTGGCAATGCGGACAATATGGAGGACCTCAGATTCGTCTTGGAGTCTGCCGAACCTTTAGACTTCCCAGTCTCTATATTAAACCATACAGCGCCAGCAGGTGCTGCGTTGAACCCCGGCTCTGCTCTTGGCTCAGATCACATAACACAGGCTGGCCACTAGGTTATAGTATACCGACATCTGATCTGAGATTACTACTGAAGGTAGCTCTATGAAAAATGAAGGCCTACATATAGACCATGCAAGGGTTTGAATCCTTTTTTTGCTAGAATTTGTTTTGTTGTCTGCAATCCCCTTTGTTAAACTATCCCCTTGCTTTCTGTCTCGGTGGCCACACCTGCAGTGAGAAGTTTCCAGAATCACTGATAGCAGTCAGGGCAAAGTGTACCAGTAGATTATATACTAAGTTATGTGTGCTTTGTGTTTTAAGCTGAATTCCAGGACTTTAGTCTCTTTGTAAAACAAAAAATGAAGGCCCACTATGAGTTAAATCCAAGGCGCTGCATGACATCTCCTGAGCTTATCTCTGTTATTTATATCTGACAATGCTCTGCCAAGAATTACACTCAAGACTCGTGGCTGTGAGAGAGGAGAGAGGCACACAGAGCAGGTATGCCCACCCCTCTCCTCTGCTGCCCATTCAGAGAAGCCTTTGTATTTTGTGAACATGTTCACCTAATACAAAGGCCTCTGTGAATGGAGAGGAGGGGGCAGCTGCAGTGATTTTCCTGTTGAAGACGCTGAGCTCAAAAGTGTTGCTTTCCCAGAAATATGACGATATATGAGCTGTTTTCACATCAGCGCTGCATGCTGATATGAAATTTAGCATAAGGGAGAAAGGCCCATTTTAAGTCTTATAAAGCTCCACCTTGAAGCCTACTACCTGTTGTAGCAGTCACTTGCAGATGGACCTTGCAAAAAGATCTGAACAAATGAATGGGGTGGGCGACTACATGGCAAATGATGTTCAATGTAGAAAAATGTAAAATAATGCATTTGGGTGGCAAAAATATGAATGCAATCTATACACTGGGGGGAGAACCTCCTGGGGGAATCTAGGATGGAAAAGGACCTGGGGGTCCTAGTAGATGATAGGCTCAGCAATGGCATGCAATGCCAAGCTGCTGCTAACAGAGCAAACAGAATATTGGTATTAAAAAGGGGATCAACTCCAGAGATAAAACGATAATTCTCCCGCTCTACAAGACTCTGGTCCGGCCGCACCTGGAGTATGCTGTCCAGTTCTGGGCACCAGTCCTCAGGAAGGATGTACTGGAAATGGAGCGAGTACAAAGAAGGGCAACAAAGCTAATAAAGGGTCTGGAGGATATTAGTTATGAGGAAAGGTTGCGAGCACTGAACTTATTCTCTCTGGAGAAGAGACGCTTGAGAGGGGATATGATTTCAATATACAAATACCATACTGGTGACCCCGCAATGGGGAGAAAACTTTTTTGTGGAAGGGAGCTTAACAAGACATGTGACCATTCATTAAAATTAGAAGAAAAGAGGTTTAACCTTAAACTACGTAGAGGGTTCTTTACTGTAAGAGCAGCAAGGATGTGGAATTCCCTTCCACAGGCGGTGGTCTCAGCGGGGAGCATTGATCGTTTCAAGAAACTATTAGATAAGAACCTGAACGACCACAACATACAGGGATATGTAATGTAATACTGACATATAATCACACACATAGGTTGGACTTGATGGACTTGTGTCTTTTTTCAACCTCACCTACTATGTGACTATGGATTGGTTTCTCAGTCCTCATTTTGGTAAGAGGGTCATGTGACTTGTCATAGAGTATCGTAGAGTATATGTTGATTTTTTTTTTTTTTTTCAGGTGGATTTCTACTACTAGAGAACCCCAAGGGGGAGGCCATCAGCAGCCTGTCGGAATTAAAGAGCGCAGTGTGCGGAATATTCCAGCTGAAGAGCTCCCGGCTCTCTGTATACAGCGGGGGTGCAGGTAACATCTGTAATGCGTTTTGAAGGCTGCGAGCTGCACTGTGCAGCCTTTATTGCTGTTGTCACAGGTAAATCCTAACAACTGCTTCCCTGCAGAACTGCAGAGCGGCTGTAATCTCCTCAGCCTGAGCGGGAAGACGCTCCATGTTACTTCAGGGGCCCCTCCAGCTGGCAATGGGAATCCACTTCAGTGTCGCTATGTCAACCTGCGTCTGCTGAGCAGCAATGCACACGGTGAGTGACGGAAGTGAGGGGGGGGGGGGGGGGCAGGCGCATGGAGGAGCCGGATGGATGGTGACGAGTGTGACGCGCTTTTCTTCTTCTCCAGGCGTGCTGCTGCTGGAAAATCCGATCGGTCAGAATGATTTGAAATATCAGAGCCTGTACCATGAGGTAGCCAAGGTGTTTGGGCTGAGGAGCCGACGCTTCCGGCTATTTCTTAATGCGGCCATGACTGAAGGTGAGAAAATATCTGATTTCTACAGTTACTGCACCTAAAGCCAGGGCTTTTTTTCTCGGAGAATAGGTGCAGGAACTCCCCCCGTCTGAGTCACTCCTTGTCTCTGCCCCCTACCCACCTCTGACCACCGTCCCTTGGTTCCACCCCCTACCCACCTCTGACCACCGTCCCTTGGTTCCACCCCCTACCCATCTCTGAGCACTGTCCCTTGATTCCACCCCCTACCCACCTACCAGTGCTACCCCTCTTAGAGAATCCAGAACCAGGTATCATTTTGTGGTGCTAAATCATTTGTATGGAACATGTTAATGATGAAAAGAAAAGCAGTAAAATAGATCCCCTGCAGTCAGCAACAAAAGAATCCCAGCAATAGACTCCCCCAGCAGCAATAGACTCCCCCAGCAGCAATAGACTCCCCCAGCAGCAATAGACTCCCCCAGCAGCAATAGACTCCCCCAGCAGCAATAGACTCCCCCAGCAGCAATAGACTCCCCCAGCAGCAATAGACTCCCCCAGCAGCAATAGACTCCCCCAGCAGCAACAACAGATCTCCCAGCAGGCAGCATCAATAGATCCTCCAGCAGCCAGTAAAAATAGACCTCTCCCTCAACAGTAGCTCCCTTCCAGCAACATAAGACTCCCCCCCAGCAACAATAGATTCCCCATCAGCAACAACAGATGCTCACACAAAATCAGATCCCCACCAGTTTCAATAGATCCCCCAGCAGCCAACATAAATAGACCCTCCAGCACACCCCACACCCCATGCTATTACATACATTCAGTGCCGGAACTGCGTTCCCGTGCGCTCCCGCTGAAAAAAAGCCCTGCCTAAAGCTGATATTTTTGTTTCGGGGGTAGACTCTGGGGACATCTGTGCACAAGGTGCAGGTATGCACAGGGAGGGGGGGGGGCTTGGTGTTATATGCTATAACAAGGGACAAGTCACTCCAATGTCATTTGGTTCTATGGTAAAAATCCTGGTTTGGGAGAGAAAATCCAAGAAGGTAACGCCGCTCCTAATAAAATAGATTGGGATATGCTGGGTGCAAGCAACGGCTTGCCACCGAAAGTGATAAGAAAAGAAGAAACAGCGGCACACCGGCAATATGGATCCAACGTAGCTTTATTTGAACCAACTGGTACCCATGACTGCCAACCAAGACAAGAACAACGGAGAGGTGACGCGTTTCACGCTGCAATAGTCGGAGTGAAACGCGTCACCCCTCCATCGTCCTTGTCTCGGTTGGCAGTCATGAGTACCCGTTCGTTCAAATAAAGCTACGTTGGATCGATATTGCCGGTGTGCAGCCGTTTCTTCTTTTCCTTGGTGATCCTGCAGTTTAGGGCGGAGCAGGGTGTAGTGGCTTCATGAATATTCGCTGTTGTATGCTATAGAGCAGGGGAGTCGTTTCATTGCGGGCCACATCTGCATTAGGCTTTCCCTCAAAGGGGCAGTTGTTTCCGTAAGATTATATAAATGTATCTACATGTTAAATAATTGCCTCTGCATTCAAATATTACGGGTTTTAGTAATAAGTTGAGACTTAGGCTGTGAAGGGTGCAAGCCGGCTTGGAGCCCCCTCACACTCCTATAGCAGATGATGCAGGTCTGAATATGGGGGTCGCACACCGCTGGCCTCTCCGTGGCTGCATTAAGTGCAGGATCTGGTGGAGGGTTTTTGTCCTCCTTCTTTGACAACTGCTGAGACAAGGTGAGGAACGAAGACGAGGGGCTTCCGCAGCTGCAGTGGAGGTGCCAGGGCCGCATTAAATGACCTGGTGGGCCGGATTTAGCCCGCGGGCCTTGTGTTTGATGCATATACTATCATGCATTGGGCTCCCAGATATGACACAGATCACCCTAAAGTGAGCTGGAACTATGGCGGGGGATTACACATTGAAAGAATACAAGAGACGCGAGAAGCCATTGGAAACGGCCCAGCGGACTCCACCTGTAACTAAAGAATCAGTTTGACCCTTTAATTCTAGTAATCAAAGTAGAATTCCGGAATATACCGAACTAGTCTTAAAGCGGAGCTCCGCCCATAAGGTGGGATTGGAACCATGTATGGGCAGGCTGAATGTACCTAAGTTGCTCGATCAATCAACTTGGGTACAACCAGCCTGCCGGATTTTACACGCGGTTATCACTAGCTGCTGGTATAGCAGGGATGGCAAGTGCTCAACGGGAGGGTTTTCCCTGTCAACACTGTCTGTGTTGATGGGGGGACCGAGGTTGCAACCCGTGGTTGCAGGAAAGAAATTTGCTCTGTGTATGGCCTGTATTACACAGGTTAGTCAGCATAGGTGTTAGTAGGGGGGGGGGAGACATTTTTAAGATTAGTTCAGTATATCCCAGGATTCTACTTAATTAAATATTCTTACTATAGCGGGTCTTTGCTAAGATTTAAAGAGACAGTGAAGTGCTTTTCCTGCGGAGAGACTTCTTGCTTACATTGGTCAATCTATTTCTGGAGACGGAATTGAAACATTCTCCGGATGTCTGGCTGGCGCATGGCGAACTCCTGCGTTTTTGTATGTAGGACAAGTCCCAGCGGTGTGTGTGCGTGCTCTCTGCGGGAAGAGCCCCCTGCACCTCTTCCCGTTTTTCCCCTCTTCCATATCCTGCTGCATTGTGGGATGCCAAAATCTGGGCCGATGCAGTTTAAAGTGGAACTCCGACTTTGTAGATAAAAGTTTGAATGCTTTAGTAAATTCCTCATGCTGTCTGCTGTGTAGTCCATTTCCCTCCTGTGGTTTCCAGCCTCTCTCCACAATTGTCAAGTTAAATGGTTAATGCCCAATACCTGGCCGTACAGCAGCAGCAAGCGCCGCATGGCCACTTCCTGTCCAAAGCTGCGTTCTTTTAACTCTCCGCTGTGAGACTTCAGAGGTGATGTCAGCGCGGTCTGAACGCTGCTGCTGGGCGGGATTAACCACTTGCTGCCCTGCCACAGTACATAAACTGCGACATGGCAGAAGCTGCATCCATACTAGCGCGCTCCGGTCACACTGCTCAGTGCCCGCTATGACAAGCCGGGGTATCATGTGATTGCTATGATTGGTCATAGCGATCACGTGATTATAGTGGCTTACATTCATGAATGCTTTACTTACTATTGTGATGCTGTGATTGGCCCACAGCTATCACATGGTACCTGGGCCAATCGCCCTGTACCTTGTGATTGGCTGTAGCCAATCACAAATCACAATAGTAAGCAAGCTGTCATGAATGAAAGCCATTCATGACAGCTAAAACTATTGCTTATAATACAGAGGAAAAAGGTAAATACTTGCCTCACATTCAAAATGAGTATAGGCACCACATCCCTACAATATACAACATGCAATAAAGGGAAAATTGGGATTTTAAAGGTGCAAACAGGGTGACACAATATTTTTTTTTATATAAAATTTTCACATTTTATTTTGAAAAATGAATAAAAACAAAAAAAAAAAAAGTCAACATGCAATGTACTGGAACAATCTTTAAATAGTGCAACCAAAGGATGGATTTCTCAACATGTTTCACTGCACATCGTGGCTTCTTCAGGAGAGTAGTATCTATCAGGCACTGTATGCAGGTCTTGTAAAAAATTGGGATAGCGAATTGAATGGAAACTCAAGTAGTTAAGCTATTTAGATCAAGAAGCAACCCCAGCCGGAGGATCAGTTGATGACCATAGAGGGTAGATAAAATCGTGTTTTTAACTGATGGAAAAGGTCCTGTAATAAAGGACTGACTTGGAACCAAGGAGTCCAGGTTAAACAAGCTGCTTAAGTTCGTGTCCCCTCCAGGGCAGAACCCCCAAAAAAAGGGGGGGGACAAATGACAAAGCCTGGATCAACTGGTAAATGGGAAAAATGACATCCTCCTCCTCTCAGGCTGGATCCCTTTATTGCATGTTGTATATTGCTTATAATACTGATCATCACTGTTATAAGCAATATAAAAAAATAAATGAATCCCGGACGGAGTCACTGTCCTATCCGGACCGCCACTGTCCCGCCATTTAGGAGACAGCTCCCCCCCCCCATGCCTTTGCCGCTGTTATTGTAGGCAGAGCAAGTAGCAGGCAGCTGTTCAATTCTGAGCGGCGACCAGGAGCCGACTCTCAGCCGCTGTCATTGTAAGCAGAGCGAGGAGCGGTTGGCTGTTACTTTTCTGAGCAGCGGGCGGGAGCTGCCGGAGTTACCTTCTCAAGTTAACCAGCAGGGGATTGGTTGCTAGGACACTGGGCGGTCCTAGCAGCCAATCATCATGTCTTTAATAGGTTAAGGCTGCTCTTGCCCGACGCTCAGAACTGAATGGTCTCCCACTCTTCACTCTGCTTACAATGACAGCGGGGGTGCAGTGGATGTGGGGGCTGTATTGAGAAGACAGGGCAGAGGACACCAGTGTGTGTGTGTGTGTGGGGGGGTTGATGTGAAGGGGGGGCAGATGACCCCGCTGTGGGGAAAAGGGGGGGGTGACATGAAGGGGGGCTGAGGACACTACTGTGAAGGGGAAATTGTGATATGCAGGGGGACAGAGGATCTGATAAGAATGGAATTGTGATTTAAGAGGGGACTGTGAAGCTGAAGGAGTCCACACAAAAGTCATTCAGACCTCGGTTGGAAGAAAATTTTACTGATTGGACTTCCCATGAATTTTAATTCATTACCCCTGGTGTAGTGGCTTTGTACATTTTCAAGGTTAAGGTCACAAATAAAGAATGTTTAAAAAAAGGTTTTCTTGTTTTACTGGGGTAAATCTGGAATAATGTGTATATATATTATGTAGTTTGTGCTTCCACCAACCAATGGCGCTAAGTTCTGTCCACACGTGAATCATGGTACCACACTCTACCCATTATGTACAGAACTAAATGATTTATCACAGCAGTGACTCTACCCTTATCGGACTGCTCAGAATGGAGGTTTGTTGGACAACCTGCTTTGCTTTGTTTAGATAACCCATAATGCTCTGGGAATCCTTTATCATTTACTAAATGTTTGGCTAAAACAAAGCTCATTGGGAATTGGTAATGAGTCTGCTGTGTCTGTGCCCCACCCTGAAGCCTCAAGACATGAAAGATTCTGTTGCGTTACTGGATTGAAGCTGTGCTTTATCATGCTGTGGGGGGGAGGGGGTGCTTACTAAATTCTTGCCCATGTACCTGACTGTTAGAGGGCCTATGCACCTCATAAACAGGGAAGCTCAGATTTTAGGTCTTCAAACCAGTCATGTGAAGGGGCACATCATGTTTCATACTGGATGTTAGTGCACAGGTCCTTTCACATTTCAATAAACCAGTCTCTGCAGATTCTTAACAGAAAGGGTTGTAGATTTTCAAAAATTCTACTGAGGGTGCAGCGGGGTGGGGGGGGTCAGAAACCTTTATATAAATATTGTAGTCCTATGGTAGTTGGAACATGAGGAGTGGCGTGTAGTGGTAAAATCTGCCCAGAACTTGTCTGTAAAAGTTTAAAATTTAAATTACAGAAACATTTTCGTAAGTTAAATGCAGCTTGTAGGATTTAATGGGAAGAAAACATGGCCTAAAATACCAGAAAATTGCAAGAAATCTCAGATTGAGGGATATCAATTAGAACAAACCCCCACGAGGTTAGCAGGGGCGAGCTAGGACGTTGGCAGGGGCGGGCCCTCACCCGTTGTGTTAGTGCATTTAAAAGGGAAGTCAGCAGGGGCGGACCAGGAAGTGAGCGGGGGTGGGCCATTCCATAAGCTGTGCACAGATCCCTCACCCTTAGAGTGATGTATTTATAAAGGAAAAGTCAGCAGGGGTGTACCAGGAAGTGAGCGGAGGTGGGCCATTCCATAGGCTGTGCACAGATCCCTCATCCTTTTTTTTTCACAATAGAAACAGATCCCTCATCCTTAGTGATGTATTTACAAGGGAAAAGTCAGCAGGGGTGAACCAGGAAGTGAGCGGGGGTGGGCCATTCCATAGGCTGTGCACAGATTCCTCACCCTTAGAGTGATGTATTTATAAGGGAAAAGTCAGCAGGGGTGGACCAGAAAGTGAGCGGAGGTGGGCCATTCCATAGGCTGTGCACAGATCCCTCATCCTTAGTGATTGATGTATTTATAAGGGAAAAGTCAGCAGGGGTGGGCCATTCCATAGGCTGTGCACAGATCCCTCACCCTTACAGTGATGTATTTATAAGGGAAAATTCAGCAGGGGTGGAATGTTCCATAGGCTGGACACAGGCCACTTCCCCATTAGAGGCTGCACACAGATCCCTCCCCTATGGAGTTATTTGTGTATTTATTAGGGAAAGCCAGCAGGGGTGGGCCAGGAAGTCAGCAAAGGTGGAATATTCCATAAGCTGAACACAGGTCACTCCCCCCATAGAGTGATTAGCGTATTTTATAAGGGGAATTCCGCACAGGTGGGATGTTTTATAGGCTGTTCACAGACCCCCCCCTACCCATGGAGTGATCAGTTTATTTATAAGGGAAAGTCAGCAGGGGCAGGCCATTTCATAGGCTGTACACAGACTGCTCACCCATGACGTGATTAGTATATTCATAAGGGGAAGTCGGCAGGGGCGGATCATTCCATAGGTTGTACACAGACCCCTCATTCATAGTTAATATTGTATTTATAAGGGGGGAGCCAGCAGGGGTGGGCCATTCTATAGGCTGTACACGTCACCCCACACCCATAGTGATTAGTGTATTTATAAGAAGTCAGCAGGGGTGGGATGTTCCATAAGCTGTACACAGACCAATCCCCTATTTGGTGATTAATGTATTCATATGGTCAAAGCAGCGGGGGGGGGGGGGGGGTGTCAGAGGGGCAGGACCCCTCACTAGTGATTTGTGAATTTATAGGGGAAAGTCAGCAGGGGTGGGCCATTCCATAGAGGCTGTACACAGACAACTAACTACCTCATGGAGTGATTAGTGTATCCATTAGGAGAAATAAGCAAGGGTGGGCCTTTCCATAGGTTGAAGACTAGGGGTAGGGAACCTGGGGCCCTCCAGCTGTTGCAGAACTACAAGTCCCATCATGCCTCTGGGAGTAATTGTAAGCCTTGCAAATACCTCACGGGAACTGTAATTCCACAACAGCTGGAGGGCCCCAGGTTGCCTACCCCTGCTGTACACAGACCACTTACTCTTGAAATGATAGGTGTTCACAAGGAGAAACCTGCAGGGGCAGGCCAGGAATTTAGCAGAGATGGGCCATTTTTCAAAGGCTATACAGACTGCTCACCCGTGGAGTGATTTATACATTCACCGTGGAAAGTCAGCAGGGGCAGACCATTCCATAGGGACTGTACACAGGCTGCTCAACCATAGAGGTAATTAGTGTGTTTATAAGGGGGAAATCCGTAGGGCCAGGGCCATTCCATAGGCTTTACACAGACCCCCTCACCCATAGTAATTTGTGTTATAAGGCAAAGTCAGCATAGATTGGATGATCCATAGCCTACACACAGGCCACTACCCTATAGGGCGAATTGTTTATAAGGGAAAGGCAGCAGGGTTGGCCAGGAAGTCAGCAGGGGTGGGCCAATTCATAGATTGTATATAGTCCTCCCACCCATCGAGATATTAGTGTATTAATAAGGGGAAGTCGGCAGGGGTGGGTCATTCCATAGGCTGTACACGAACTGCTCACTCATAAAGTGATTAGTATATTTATAAGGGGAAGTCAGCAGGGGCGGGTCATTCTATGGGCTATCAGCCTATGGGCTGTGCACAGACCCCTCACCCGTAGTTAAAGAGTGTGTAAACCCAACATTTCATGTTCCTAAAATGTGCCTGTTTTACCATGTACTAGTATGAAAAAGCATCCTGTTCTCCTTGTATTGCTTCCTTTGTGTGAAATCTCTTGGTATTCCTGCCAGTCCCCCTGCATTGCTATCAAGACCTGACCAAACTAGGCATGAGAACCCAGCATGGTCAGTTTTCTGGCTGTGCTGGGAACTCAGCCTGCTCTCCAATAATCAGACTTGTTCTGGCACACCCCTCCCTGTACAGCCATTCACTGGGAAGATCAGTGTACTGCTGCTTTCTCCTCCCTGAGCTCCTTATGCAGCTGAGAACAGAGATGATGTGGTTGGGCCATTTCATAGGCTTTACACAGAGTGCTAACCCATTAAATGATTAGCGTATTCATAAGGGGACATCAGCAGGGGCGGGTCATTCTATAGGATGTGCACAGACCCCCTCATTCATGGCTATTATTGTATTTATAGGGGGGGAGCCAGCGAAGGTGGGCCATTCTATAGGCTGTACACATCACCCCACACCCATAGTGATTAGTGTAATTGTAAGGAGAAGTCAGCAGGGGTGGGATGTTTCATAGGCTGTACACAGACCACTGACATGTCCCTCCCTGCACAGCCATTCACTGGGAAGACCAGCGTGCTGCTGTTTCTCCTTCCTGAGCTTCTTGTGCAGCTGAGAACAGAGATAATGTGTTTGGGCCATTTCATAGGCTTTACATTACACAGAGTGCTAACCCATGAAGTGATTAGCGTATTCCCAAGGGGACGTCAGCAGGGGCGGGTCATTCTATAGGATGTGCACAGACCCCCCCCCCTCATAGCTGATATTGTATTTATAAGGGGGGAGCCAGCGAAGGTGGGCCATTCTATAGGCTGTACACATCACCCTACACCCATAGTATTTAGTGTAATTGTAAGGGGAAGTCAGCAGGGGTGGGATGTTTCATAGGCTGTACACAGACCACTGACACACCCCTCCCTGCACAGCCATTCACTGGGAAGACCAGCGTGCTGCTGTTTCTCCTTCCTGAGCTTCTTATGCAGCTGAGAACAGAGATGGTGTGTTTGGGCCATTCCATAGGCTTTACACAGACTAACCCATGAAGTGATTAGCGTATTTCCAAGGGGACATCAGCAGGGGCGGGTCATTCTATAGGATGTGCACAGACCCCCCCCCCTCATTCATAGCTAGTGTTGTATTTATAAGGGGGAGCCAGCGGGGGCGGGTCATTCTATAGGGTGTGCACAGACCCCTCACACCATAGTTAATAGTGTAAGTTAGCAGGGGTGGGTCATTGCATAGGGGCTGTACACAGACCGCTCACCCATAGGGTAATTCGTGTTTTTATAAGAGTAAAGTTACTAACCCCCTACTCTGGTCTCCATGCAGAGGTGGTCCCAGGCACAGCGGTAGAAAACCTGAATATGAAGACTCTCTATGTCCATCTCCTTCCAACAACGGCTGAATGTTAGCGGGATATATGTGCCTGATGCAGAATCTGACCTGACCGGGACCTGTATGGGCAGAACTGGACCTCCAGACATCGGACACCCACCGCACGTCCTTCGTGTCCCACCATCCATCAGTGACCGCTCTGTTTTCCAGTAGTTGTATTTATTTACCAAAGTGGCTGCCAAACTATTAATCAGCTGCGCTGCGGGTTGTATTTTGGTTGCGTATATTAAAGGGATTCATTTTGGAATTAAACATGTGTCTGAGTTTTTTTTTTTTTAATTTTCTCCTACGCCCTACTGCTGAAAAGGCCGGCGGTTGGGTAGAGCCAGTCTATGTGTTCTGTACAGTTGTCACACGGCAGTGCAGACCGCAGACTGACCTGGAAACAAAAGCCGAATTATCTGCAGTGACACAGTTGAGGGACTGGAATGTGTGTTGGTCACGTGATGATCACCGAGCGATAAACTTTCCTGAAATCTTCTGGGTTCCGTAATGCGGAGAGGTGTCATGTGGAGGCCTCCCGTATATCCTTCCCCTTTTATCTGCATATACAGAGACTCCCATTAGTCTTTTTTTTTTTTTCCTTGTGATTGTTACAAGAGGAAATTCATTATTGCATTGCTGCGGAAAGGCCTCCTGATGAATTCTTATTGATCAGGCCGGGCTCTGCACTCTGCATGGAATTAGTTAAAAGCCATATTTCATTAGCAGAGTGGAACATAGACAGAGGGCAGAACGCTGCACGCAGATCTAATAGACTTTTCATCATTCACGCTGACAACACCGGTCTGGCCATTTTTATTAGAAAGTGCTCTAATATTTCATCCATCAGCAGTCAGGATCCAGAGGAAGCCCCCTCCACCGTCCTCCACCCAGGCCTCGGGAGCTATAAACTGACTGGATCTGGTGAGCGTTTGTCCAGCAGTTGTTTCTTGTATAGGAGGAGGAAGGTGGTTGTAGAACACGGTTTATAGATCCATCTATGGAAATGAGAGGTGCCATGACTACGCTTTCCTTTCCCTGGAGGCTTCCTAGAGATACCTCCCGTCTATGGGAATGAGTACACAACAAAGCAGCATCTCCCGTGGGACTTTGTTGCACCCAAAGAAACGATACAGATTTTATATAAGGTAAATATTTATTGTACAATGATTAAAAAATTTTTACATTAAAAACCTTTGGTCTTTGTAATGCACAATTGACTACATTACCCTCCTATAAACGAACAGGGAAGACATATGGATGAAAAATGTGTATATATAAACAGATTATTGAGCTGGCACCAATCTTCCAACACGTTTCAACTGTTAAACAATCTTCTTCAGGGGAAATTTGGTGAGAGTGCATAAATGTACCACCACATGAAACACAATAGTGCTACAGTCCGTCCCATGCCCATGGTGGTTCCGACCCCACAAGGGGTTGGAATGGATGGTCAAGAAAGGGGCAGAAGTCGCCCAAGCCCCCAAAACAGATCAGTGGCAATTTTGAAGAGGTATATGGAAAGGCAGAGGTTGCCAAATATAAGGCATGCAACTGAAACGTATCTATCATAGGTGCCTAACCAGGAAGGCTGGGGGAGTCCTGGTTGGGCGCCTATGATGTATACGTTTCAACTGCAGGCCTGACATTTGGCATATTTTGGCCCCCTCTGCCTTTCCACATACCTCTTCAAAATTGTTATTGATCTATTTGGGGGCTTGAATGACTTTGGCCCCTTTCTTGACCATCCATTCCGACCCCTTTTGGAGGAAGGTGAGGGGTGATTGTAGAGCACGGTTTATAGACCTGTCTATGGGAATAAGAGGTGCCATAAATACACTTTCCTTTCTCTTGAGGCTCCCTAGAGACACCTCCATCCCCCTTGGCAGCGCATGGTTTATAGACTCGACTATGGGAATGAAAGGTGCCATGACTACACTTTGCTTTCTCTGGAGGCTTCTTGGAGACATCTCCATCTACCTTGGCAGTGCGTTGTGGGGGGGGAACCTGGTTTATAGATTTGTTTATGGAAATGAGAGGTGCCATGACTACACTTTGCTTTCTCTGGAGGCTTCCTAAAGACATCTCCATCCACCTTGGCAGTGCATTGGGGGGGGGGGACCTGGTTTATAGATTTGTCTATGGAAATGAGAAGTGCCATGACTACATTTTCCTTTCTCTGGAGACTTCCTAGAGAAATCTCTGTCCCTCTTGGCAGTGCGTGGTGGGGGGGAGGAACCCGGTTTGTAGACCTGTCTATGGGAATGAGAGGTGCCCTGACTACGCTTTCCTTTCTCTGGAGGCTTCCTAGAGATACCTCCATCCTCCTTGGCAGTGCATGATGGGGGGGGGGACCCAGTTTATAGACCTGTCTATAGGAATGAGAGATGCCATGACTACACTTTTCTTCTGAGACTTCCTAGCCTCAGCTAGAGTAGAGAGTGCAATACGCACACGCATAGTTTAAACAGCCCAAAGTGGCCATTAGGGTTACACAATTGTAGTGTCCAGCCCGTCCTGCAAATGTCAGGGCAGGCTGAATACTACAACTGTGCTCTCCTAAAGGCCACTTCGGGCTGTTCAAACTGCGCGCTCTACTTTAGTTGAGCCCAGCTGCTGCAGCTAGAGAAAGACTGAGCACAACTGTGTCCTGCAAATGGCCGTACGGGGGGTTGAGGGGCCAGCAGATTTTGCAAAGGTCCCCCCCCTCCTTTCCCCTCCTACAGTTGCATGTGTAATGGAAGAAGGTGCAGCATTTGTAATGGGAAGCTATAGTATGTACTATTCAGAAGATGCAGAATGGCAAATCTTGCTGAAGGTGAACTTACACTTTAAAGTGGAAAATGAAAGCTCCCCCCCCCGCCTCATGCTTTTCTAGTAGGTCATGTAATTGGAACATCCACAGTCAGTCTAGACAGCCATCCGCATTGCTGAACCAAAAAGAGATGTACAGAAGAAATGTGTAAATCACAAAAAAAAATCCTTTGGCTGGTATAACAGTAATCCTATATAGGTTTCAGCTGTGTATTTAGTTTATCAAAGTTGAACTTCAGGAATTACCCTTTCGATACCCTTGCGGTGACTGATACCCCCCCTCCAATTTGCGCTGCAAGGGTTAAATGCTCCTTTGGATTTTGGGGGACATTTACTAAAGTGGAGCATGCAAAATCTGGTGCAGCTGTGCATAGAAACCAGGTTTTTGCCCTCCGCTCACAACGGTGCAGTTTATCATGCGATTTGACAGTTCCAAGTTGCACCCCATTGTCGGAAAATGGAACCTTTCAAATAGCTGTGACTCGCGTCGCAGTGACTTTGAAAAAAGGTTCCTGCACAACATTTTTTTTTCCATTTCATTGTGACTTGCCTAGACTTCTGTTGCATGAAGTCTCAAGCCGCAATGAAATCGGCAGCGCAAATCGCACTGAAGTAGTGCGATTTCAAAGCCGCAGCGGTGTGAATGGGGGCTTGTTGTAAAAGCTTAATTGAACAAGCTGAAATTAGCGGATTAGCTACCACGCACAGCTGCACCAGATTCTGAGTGCTCCAGTTTGACCACTTGCCGAACGAGCTGTAACAAAATGACAGCTACAGCGTGGTCGGCCAGTTCTGGGAGGGAGTCGTACGACTTCCTCCCGTAATCGCACCTCTGGACATCACAGATCACAGATCGGGGTGAAGAGCCAATTACCAGGTCTTTACCAAGTAATCAGCTGTGTCCAATCACAGCTGATCATGATGTAATCACACTTGCTGGTTATCGCCATTCCTTTCCTCACGCTGTCACAGCATGAGGAGAGGAGAGAGCCAGTAACTGGCAAGTGTGAAAGGGGACATCGGCACTGCTAATCGGGGCACTGACCACCAATGTCCTGATGATCAGTGCTAGAAATCAGTACCACCTATCAGTGCCACCTCATCAGCGCACATCAGTGAAGGAGAAAAATTGCCTGTTTGCGAAATATTATAACAGAAACTAAGAAAAAGTTTTTTTTCCAAAATTTTGGTCTTTTTTTTCATTTGTTTAGCAAAAAAGAAAAAAACTCAGCGGTGATCAACCACTTGCCGGCCGCTGCACACCAATATACGTCGGCACATTGGCAGCGGTGGGCAAATGGGTGTACCTTTAAGAGGCGGGGATAGCAGGCGCGTGCCCGCCGCGTGCAGCATGACCGTGCCCGCCGTCTCCTGGCGATCATGTCACGGACCTGCAGAACGGGGAAGTGCCTATGTAAACAAGGCGTTTCCCCGTTCTGCCTTGTGTCATGACAGAGATCACTGCTCCCTGTCATCGAGAGCAGTGATCGCTGTCGTGTGACTTGAAGCCCACCCCCCCCCACAGTTAGAATCACTCCCTAGGACACACTTAACCCCTTCATTGCCCCCTAGTGGTTAACCCCTTCACTGCCAGTGTCATTTACACAGTAATCAGTGCATTTTTATAGCACTGATCGCTGTATAAATGACAATGGTCCCAAAATAGTGTCAAAAGTGTCCGATGTGTCCGCCATAATGTCGCAGTCCTGATAAAAATCGCAGATCGCCGCCATTACTAATAAAAAAAAAAAATTAAAAATAAAAATGCCATAAAACTATCCCCTATTTCAGGGATATGCAATTAGTGGACCTCCAGCTGTTGCAAAACTACAAGTCCCATCATGCCTCTGCCTCTGGGTGTCATGCTTGTGGCTGTCAGAGTCTTGCTATGCCTCATGGGAGTTGTAGTTCTGCAACAGCTGGAGGTCCGCTAATTGCATATCCCTGTCCTATTTTGTAGACGCGATAACTTTTGTGCAAACCAATCAATATACGCTTATTGCGATTTTTTTTTTTTACCAAAAATATGTAGAAGAATACATATCGGCCTAAACTGAGGAAAAAAAATGTTTTTTTATATATATATTTGGGGGATATTTATTATAGCAAAAAAGTAAAAAACAATGCGTTTTTTTTTTTTTCAAAATTGTCGCTCTTTTTTTTGTTTATAGCGCAAAAAATAAAAATACCACCAAAAGAAAGCTCTATTTGTGGGGAAAAAAAGGACGTCAATTTTGTTTGGGTGCAACTTCGCACGACCGCGTAATTGTCAGTTAAAGCGACGCAGTGCCCAATCGCAAAAAGTGCTCTGGTCAGGAAGAGGGTAAAATCTTCCGGGGCTGAAGCAGTTAAATACCACCAAAAGAAAGCTCTATTTGTGCGAAAAAAAAAATGATAGAAATGTCATATGAGTACAGCGTTACATGACCACGCAATTGTCATTAAAAAATGTGAAAATTGGCCTGGGCAGGAAGGGGGCAAATGTGCCCGGTAGGCAAGTGGTTGAGTAACTCTCCCCCTAAGGGTGCATGCATAAGGTGTACTACTTACCCTATCCCTCGCTCTAGCAATGTTGTCTTCTGCCTAAAGCCCCATGCTATGGGCGGTCCCTTGGCATCATCATCTACCATGCAGGGTTTGAACTCTGCGTTGTACCATGTGGAGGTGAACATGCAACCGGGGCTCAAAGCATTATAGGCTGGCCATACACTAAGCAAATTTCTTTGCTGCAACCACGGGGTGGAGGGAAGAAAATTTGCTTGATTCCCCCCCCCCCATCAACACAGACAGTGCTGACAGGGGAATCATTGCTGCTGGGCCCCTCCCATTACAAATCTGCCCCCCTGCTGAAATCCCCCCAATTCAAGTGCCCCCCCCCCAAAAAAATACTCCTCCTAGCACAAATTCTCTACCCTTAAAATTGCCCCTCCCAGTACACATTCCCCCCCCCCTTCCAGCAGGAAGCCCCCCAATCCTCCCTCCTAGCACAAATCTTCTTTCCCCATTCCTCCTACCTCTAAATCACCACTTTTAGCATACCCCCCAAATTTTCCCTCCTAGAACAATACTTATTCCCTGCTGCCCCCCCCATCCCCTTTTCCAACACAACCCCCCCCCCCTCCAAATTTTCTTGTGGTGCCCCCCAGCCCCCAACTCACATGATACCACAGTGCCCAGGGCAGCCGTCCCTCCTGCCCCGGCCCTATCGGCATTCCGATGAGAAATCCCAACATATTTCGCCTGCTGGGCTTCTTCAGGGGATGTCTTATCTGCTAAGGGTCATCATATCAAATAAAATAGAAACACCTAGTACAAATATTCATAAACAATATTACAAAAATTATTTATAAATATACACAGTTCGAATCTCGAAGCTTCCTGCTGATCCGGCCAAGATTCGAAACCATGTATGACCTGCCTTAGAGAGGTGGCAATATGGAGCAGCTGCACAAGCTGGATGGACCTTGTTGGAACCAGGAATAAGGCAACACCTAGACCAGTGATGGGGAACCTTGGCACCCCAGATGTTTTGGACCTACATTTCCCATGATGCTCAACTACAATGCAGAGTGCATGAGCCTCATGGGAAATGTGGTTCCAAAACATCTGGGGTGCCGAGGTTTGCCATCACTGACCTAGACTAAAAGCATTTCATTTAACCCTTTGTGGGGGGCGCCGCACTGCAAGGTACATTTTGCCCACCCATGTGGGGGGGGCCTCCTCCCAGCTGTACTTTATTCTATTCTTTAATTATCTCTATCCCCGGTCTGGGTATAACCGCACGGTTCACCTTCATGGCGCTGCGCTATTACCCAGCACATTGTGCAGCTGAACACGTCGCATTTATGGAAGTGGCTCCTCACTCAGCTGGATCATCAGCCTGAATTCAGCCCCCCTCCTCCTCCTCCTCCTCCTCCTAGTCCTGGCCGAATGCCAGTGGATTGCCAGATTAATTTCACCAAGAAATCAATCGGCTTTCCATCCTTCTCGCTGCAGCCAGCCAAGGTCACAGCGGAGGCCGGTGCTGCCGTGTCAGAAGCAACAAGGTCACAGAATGGGTAGAGAGGAGCTGCTTCTGACTGCTCACATTCCTTGCAATGCTCTCCATGTGATGAAAGACCGAGAAAACTGCAGATTCCATAAACCTCCAGCACAGTTCTGACATTTATTGAGCTGCCGAGCCTCGGGATGATGAAGCTGTATTGCATTGTGTGTGTGTGTGATGTGTATGGGATAAATAGAATTTGATATCATGCAGGCTGTGGGTTAGATAAAAGGTGCCCGGCGTTTCCCCGTGCCTGCTAACATTATGTCCCGTCCACTAATGAAATTCTGCTATGTATGATTCTCTCCAGTACCCGGCACTATCAATACTCCTCCTCGGGCCTAGCTGGATAATTCTCTAATTGTAAAGCTGTGCTTCCAACCGGATCTCCGATCTCAGCCTCCTCCATAGACAACCCAGACTGCAGAGAGATCCTTCATTGTCAATGGTGCCGCACAAAGCCATCTGCAGAGCCGCCCGTTCATTGGTCCATTTTTTTCAGTGGATAAAACTTCTAATTTCTCAATGTCCATCTTCAAGATCGAATACAGAGAGACAGTTATGGAATTGTCAATGAAATTATGATCTGTCACCGGCTACGGGTACAGTTTTGCCCAACAAAGAAAATAGAGGACAACCTCTCCTACAGAAGCTCCTTCAGTTCATTTGCGTGTCCATTAAGTTCTGTCTTTGTCTATATCAGGGATCTTCCAAACCACTGTTGCGGAACTACACGTCCCATGAGGCATAGAAAAACTCTGACGTTCACAGACATGACTAGGCATGAGGGGAATTGTAGTTCCTGACCAACTGGAGGGCCATAGTTTGGAGACCCCTGGTCTATTTGAATTAGTGTGGGTGGATCGTCATTTGGCTACAGCACCACATCCCTTAAAGCGGAGTTCCACCCAAAAGTAGAACTTCTACTTTAAGCACTCCTCACACCCCTTACAAGCCACATTTGGCATCTCATTTTTTTTGGGGATGGGAGTGGGTGACTACTTTAGAGTGGGACTTCCTGTCCCACTTCCTCCTTCCGCCCACGGAACCGCCTAGGCGACTCCTTCTCTCCCCTAGGAGGTCCTTCCCTCCCGGGAATCTTCTTGGACACGTGACAGGTCCAAGAAGATTGCCTGTCCACTGGGAGAGCACAGCGCTACTTGCGCATGTGCAGTGCGCGCCCGCACCGTGCAGCCACAAGCTGTCATGGCCGGGTGCCCACAGTTCCAATGGATGCGCCGAGGAGAGGAGAGGGAGAGGAGCGGGGCTCCGTGCGGCCACATCGCTGGACCGTGGAACAGGCGAGTGTCCGTTTATTAAAAGTCAGCAGCTAAACTTTTTGTAGCTGCTGACTTTTAAAAAAAAAAGCCTGGAACTCCACTTTAAATATTTCGAAAAAATTAAGGAGGGATTCATGGGACTTTTCAGTTGCAATATGTCAATTAACAACAAAATCTTTAAAAATATAATTGTTTATTAGAAAATTGGATTAAAATATTGTAACCATAAAACCATAAACAATCATGGCCCATTTCATATGGTCCTTGATATCACAGTAAGGAGAAATCCCGACATGTTTCACCTGCTGGGCTTCTTCAGGGGGTGTCTTATCTGCTAACGGTCAACGTACTCTATCAAATAAAATAGAAACACAGTACAAATATTCATAAACAATATTACAACAATTATTAATAAATATTCAATAATGTTTATCGAATATGCTTACCCCGCAAAATTCTGTCTGTGGCTTATCTTAGACCAGTTTGGTGTACAACATTAAAAATTTTCACCTTTGGTGCCAGCCAAGAAACAAAGTCCACAAGCCGCCCCCCCAAAAAAGAGAAAAACATTGTATGGTGGTGACCCTGTGGTCTGGTGAGGGGCACTCTTCAATACAGAGCTTGAGAAGGAATACAGGCAACAACAACAAAAACACAACATACATGAGAGTGATTCGACTTGATTTTACCACATTACATCATTTATTTCTAGGAGCTTCTTCATTCTAGACAATTAAACTAAGGACCCATTCACATTTCACCAGATTGCCTTTTATATATTAATGCCAATTCCACATAAATAGAACTGCTAATACACAGCAGCCCTATTCAGTGCCGGACCTCACAAATACGCTTCTGGAAGAATGGTCAAACATTCCCATAGACACACTCCTAAACCTTGTGGACAGCCTTCCCAGAAGAGTTGAAGCTGTTATAGCTGCAAAGGGCGGAGCCAACTAAATATTAAACCCTTCGGACTAAGACTGGGATGCCATTAAAGTTCATGTGTGCGTGAGAAGGCAGGCGTACCAATACTTTTGGCAATATAGTGTATGTCTACAGAAGATGATTGGGATGGTATGTGCTCCTCCTATGAGCTAAAGTGGAACTTTAGTCAGAAAATGAAGTCCCGCTAGATCACTTCAGCCTGGCCCCTTTTGCAGGTATAACATTAAAAACAAGTGCCTATACTGTTGTAGTACACTGTCTCATCTTGCTCTGCACATGCTCAGTTGCTCTCTATTTTTGGGCACTGTGCTGAAAATCAGAGCCGCTAGAGTCCGATCTGCTGACAGCCTAAAGATTTACTGCTGCTCAGGAGCTCTGGGCTTCAGCAACATAGCAGCCTTCAGCAAGAAGAAACAGGAACAATGCTGGAGGCAATATACAGCACACACTAATTTTGGTAGCATAATTATTAATGTGGAATGTATGCAGGGCCGATCCAAGGATTTTTGTGCATTTTGGTGCCCCCCCCCCCTTCCCAACCATCTGCCTGTCATCCTCTCCCCTCCACAATGCAACCCCCCACTCCCATATGGCATACACATTATTTGCGTTCCATTCATTTATAGAGCAGGAGTATTTACATCAGGTGTCCCTATTAGAGTACCCCTTTACATCAGATGACCCCATCAGAGTGCCTCCATAGATCAGGTGACTCCATCACAGTGCCCCTTTACATCAGATGCCCCAATGAATCAGGAGTCCCTACAACAGTACCCCTTACATCAGGTGTCCCTATTAGAGTGCCCCCATAGATCAGGTGTCCCCATCAGCATACTCCTTACATCAGGTGTCCCCATCAGTTTGTCCATGGAGTAGGTGTCCCTATCAGTGTCCCCATGGAGCAGGTGTCCCAATCAGTTTATCCATTGAGTAGGTGTCCCCATCAGTGTCCCCATGGAGTAGGTGTCCCTATCAGTGTCTCCTTAGAGCAGGTGTCCCTATCAGTGTCCCCATAGATCAGGTGTCCCCATCAGTGTCCCCATAGAGCAGTTGTCCCCATCAGTGTCCTGATGGATCAGGTGTCCCCATCAGTTGTTCCTTGCTAATTTATCAAGCTGTTATGGTTAACTTTTCATGTTAATTTCAGTAGCTGTAGGCTAATTCAAAAGCACATTATACATCAAATGTATTGATTCAATGTTGGATTACATAAAATGGGATGAATGTTCACCTCTAAAGCCGCGTACACACGGTCGGACTTTTCGTCTACAAAAGTCCAACGGACGCTGACGGACTAAAGCTGGCTGGTAATCCGATCGTGTGTGGGCTTCTCCGGACTTTCAACGTACTTTTTTAGCCTCAAATCCGACGTACTTTAGATTTGAAACATGCTTCAAATCTTTACGTCGTAACTACGACGGACCCCGAAATCCGCTCGTCTGTGTGCTAGTCCGACGGACAAAAACCCACGCTGGGGCAGCTATTGGCTACTGGCTATGAACTTCCTTATTTTAGTCCGGTGTACGTCATCACGTAAGAATCCATCGGACTTTTGTGTGGTCGTGTGTAGGCAAGTCCGTTCGTTAGAAAGTCTGCCACAAGCCCGCCGCAAGTCTGCCGAAAGTCCTCCGGAAGTCTGTTGGACAGGCTGTCGGACTTTTGTAGCTGAAAAGTCCGACCGTGTGTACGCGGCATAACGTTTTGCAATGTACCCAACTCCAGGCAGACTTTATGCACCTTATTTGATGTTGTTCTGGAAACGGGTTGTCACCTTGCTAAATTACCGCAACACCTGTACACCTGGAATTCGCCTGTTCAGTATACTGGGTGAAGAATGTTGGACACACTCCACCAGAATATTTCTGAGATATACCCTGTTTATTGCCCACAAAACCATCGCCATTGGAAATTGTTTATTCCATATAAAAGAGTCATGAATGGAAGTAGAAACTGTTACCTTAATTTCTTAAATTTTGGTATCTATGGTGTGAATCTCCTCTTACAGTAAAATGCACCATCCAAACCGTGGGCCACACACACCAAAGATGTTCAACTCCAGCCAAGCTTTATTGCAATGACAGCACACCGCTGACTCATGCTCAAAGTCATGCCCTCAACATGTTTCACCCACAGCAGGGCTTAATCATGTTTGGGTCGTGGCTTTGGGTGCGAGTGAGTGGTGTGCTGTCATTGCAATAAACCCTAAAAATAATAAAACAATGTGTCTGCGCTGGAAAAAAATCACATCAATCAAAAGTGCAGCAATAATAAACATAAACAACATAGGTAATAACAAATAGTGCACTTGAGTGAAAATAACCCTAAGTGCTAAAAATATAAAGTGCACAGTGCTATATATAACGTACAATGTGAGTGATCAATCAAAAAACGTATAGGTATTGGATCAAATGAAATATAATATATATCAAATGAAATATAATGGGATGTGAACTAATAGTGAATGAAATAAAGTCCAAAACAGTACATATCCAGAATTATAAGAGTGCCCAGAAAAAACATAGTCCGAAGATTTAGTGAAATCCGCATATCCTTCCTTCCAAAAGTGTGTCACCAAGAAGCATGCTGTAGTGTCTTCCAGCCACCCCCACAGGTATATATGCTCACCTTCCTGTGTGTGACACAGTGATTAAACTATGTCAAACAAAGCTTTGGAGCCACTCCTGTGCTCTATTGGAACCAGCTGTGCAGACCTCCAATGCTCTCAAATGAAGATAATATATGCAAAAGAAAAAAACTCCATAGCGCAATATTGCAAGGTGTAATAAAAGGATTTTAATAAAAAGTTCTCTCCCCTTGCTGGGGTACTCACATACTGTGGGTGCGTGAGTGCACCATCCTTAACAAACAGAGAACGGACAATCTCGCGGTGTAGCGTGCGATGCGGTGTGTGTATCGAAACTCTCCTTCTCCCTCTCTGCTGACAGCTCCGTCCAGGCCCCTCCCCTACGCGTGTTCGGCACCGGGACCACCTTGGCTGGAGTTGAACATCTTCTGTGTGTGGCCCGTTATTTCTATTTCAATGTTTTTATTAAGGTTGTATGGAAAAAGAGAGAGTACACAACTCGTATCCAAACAATATTATCAAGATAGAGATAAGATAACATCCCACAACGCAGGTGGTTGATATCAGTAAATCAATAGCAGACATTATCAGCAAAATAGCGTAACGTCATATCAACTACAATCAATAGTTAGACATAAAAACTTGTCTGTCAGACAGAGATGAAATATTTCCATAACCCACCGGCCAGCCGACGTGGGTCACAAATGCTTCCAAAAACTCCCTACCAAATAACAAATGTGGAAACCCTATAAGTCCAAATTAGAAAAGAGATAGGGGAGAAAGAAAAAAAAAAACGGTGGGGGGGAAGGGAAAACATCCCAAGAGGTCCATCAAAGAGCCCACTGCCCCGATCTGTACTCTTCAAGCGTCTGCGGGTTTTCGGTATTTATGCCAAGGGTCCCAAAGACAATCAAACCTAGCGGATCTGTCTTTCAGTATACTGACCAGCTTTTCGTGTAACCTGATCCATGTCAACCTACGTTTCATAACAGCCAAATTTACTACCGGTTTCTTCCAGGCAGTCGCTATAGCGTGTTTTTTGCCACAAGAAACATGAAATAGATAAGAGTCTGGATAGGTTTGTGGATTTCGGCTACTGGCTCATTGTGGAGGGCCACTCAGGCATTCTTTACTATGTTTACATGTGTCACCGAATAGATAAGTGTATGAACTCTTACCTAGAACCTATGAACCTTAGCACATGACCACCATCCCCTAAAGCACAAGTGCCCAGATACATTTTGGAAAGACAGTCTGGGACCAAATACCATTGAGACAAGACCTTGCAGTCCGCTGTCACCTGATCCATATTTATAATGCTCTTATATGGTGGTTCTCAACCTCAGTCCTCAAGTATCCCCAATGGGCCATGAGTCTGAGTCTCACCACGAAAACATCTAGACTCATAAGCTGTACGTGTCGTAATATCATCCGTAGCTTTCTACAACGAGCGCAGAAAATACAAAATCTGTTGAAATCGGAAGTTCTCAGTCAGGGGAATCTTCAACTGATGCACAAAATAAGACAGGGGGCGGATAGGCTTATGGTCAACAAAGTGGCCTATTCTATACAGACCCCTTTTGACCCAACACTGAAAGTCTTGTTGGCGAAAAACTCGGTGGAAAAACAGGGTTAAGGAGCAATAGATCTACTGGGGTATGCAGGGACGAGGCCTGTTATTTGGAAGGTGGAGAAAGAGCCATGGCCTTGGCACCTGGCTGATTTCTGTCGCTTTCTCCACAATATGCAATAAAACCGACTACTGTCTCAACATATTTTATGTTGCAATGGCAGTCTTCACAGTACTTGACATCTTTTATGACGATGGATGATTGTGGCAAATAAGATTTGCTGGCTGTTATCAAGGAATCGGAGGATGAGCTTGATTGCCCATTGGTGGTAGTAAGTTCCAACAAGGCCGTGCATCACCCAAAGATCTTTTAATGTTGCCATTCCTGGTATTTGTACTGCATATTGTAAGAGATCAGCAAACTCATGACCAAAATGACGGATCGACCTTATTTATTTTTTGGAGAGGAAACAAGGAATTCAGGAGCCAGGCTCAGCTCCATCTCATTGTGCATGTCCAAGAAGCGGATCCTTTGCTGCAGAGGAGGCTTGGTGCCATCAGGGGTTCTTCCAGAGGAAGTGCTCATTCATCCATTTACACCAAATCCTTGTCTAGAACAGAGGTCTCCAAACATTCCAAACAAAGGGCCAATTTATTGTCCTTCAGGCTTTAGGAGGGACAGACAGTGGCCAGCAGGAGTGGAAATTTTCCTGGCATCAGTGGGAATAAACATTGGCACATTTATTATAAGCTGGAGGAATAGTGCCCCGTCATTGGTATCACTGGGAGGCCAATTGTTGGTGTCAATGAGAGAAATGGTGCCCCATTGTTGATTCGATGCCAGTTGGCATATAAGTGTCTCGTATCAGTGGGAGAATAGTGTCTCAAGGGCCAGATAATGGCAAGCAAAGGGCCATATCTGGTTTGGAGACCACTGGTCTAGAAGATGAACTGCAGCTTATTGGCCAAGTCCAACAAAGCCACCGCTACTCCCAATCACATGAAACTGGCTCTGACTTGTCCTTTGCCAAACAAACAAGTAGACTTCCTCCTTTGTAACATGCCACCTGGCATACAATACTAAGATGATGGACCTATTCTAAAGCTGGTCATACCCTAGAAAAATGATGTTCGAAAACATTTGTTTTAGTAAAGTTATTTCATTTTTCAAATCGTTAATGGAGTCAAATCAACATTTCTTTTCTACAGCAAGGACGAGAGAAGGAGCGGGATGGAAATTTTTTCTCCAACTAATTTCTAACACTGAATGTGGTTTTCATTGGGAAATTACAAATGATTCCAAAATCAAATGTTAAAAAGCCTAACTAGATTTTGAAGTACTTTCCAATGACTTTTGTCATCAAGTGTACTGAAGGGAATTTGATCGTATGTAACCTAGTAGTCTATGGTAATTTTAAAGTGGTTGTAAAGCCTTCCATATACCCAGTGAAGTAACTGGCCTCGGGTGATACACAGAGATTAAACAAATCCTCCTACATAAGTTGTACCTGTTTATTTGCAGCCCTCTCTCCTGTACAGCCTCCTAAAACAGACAGACCTGAGTATTGTCGCTGACCATGTCCATCCCTTTATGACTACAGTGTCCCCATCTTCTGATGGCTCCTTCCAACAGGATAATGCACCATGTCACAAAGCTCCAATCATCTCACCACTGGACAATGAGGTCACTGTATCCCAATGGCCTCCACACTCACCACATCTCATCCAATAGAGCACCTTTGGGATGTGGGGGAACGGGAGATTGGCATCATGGATGTGCAGCCGACAAATCTGCAGCAACTGAATGATGCTATCATGTCACTATGGAGCAAAATCTCTGAGGAATGTTTCCAACACCTTGTTGAATCTATGCCACGAAGAATGAAGGCAAAAGGGGGTCCAACCCGGTACTAGCAAGGGGGACCTAATAAAGTGTCTGGTGAGTGTATGTTTTTATTATACAACTTATTTTGTTTAATCAGTTCTGCATTGACTGAGAACAGACCGGATCTGATAACTAGAAAATGTTGCCGTTGTGTTGGCCGTGATACAAGCAGATACAATTGCAGGGGATCCACTATAGAGACTTTGGTCCGAATTTATGGCCATGACTTGTAGCGACCAATCAGAAATCTTCACTCACTGATCTTAGTGCTCTGGGTGAGGAAAGGTAAAATTTTAGTGGTTGTTATAGGGATTGCACTGGTTGGGTCTCTGCGGAGGGCCGCTATGTGGGCACCGGAGCGTTCAGGAATCCATTACTGTAATGAACATGCTCAAACTCCACGACGTTGAAAAATTCATTACTTGAAGAGTAAATAATAAATGAAAGCACCAAACAACAAAGTAACACATAAAGCTATTACATTTATTGTTTTCACACTTACACTGTTATATGGTTGAGATAATTAAGCATTGCTTAACATTCACCAAGATAAACAATTTCTGTATTAAAGCCAACCCTTGTTCCCAATGGCCAAGGCAATGTACTAAGGGCTTTGGAGAATGGTGGGTGGTGGTGACAGCTATGGGGATACCTACCTTGATAAAACCTGGTTGCAGTGCCTGTGCAAGACACAAGTGCCAGCTCTGAGGGGTATGTGGCCATGCCATGTAATATCTACCCATCCTTAATTTATATCTGCCCCCCCCCCCATTTTAATTCCTGTGACCCTTCTGCCCTTCTTGTACCTCCATTCCAATGAGCAGGTTTGCCCCCCTGGTATCTCCAAGGGCTTCCACCTTGATCTGACCGGACTCTGCAGTCCTGGCTGCTATGCCATGTCATATCTACTCATCCTCAATCTGTATCTGCCACCCCCCCCCCCCAATATAAGGGCTTCCACCTTGATCTGACCAGACACTTTGTCTGCAGTCCTGGCTGCTATGCCACGTCATATCTACCCATCCTCAATCTACATCTGCCCCCCCCCAATATAATTCCTGCGTCCCCTCTGCCCTTCCTTTACCTCCATTCCAAGGAGCAGGTTTGCCCCCTGGCATCTCCAAGGGCTTCCACCTTGCTCTGATCAGACACTTTGTCGGCAGTCCTGGCTGCCATGCCACGTCATATCTACCCATCCTCCATCTATATCTAACCCCCGCCCCCCATATAATTCCTGTGTCCCCTCTGCCCTTCCTTTACCTCCATTCCAAGGAGCAGGGAGCAGGTTTGCCCCCCTGGTATCTCCAAGGGCTTCCGCCCTGCTCGGACCGGACACTTTCTCTGCAGTCCTGGCTACCATGCCACGTCATATCTACCCATCCTCAATCTATATCTAACCCCCCCCCCAATATAATTCCTGTGTCCTCTCTGCCCTTCCTTTACCTCCATTCTAAGGAGCAGGTTTGCCCCCCTGGTATCTCCAAGGGCTACCACCTTGCTCTGACCAGACATTTTGTCTGCAGTCTTGGCTGCCATGCCATGTCATATCTGCCCATCCTCAATCTATATCTACCCCCCCCCCCCCAATATAATTCCTGTGTCCCCTCTGACCTTCCTTTACCTCCATTCCTCCATTCCCAGGAGCAGGTTTGCCCCCCTAGTATCTCCAAGAGCTTCTGCGGTGCTCGGACCGGACACTTTGTCTGCAGTCCTAGCTGCCTTGCTCAGGTCATTAGATGGAGACAAATGTGTTTCTCCAAGGGCTTCCACCTTGCTCTGACCAGACATTTTGTCTGCAGTCTTGGCTGCCATGCCATGTCATATCTGCCCATCCTCAATCTATATCTACCCACCCCCCCCAATATAATTCCTGTGTCCCCTCTGCCCTTCCTTTACCTCCATTCCTCCATTCCCAGGAGCAGGTTTGCCCCCCTTGTATCTCCAAGGGCTTCCGCCGCGCTCGGACCGGACACTTTGTCTGCAGTCCTAGCTGCCTTGCTCAGGTCATTAGATGGAGACAAATGTGTTTCCTTCCCCCGAACACGAGTTCCAATGTTTAGAAAAGTTGATGAAGTTCTACCATGCAACTTTAACGCGCGGTCACCTGAGACAGTGCCGGTGACGGGAGATTGATTGTCAGGATAGACTTTGAGGCTCATTTCCATTATTGTAGAATAATTAAAAATTCAAAGGGTTAAAAAGATAGCTTTTAAATATTTTAGTGTTGTCTGCCCCTGTCAACTTATTCTTTCTTTCCAAGAATGGCAAAGCCGCAAACTCTACGGCAAGCTATATCCGTCCCCCGACAAACTAATAATTACGGCGGTGGAGACTTTGCCCACCCCCTCTGCCCGGAGAAGCTTCTATCCAGTCACGTTCTACATAAAGCGTTTATTCCCAGTAAATCGGCCTCCCTCTTCTACACGTTAATAAAGATCACAAACAGTTTAGCTGCTGATTATCAGCTTCTGTGGAAAGAAATAACTGGAGATTTGCAGTTCTTCTCTGCGTATCATCGGCGTAACCTGTGCTAATCTCCAGGGCAGAAGCATCTGCTGCTATTGCTTAGTCCTAGGCAGCCAAAACTCTGTCTGTACAGTAAGTGGATTCAAACATGCTTGGGATAAACAGAGATCTATACTCAGACTAAAAAAGGAAAAATTAAAAAATAAATAAAACATACAGTGTCTTGAAAAAGTATTCACACCCCTTGACATTTTCCACATGTTGTCATGTTACAACCAAAAACGTAAATGTATTTTATTGGGATTTCATGTGATACAAAGTGGCACATAATTGTGAAGTGGAAGGAAAATGATAAATGGTTTTCTTTTTTTTTTTTTTTTTTTTTTTATTACAAGTATGTGAAAAGTGTGTGTGGTACATTTGTATGGCGCCCCCCCCGGAGTCAATACTTTGTAGAACCGCCTTTCTCTGCACTTACAGCTGCAAGTCTTTTTGGGGATGACTCTACCAGCTTTGCACATCTAGAGAGGGACATTTTTGCCCATTCTTCTTTGTAAAATAGCTCAAGCTCTGTCAGATTGGATGGAGAGCGTCTGTGAACAGCAATTTTCAAGTCTTGCCACAGATACTCAATGGGATTTTGGTCTGGACTTTGACTGGGCCATTCTAACACATGAATATGCTTTGATCTAAACCATTCCATTGTAGCTCTGGCTGTATGTTTAGGGTCGTTGTCCTGCTGGAAGGTGAACCTCCCCCCCCGGTCTCAAGTCTTAAATAAATACATTTGTTAAAATGTGTGGTGTGAATTTGTATTCAGCCCCTCTTTACTCTGATACCCCTAACTAAAAGCTAGTGCTACCAATTGCCTTCAGAAGTCACCTAATTAGTAAACAGAGTCCACCTGTGTGTAATTTAATCTCAGTATTGTTGTGGAAATTTTTATTAATGTATGTTGTCAGATGTCCCCCAGCGTCAGTTTTGCTGTAAAACTGACAGGCTGGGCAAGGAGAACATTCATCAGAGAAGCAGCCAAGAGGTCCATGGTAACTCTGGAGGAGCTGCAGAGATCCACAGCTCAGGTGGGAGAATCTGTCCACAGGACAACTATTAGTCGTGTTCTCCACAAATCTGCCCTTTATGGAAGAGTGACAAGAAGAAAGACATTGTTGAAAGAAAGTCATAAGAAGTCCTGTTTGCAGTTTGTGAGAAGCCATGTGGGGGACACAGCAAACATGTGGAAGAAGGTGCTCTGGTCAGATGACAGCCTTCCCAGAAGAGTTGAAGCTGTTATAGCTGCAAAGGGTGGGCCAACTCAATATTAAACCCTACGGACTAAGACTGGGATGCCATTAAAGTTCATGTGTGTGTAAAGGCAGGCGTCCCAATACTTTTGTTAATATAGTGTATATATACAGTGGGGACGGAAAGTATTGAGACCCCTTAAAATTTTTCACTCTTTGTTATATTGCAGCCATTTGCTAAAAAAATTTAAGTTCATTTTTTTCCTCATTAATGTACACACAGCACCCCATATTGTACACACAGCACCCCATATTGACAGAAAAACACAAAATTGTTGACATTTTTGCAGAATTATTAAAAAAGAAAAACTGAAATATCACATGGTCCTAAGTATTCAGACCCTTTGCTCAGTATTTAGTAGAAGCCCCTTTTGATCTAATACAGCCATGAGTCTTTTTGGGAAAGATGCAACAAGTTTTTCACACCTGGATTTGGGGATCCTCTGCCATTCCTCCTTGCAGATCCTCTCCAGTTCTGTCAGGTTGGATGGTAAACGTTGGTGGACGGCCATTTTTAGGTCTCTCCAGAGATGCTCAATTGGGTTTAAGTCAGGGCTCTGGCTGGGCCATTCAATTCTAATATTACACAAAGACAGGGGCGTTGCTAGGTCTACAAAAGATCTGGGGCTAGAGCCCATAGCAGCGTAGTAAAGAAAGTCATACGCTTGGGCGGGCATACACATGTATATACAGTATTATACTTGTGGGTGTATATATATCCCCAGAGAGCCCCCCGCTTACATCAGGGTCCCCAGAGAGCCCCCCCTTACATCACCTTACATCAGGGTCCCCAGAGAGCCTCCCCCTTACATTAGAGTCCTCAGAGAGCCTCCCCCTTCCATCAGGGTACCCAGAGGGACCCCCCCACTTACATCAGGGTTCCCAGAGAGGCCCCCTTACATTAGGGTCCCCAGAGAGCCTCCCCCTTAAATGTGGGTCCCTAGAGAGCCTAAGCATTAAAATCAGGGTCCCCAAAGAGCCTCTCCCTTACATCAGGGCCCCCAGAGAGCCCCCCACTTACATAAGGGTCCCCAGAGAGCCTCCCCTCCCCTTGGGGACCCCTGCAGAGACTCGGGGCTATTGGCTTCAGATTCAGGGCTATAGCCCCAAAAGCCACCACCTAGCAACGCCCCTGCACAAAGATAACCCTAGTAAATACATAATGCCACTTTTAAATGATGATTTCATTAATAATGGGAAAAAGCTGTCCAAACGTGCCTGGCCCTCTGTGATAAAGTAAACCTAATAACTAATTTTGCGAATCTTGGCGGCAACAACTGCAATCAAGCGTTTGCCATAGCTGGCAACGAGTCTTTCACATCGCTGTGGAGGAATTTTGACCCATTTTTCTTTGCAGAAGTAACAAACAGTAACAGAAAAAGGATACAAAAACCACTGAAATACAAAAAAAGTACTACACAAATGTAGTATATTCTTACTGCAGCATAGACGGGGCACTCACAGTGCAAGGCACTAACCTAGCCAAGGACACTATCCAGCCCAGAACACTGGGCCAGCTAAGGACACTAACAAGAACCAGCAACACTTTTCAGCCCAAGACAATGACCAGCCTGGGACACTATCCAGCACGGGACACTGGCCAGCTTAGGACACTGACCAGCCCAAACCACTATCCAGCCCGGCAGGGAAGCTAATCAGCCAGGGACACTATCCAGCTGAGGACACTAACCAGCCCAGGGCATTAGACAGCTGAGGACACTAACCAGCCCAGGAAACTAAACAGCTGAGGACACTAAGCAGCCAAAAACACTAATGGGCCCAGGACACTAGCCAGCAGAAGACATTAACCAGCCCAGAAAACTAGCCAGCTGAGGACACTAACCAGCCCAGGACCCTAGCTAACTGAGTACACTAACCAGCTCAGGACACTAATCAGCCCAGGACACTTGCCAGCTGAGGACGCTAACCAGCCCAGGATACTAGTCAACTGAGGACACTAACTGACCCAGGACACTAGCCAACCGAGGACACTAACCAGCTCAGGACACTAACCAGCCAACCAGACACCAGGGGGCCCAGGACACTAGCCAGCAGAAGACATTAACCAGCCCAGAAAACTAGCCAGATGAGTACACTAACCAGCCCAGGATACTAACCAGCTCAGGACACTAACCAGCTCAGGACATTTGTCAGCTGAGAAAACTAACCAGCCCAGGACAATATATATCTGAGGACACTAACCGGCTCAGGACATTAGTCAGCTGAGGACACTAACCAGCCCAGGACACTAGCTAGCTGAGGACACTAGCCAGCCCAGGATACTTGCCAGCGGAGGACACTAACTAGCTGAGGACACTAACCAGCTCAGGACACTAGCCAACCGAGGACACTAATTAGCCCAGGATATTGCCCAGCTGAGGACACTAACCAGTCTAGGACACTAACCAGCTGAGGACACTAACCAGTCCTAGACACTAGCTAGCCAATGGCATTAACCATTGCAGGACACTAGCCAACTGTAGACACCAGTCACCTTGGGAAATTGGCCAGCTAAGGACACTAATCAGCCAAGGCCACTTGCCCGCTGAGGACAGTAACCAGCCCAAGATACTAGCCAGCTAAGAACACAAACCAACCCAGGACACTAGCCAACCAAGGACACTAACCAGCTCAGGACACTAACCAGCCCAGGATACTAGCCAGCTGAGAACACTAACCAGCCCAGGAAACTTGCCTGCTGAGGACACTAACCAGCCTAGGAAACTAGCCAGCTGAGGTCACTAACCAACCCAGAATACTTGCTGGCTGAGGACACTAACCAGCCCAGGACACTAGCCAACTGAGGACACTTACCAGCCTAGAACTCTAGCCAGCTGAGAACACTAACCAGCCTAGAACTCTAGCCAGCTGAGAACACGAACCAGCTGTGGACACTTGCCAGCTGTGGACACTAACCAGCCCAGGACACTTGCCAGCTGAGGACACTAACCAGCTGAGGACACTAACCAGCCTAGGACACTAGCTAGCTGAGAACACTAACCAGCCCAGGACACTTGCCAGCTGTGGACACTAACCAGCCCAGGATACTAGCCAGCTGAGAACACTAACCAGCCCAGGACACTTGCCAACTGAGAACACTAACCAGCCCAGGACACTTGCCTGCTGAGAACACTAACCAGCCCAGGACACTAGTCAACTGAGAACACTAACCAGCCCAGGACACTAGACAGCTGGGGACACTAACCGGCTTAGAACCTTAACCAGCCCAGGACACTAGCTAGTTGAGGACACTAACCAGCCCAGGATACTTGCCAGCTGAGGACACTAACCAGCTGAGGACACTAACCAGTCTAGGACACTAACCAACTGAGGACACCAACCAGTCCTGGACACTAGCTAGCCAATGGCATTAGCCATTGCAGGACACTAGCCAACTATAGACACCAGTCACCTTGGAACATTGGCCAGCTAAGGACACGAATCAGCCAAGGCCACCAGCTGGCCAGCAACATTTTTTAGCCATAGACACAAAACAGGAAACTGCAAATTTTCATAAGGAAATAGAATCTGGAGGATAATCAGACAGGAAGGAAATCTTCTCAGTGGGGACTAAGACAAAAAATAAACAGAAGTTCTGACCCTTCACCCACCATCTAAAAGTAATGAATGGCCTTTATGGTGGCAAGAAAAGTCCAGAAAAGGTGGTAGTGTCACGGGCAAAGTCAGGAGAAGGCCAAAATCAAGAGAAGACTGAGATCGAAATCCATTTACTAAATAAACAGCACAATATAAAAGAATACATACAAATCCCTCCTCATCGCTCCTCCATATATCATGTCATAGAGTATGGGGGGTGATTTCCCTCTTAACGGAAGACCACCAAATGGATAGTAGTGAACCCAAAAGGAGTCAAAGAACTGGTAATGGGGATCACCCCAGAGGAGCCATGTGGAACCTTTCCTTGGTCACAGGAGGCTTTGGCAATAATCTAGACAGGGCCTCTTCCAGACATGAACCCTCCCCTTCTCTGTCTGGCAGGACCTATGTCCATCGGTGGACATTTATTAATCATTTCAGTGCTGCTCAGACTGCTCACAACTCTAAAGCAGAGGTCTCCAAACTACGGCCTGCGGACCACACACAACCTGCTACAAAATTTAAACCAGCCCACAGCAACTATCCGTGAAAATACCCCATGTGGCTGTGTATCATAAAACAGAAACCGGCACATCCCTTTCCAACAAACCAGCCATGATCCCACCCCAGTCACTAGTACAGATTGCCCATCACCCCCCCCCCCCCCTCCACTTTGGTTGGTTCATAAGAACGCCGGAATCCTAGCAACTAATGACGTGATTGTACCTCCCCCAGCATTAACAGTAGGACAGGACTTCCTCTATTCAGACCTGCTCTGCTTTCCAGCTTCTGCCCTGCTGCTCCGCACCATAAAAGGTAAGAGGGGACTCCGATGGGCATTGCTGGATGTAAGGAGGGAGTCTGGTGGGCACTTCTGGATGTAAGAGGGGAATCTGATGGGTACTCCAGGATGTGAAGGGGGACTCTGATGGACACACCTGACTGAAAGGTGGACTCTGATGGGCAATGTAAAGGGGACTCTGATGGGCACTCCTGGATGTACAGTATCTCACAGAAGTAAGTACACCCCTCACATTTTTGTAAATATTTTATTATATCTTTTCATGTGACAACACTGAAGAAATGACACTTTGCTACAATGTAAAGTAGTGAGTGTACAGCTTGTATAACAGTGTAAATTTGCTGTCCCCTCAAAATAACTCAACACACAGCCATTCATGTCTTAACTGCTGGCAACAAAAGTGAGTACACCCCTAAGTGAAAATGTCAAAATTGGCCCCAATTAACCATTTTCCCTCCCCGATGTCATGTGACTCGTTAGTGTTACAAGGTCTCAGGTGTGAATGAGGAGCAGGTGTGTTAAATTTGGTGTTATCGCTCTCACTCTCTCATACTGATCACTGGAGGTTCAACATGGCACCTCATGGCAAAGAACTCTCTGAGGATCTGAAAAAAAGAATTGTTGCTCTATATAAAGATGGCCTAGGCTATAAGAAGATTGCCAAGACCCTGAATCTGAGCTGCAGCATGGTGACCAAGACCATACACGACAGGTTCCACTCAGGACAGGTGTCAAGTCTCTGGTGTGAGGCCGGGTTGCTGAGAGGGCGCCCCTTGTGGCTGAGTGCAACTCTCCCCTGGGAGTGATACAGGGGATACAGTGCCCAAAGGTGCAGGGGGTGCCAGTAATTCTGCAGACTAGCTGGTTGGCAGAAGGTGGCTGGGGTGCACTGGATATCGATGTTGGCAGCCGTGCAATGAGAAGTCCTGAGTAGAGACAGCAGGGTAAACCAGGAACAAGGTCCACAGCCAGGCCAGGGGGTCATATACCAGGAAACAGTCCGAGAAGAGTACAGGAACAAGGTCATAAACAGTGGGCAGAGGATCGAGGAGTAGTCAGCTAAGCTGGAGTCAGAGCGAGGAAATAGACAGGATCACTTAGTCAAACCAAAAGCAGAGGAAAATCTAGGGGTTTCAGGGTATACAAGGCACAGGAACGCAGGAAGCTGACGATAATCCAGCAAACTGCAATGTCAGTGGCAGGTATAAATAGGCCAGGGAATGCGCCTCCAATTGTCACGGCGTGCGCATGCTTCTGCGCTCGTCGGCGCGCACAGACTGGCATGTCATGGCCGTCGTGCATCTGCGTGCGCGCATGCGCATGGGAACTCGTCTGGCGCAACCATGACGGGAACTGGCAGGATTGCCCACACCATGGCTATTTCCCTGACAACAGGCCTCGCCATGGTCGACCAAAGAAGTTGAGTGCACGTGCTCAGTGTCATATCCAGAGGTTGTCTTTGGGAAATAGAAGCATGAGTGCTGTCGGCATTGCTGCAGAGGTTGAAGGGGTGGGGGGGTCAGCCTGTCAGTGCTCAGACCATACGCCGCACACTGCATCAAATTGGTCTGCATGGCTGTCGTCCCAGAAGGAAGCCTCTTCTAAAAATGATGCACAAGAAACCCCGCAAACAGTTTGCTGAAGACAAGCAGACTAAGGACATAGATTACTGGAACCATGTCCTGTGGTTTGATGAGACCAAGATAAGCTTATTTGGTTCAGATGGTGTCAAGCGTGTGTGGCGGCAACCAGGTGAGAAATGCAAAGACAAGTGTGTCTTGTCTACAGTCAAGCATGGTGGTGGGAATGTCATGGTCTGGGGCTACATGAGTGTTGCCGGCACTGGGGAGCTACAGTTCATTGAGGGGACCATGAATGCCAACATGTACTGTGACATACTGAAGCAGAGCATGATCCCCTCCCTTCGGAGACTGGGCCGCAGGGCAGTATTCCAACATGATAGCGTCCCCAAACACACCTCCAAGACGACCACTGCCTTGCTAAAGAAGCTGAGGGTAAAGGTAATGGACCGGCCAAGCATGTCTCCAGACCTAAACCCTATTGAGCATCTGGGGCATCCTCAAACAGAAGGTGGAGGAGCACAAGGTCTCCAACATCCACCAGCTCCGTGATGTCATCATTGAGGAGTGGAAGAGGACTCCAGTGGCAACCTGTGAAGCTCTAGTGAACTCCATGCTCAAGAGGGTTAAGGCAGTGCTGGAAAATAATGGTGGCCACACAAAATATTGACACTTTGGACCCAATTTGAACATTTTCACTTAGGGGTGTACTCACTTTTGTTGCAAGCAGTTTAGACATTAATGGCTGTGTGCTGAGTTCTTTTGAGTGGACAGCAAATTCACACTGTTGTACAAGCTGTACACTCACTACTTTACATTGTAGCAAAGTGTCATTTCTTCAGTGTTGTCTCATGAAAAGATATAATAAAATATTTACAAAAATGTGAGGGGTGTACTCTCTTTTGTGAGATACTGTAAGGGGGGATTCTGATGGGCACTCCTGGATGTAAGGGGGGATTCTGATGGGCTCTCCTGAATATAATAGGGGACACTGATGGGCACTCCTAGGTGTAAGGGGGGACACAGATGGGCACACCTTGGTGTAAGGGGGGACACTGATGGGTACTCCTGGGTGTAAGGGGGACAATGATGGGCACATCTAGGTGTAAGGGGGGCACTGATGGGCACTCCTAGGTGTAAGGGGGGACACAGATGGGCACACCTTGGTGTAAGGGGGGACACTGATGGGTACTCCTGGGTGTAAGGGGGACAATGATGGGCACATCTAGGTGTAAGGGGGGCACTGATGGGTACTCATGGGTGTAAGGGGGGACACAGATGGGCACACCTTGGTGTAAGGGGGGCACTGATGGGTACTCCTGGGTGTAAGGGGGGACAACGATGGGCACACCTTGGTGTAAGGGGGGCACTGATGGGTACTCCTGGGTGTAAGGGGGGACAACGATGGGCACACCTTGGTGTAAGGGGGGACACTGATGGGCACATCTGGATGTAAGAGGGAACTATTTATAAAACAGTTTTTTTTTCAGCCTGTAATATGTAAATGATACGTGGCCCTCATACTGCAAAGTTTGGAGACCCCTGCTCTAAAGAGATGGAAGAAGTGATAATCAGGACAAGTTGTCGCCTGACTCTAATTGCCGCCGATGATTTAATCTGCGCGGTACAGCGTGTCAGGGCTGAAGTCTGCCACAGCACAATAACGGGAAGGGATTATATCCACTAACATGATTAAAGATGAGGAAGAAGCATTTAATGAGGTAAATGTTAATAGACGGGCGTCCTACAGCCAGCTGCTGATTATTCCGACAAGCTCCGACATCGCTGTCCCGCACCACCGATTCGTCTCTCTATCACGTTAACACGCCGCTAATCAGGGCTGCTAATCCCGATCGGCTTGATGGGCTTTTATAATAGAAGTGATATTATTTCTGTGGGATAATACAGTGTTTATCTGTTGCAGGAACTCCGGAGATTTGACACGTTCAGGACCGGGAACGTCAGCAACCCGCAATCTTAAATCACAATGGAGCCTCTGCGTCTTTCACTACCAACATAAATCCAAAACACTGAAGGAGAGGGATGGGGTGGGGGTGGGAGGGGGTTATTCCTCATTTTATGATATGGGGCTGAACCAAACCACCGATTGGAAATGTCGGTGTGCCCCAGCTACCCTGCCCCTGGGAGGGGGGGGTAAACAGGCCTTCCCATTCCAATGGCCCCAGATCATTGACACTCCACAGAATAGAGCAGAAATCTGACTTACATAACTATATGAGCGGATTATTCGCAACGTGTGACTGCCACACCGAGGGAAACCTGCGAGACCCATGTGGGTCACCCTTCGGCCGTCTCTAGCTTGTGTAATCGGTCTCCGCTCTCACACATTCACCCTCCCCTCCCCTACTCCGTAGACATTGTGTGACCAGACAACCCCCATTCAAAGCCGCCTTTTATGGAAGCCAAGTCTCCGGACACAATGGTGGGCCCCGCTCATTGTTTGTAAAGAGGTTTTCAGACAATCAAAGGCTTTTTTGGCTATAGGCTGTTCCATCTCCAGCAGAATTCTGGAGAGTCGGGGGCCAGTTCCTTGTCAACCTGGATCAGAATCATTTCTTTGTTGTACCAGGCAAACTGCTATGGGCAGCAATTACTCTGTACGGGAAGAGGCTAGAGGAGCCGAGATGTCCTCTCTCTCCACAGACAGATAATTCTGAGAAACGTATGTTCTATCTACGCAGATCTGCCCCAACACAATACATTCCTTCACACAGAAGAATCTGCTGGGGTCACCGGCCCCGCTGCAGGCACCTCACCCTTCCAATCACTCGATTATTTTTACTTCTTCATGTATAAGAGCCCAGCCCCTGATCTGCTATGACAGCATGCAAGTTTCCTGATTAGGCCACAATCCATAAGTGAAATGACATATTGCACGCTGTATAGTGAGTGCCAAAGACACAGCCCAGAAAGGTCATCTGTATAATTAGCCTACATCCACATCTGATCACATTACACACTGCATTAGCTTAAGCATCTAAAATTATTACCTAATAACACGAATAGCATGTGATTACTCAGAGCCAATGTAGGGAAACCCTGGTCACGTGATCACTGAGAGTCAATATAGGGAAATCTGGCAGTGTGGTGAGCTCATGTAATCACTTGGAGCCAATGAATGAAAACCTGGCAGTTTTATGAGGTCATGTGATCACTTAGAGACGATTTAAGAAAACTTGGCAGTGTGATGAGGTCATGTGATCCCTGAGAGCCAATGTAGGGAAACTCTGGCAGTGCGATGAGGTCATGTGATCACTGAGAGCAAATGTAAGAAAACTTGGCAGTGTGATGAGGTTATGTAATTACTGAGATACACTGTAGAGAAGCCTTTGTCATGTGATCACTGAGAGCCAATGTAGGGAAACCTGGCAATGTGGTGAAGTCATATGATCACTGAGGGCCAATGTAGGGACACCTGGTGTGTGATAAAGTCATGTGACAACTGAGGGCCAATGTAGGGAAACCTGGCATTGTGATGAGATCATGTGATCACTGAGAGCCAATGTAGGGAAACCCTAGTCACATGATCACTAAGAGCCAATGTAGGGAAATCTGGCAGTGTGATGGAGTCATGTGATCACTGAGAGCCAATGTAGTGAAAACTGGCAATGTGGTGAAGTCATGTGATCGATGAGGGCCAATGTAGAGACATCCAATGTGTGATAAAGTCATGTGACCACTGAGGGCCAATGTAGGGAAACCCTAGTCACATGATCACTAAGAGGCAATGTAGGGAAATCTGGCAGTGTAATGGAGTCATGTGATCACTAAGAGCCAATGTAGGGAAATCTGGCAGTGTGATGGGGTCATGTGATCACTGAGAGCCAATGTAGGGAAACCCTGGTCATGTGATCACTGAGAGCCATTGCAGGGAAATCTGACAGTGTGGTGAGGTCATGTGATCACTGAGAGCCAATGTATGAAAACTTGGCAGTTTGATGAGATCGTGTGAACACTGAGAGATGATTTAAGAAAACTTGGCAGTGTGATGAGGTCATGTGATCACTGAGAGCCAATGTAAGGAAACTTGGCAGTGTGATGAGGTCATGTAATTACTGAGATTCAATGTAGGGAAGCCTTTGTCACGTGATCACTGAAAGCCAATGTAGGGAAACCTGGCAATGTGGTGAAGTCATGTGATCACTGAGGGCCAATGTAGGGACACCTGATGTGTGATAAAGTCATGTGACCACTGAGGGTCAATGTAGGGACACCTGATGTGTGATAAAGTCATGTGACCACTGAGGGTCAATGTAGGGACACCTGATGTGTGATAAAGTCATGTGACCACTTAGGGTCAATGTAGGGAAACCTCGCAATGTGGTGAGGTCATGTAATCACTGAGGTTCAATGTAGGGAATCCTGATGTGTGATGAAGTCATGTGATCACTGAGGGCCAATGTAGGGAAACCTGGCAGTGTGATGAGGTCATGTGATCAGAGCCAATGTAAGGACACTTGAAGTCATTTAATTACTGAGATTCAATTTAGGGAAACCCTCATGTGATCACTGAAAGCCAATGTAGGGAAACCTGGTAATGTGGTGAGGTCATGTGATCACTGAGGGCCAATATAAGGAAACCTGAAGTGTGATGAGGTCATGTGCTCACTCAGAGCCAATGTAAGGGGCTTCCCCCTTCCCCTCTTTCTTCCTGATGTTTTTGGGATTTTTTTCTTTTGTTTTTTTATTTATGTTTCTTTTTCTGTGGTGCCTGCCCTCACCCCTTTACTTCATTATCGAAGGGGGGGAGGGCGGGAAGTAACATGAAAAATTACATGGATGGTATGTGTTTCAAAATATTGTCTGGAATTTGCTGCACTAAAAATAATAATAATAAAATGTTTAAAAAAAAGAAAAAAAAAAAAAAAGAGCCAATGTAAGGAAACCTGAAGTGTGATGGAGTCATGTGATCACTGAGAGCCAACACAAAAACCTGGCAGTGTGGTCAGGTCATGTGATCACTAAGGGCCAATATAAGGACACCTAGCAGTGTGATGAGATCATGTGATCACTAAGGGCCAATATAAGGACACCTAGCCGTGTGATGAAGTCATGTGATCACTAAGGGCCCATATAGGGACACCTGGCAGTGTGATGAAGTCATGTGATCACTAAGGGCCCATATAGGGAAACCTGGCAGTGTGATGAAGTCATGTGATCACTAAGGGCCAATATAGGGAAACCTGGCAGTGTGATGAAGTCATGTGATCACTCAGAGCCAATGTAGCGTAGGCTGGCAGTGTGATGAGATCATGTGATCACTCAGAGCCAATGTAGTGAAGGTTGGCAGTGAGATGATGTCACGTGATCATGCTGAGCCAACATAGGGAAAGCTGGCAGTCGGATGATGCCATGTGATCACTCTGTGCCAATGAGATCAAGGCTGGCAGTGTGATGAATTTGTGATTACTGTGAGCATGACATAGGGAAGCTAGCATGTCACATGATCATGCAGGGCCAATATCCGGAAAGCTGGCCTCGTCAAGATGTCATGTGATCAGTCAAAGCCAATGCAAAGAAACTGGCAGTGTGATGAAGTCATGAACCTTCCTTGTCCTCCCTTCACCCAATGCCACATTAAAGTACATTGGCTCTGAGTGATCACATGACCTCACCACACTGCCAGCCTGCCCTATTTGCTTTGGGCGGGGGACCTTTACAGCAAAGCCGGATTTCCAGTCTTCAAAGTATCAGCCCTTACAGTGAGGTCATAGTCTGGATAAAACAATGACATCACTGAACACATTCTATTATAACTGTAATTAATACATTTCTCTGACTCTGTTCAAAACTGCTGCCAGGGCCCCGGTGCTGCAAGAGACACATCGGGTTCCGCATTCCATTAGGAAACATTATATATATAGCCGGAGTCTGGGAGGGTCAGGAGACGGACGGACGTGGGAAGTTTATAGAGAGTTAGCGCTCTGCTATAATCCCTTCATAGACCAAAGTGCTGCTCCAAGAACTTCCACCAATAAAGGGTTAAAAATACCTTTTCTGCATTCAGTGATTGGCCGGGTTCCAATCCAAATCCACGCTGACTGTGTATCCGAGGCTTCAGTGCAGGCGCCTTTCTTAATGCCCCGGAAAGGTAACATAGTGGACAAAGGTTTGGCCAATCCTGTGGCAGAATTTTATTTGGCCATGGGAAGAAGTCATTGATGTGTCGCTACATCCCCCCATCAACAGGAGGTTCTGCTGATCAGCATCAATGATCCGCCTTGGCATGGAGATGTTCCCACACACAACGATGGCAAAAAATGTTTATGAATACAAAATGTTTTGCTATACTGCTACGGAAATGTGTTCCAGGACTGGATTTCTGCAAAGACAACATAGGCCATGGCTACCAACACACGGGGGTGTATTTATAATACACCCGCAGAGCTTTTCGTAATGTGCTTGTACATTCATTCTGTGCGGATGGGGCGAATTTGAATGTTACTTTGCAATTTTCTTTCCAGGTCGAATGTTATTCATTCATACGGAATAGATTGAATTAGGAAAATACAGCATTATGGCCACTAGATAGAGCTGATGATCACGCATAGGAAATAGATAGACATGTGCACTACCAAAAAATTTGTTTGTTTTCGTTTTCGCTTTATTCGTTTGTTTTTTTTTTTTCGTTTTTCAGGCCATTCGTTATGATAGCAATTAGTAAATTTGTACATTCGTAAATTCGTACATTCACACATTCATACATTCGTAAATACATAAATTCGTACATTCGTAAATTAGAAAACTTGTATATTCATAAATTCGTACATTCGTAAATGAGAAAATTTGTATATTCGTAAATTCGTACATTCGTAAATTAGAAAATTTGTATATTCGTAAATTCGGACATTCGTAAATTAGAAAATTCGTACATTCGTAAATTAGAAAATTTGGAAATCCGAAATTAGGAAATCCGAAAACCCGAAAATTGGAAAATCTGAAATAGTAACTAACTATTAAATTATGGGTATTGTAATTTCCTTTCAAATTTGGCTGTTGGTGAACGTAACGAATACGAATTTATACGAAAGTTACGAATTATCCGAAATAACGAATGCCGCATCTAAAGACATGGAACTGAATAATTAATAATAAATAATAATAATAATAAAAAGTTTTTATTATTACTATTATTTATAATTATTAATTCATTACGTTCCATTCGCTTGGATACGGCATTCGTTATTTCGGATAAATTTGTATTTGTTACGTTCACTAACAGCCAAATTTGAAAGGAAGTTACAACACCTATAATTTAATAGTTAGTAATAGTTAAGTTATTATTTCAGATTTCCGAATTTACAAATCTCCAAATTTACTAATTTACGAATTCACAAATTTACGAATGTGCGAATGTACGAATTTACAAATTTTCGAACTTTCGAATTTACGAAAATTCTGAAAAATTCGTTAATTCGGATATTTCCGAATTAACGAATTTGACGAAAATGTGTTAAAAAACGAATTTGGAACAAAACTAATTGCACATGTCTAGAAATAAATTCTTATTGTTTTTTCAGCTCCATCTAATGGCCGTAATGAAGTATTTTCCTGATCCACTGTATGAAGAATAACATTTGACCTGGAGAGAATATAGCCTAATAACATTTGTTTTTTTTTTTTATTTTGGCAGCATTTGCACAGAGTGAATATAAACGCAGATTCAGAGGAAGAATAGCTCGGCAAATGTTTAAATATAACGTTCCAAAATGAAAGGTTCCATCTGTCACAGCAATACAGCCTGTGGTTATGTCTCAGCACATTTTGTGTGTGTATGTTGCTGAAAATGTACAGTGTGCTTGCAGTTCTCTAACTCCGGCTCCATAAACTGGGAACCCGAGCTGGCAGCAGAGAAGGGCCACAGTTCCCCCTACTTCTCTGGTTTTGGAATGTAGGAGCACTGAACGGGCAGTCTGAAGAGCTTCCCTGCCCCCTATGGCATTTCACATTTTTTTTTTTGTGTTATACTAAGACTAGCCTGTGGTCAGAGAGGGGGCAGCACAAGACAATTAGCCAGGGAAGGCCCTGCTAGATGAATGAATATAAAATTGAGGTGCCACACCATAATATCCACTTATTACTAATTGTCACACAAAGCAGCGCGCAAGTATTCTCTTAGTCACACCATAATATACTTAAGTCCAAATACAAGTTTATTCCTGTAAAAGATTATTTGCAAAACCAACTTATTTCAGGGACTTTAACTCCACCCACTTCTTTAGGGCTTAACTGAATGAAACAATGATACAGCACCTTCGTCAACAGCTGCTTGAATGAATGTTATGCTAACTCATAAGGCTCCAACACCATCCAACTACATAGTGATCACTGAGTCCACATTTATTGTATCTTCAATTTGTGGCGTGGGTAATTGATAATATTTCATCAGCACCACATCCCCATTTAAGAGAATTTTTTTTTTACCAAGGAGGATAGATTTAGGACTTTTAAGGCGCTAACGATAAACATATAATCAAATGCACTGTTAAAAGATATTCAAAGTTTATTGACTTACAGAATAAAATATTCTATATTAATAGCAAATAATCTATTAACATGGTCTTGTTGGTCTATATTTTGCAGCGATACAGAAAATGATACTCTTATTTTTGCAGCGATACAGAAAATGATACTCCCAACATGTTTCGTCCAAGGGGGCTTCTTCAGGGAAAAGGTTATTGAATCACAGAATAAAATATTTTACATTAATAGCAAATAATCTATTAACATGGTCTTGTTGGTCTCATTTTTTGCAGCGATACAGAAAATGATACTCCCAACATGTTTCGTCCAAAGGGGGCTTCTTCAGGGGAAAACAACGGCTGGTAATTTATAACTGTATTGAGGGAACACAATATAAACGATTTGGCAATGTCACACAATTACAGTATATTGATCTCAATATTACAAAATTCAGCTACTTTTGTCTTAGCCAGCCTGTGCTTACTCCATCATTTATGATTCATCTGTTAGAGGAGGAATTAAAGCCTCAAATTGGTGTTAAACACAGGATTCTTTTGTATTGTATCTTTGTTCCATTCTCTGTTGAAGGGGGTGGAGTTACAGCCCTCAAAACCACGCCTTTCCTTTATTCACCATCATTATGGAGGACTTCTGAGTGCAGCTGGGTTTCGCCTATGGGGGGGTCACTTGTCCGTATACAATTTGTTTGGATCGATTTTGTTGCGGTCACTCTTTTAAGCCCCTTGGGCAGAACATATGTGAGAGTTATTCATTTTTTCCAATTGGAAACTTTGGGTCTCCCCCCTGTTCCATGTTTTTGGTGCCCCTTTGGGAGTCATCCAGTGGCTCCCATATGTAATGAAAGGCGTATTCTCTGCAGACTTTTAAGATGATCATCAGTGCTGGGGGAATGCTCTCTCCAATAATATACTTGATATAAGTGGTATCAGTCCCTGAAGAAGATTTTATTTCATACATATATATCGAAACGCGTTGGATATTCCCACTACTCACCATCATTTATTTACTCTATGGATGGTATTTTATGTGTAGTGGGGTGATGCCACTTGTGATATTATCTGTATTATGATACATGCACATGTGTGTTCCTTTGTCTGGGTTTCCCGTTTGGGAAAAAAATTGTTTTTGTCATGTTAAAATTGTACCAATACATTTCTAATTTTTATAAATAATATATACACAATCTCAATTTTTCATAATTGCCTTAAAAATCCCATTCTAGGGGTAAACACAATTTTTTTCTAACAGATAAACAGATAATTGAATGCACTGTTAAAAGATATTCAAAGTTTATTGAATTACAGAATAAAATATTCTATATTAATAGCAAAAAATCTATTAACATGGTCTTGTTGGTCTCATTTTTGCAGCGATACAGAAAATGATACTCCCAACATGTTTCGTCCAAGGGGGCTTCTTCAGGGTGAAACAAAGGCTGGTACTTTAGAACTGTTTTGAGGAAACACAATATAAACTATTTGGCAATGTCACACAATTACAATATATTGATCTCAATATTACAAAATTCAGCTACTTTAGTGTTACCCAGCCTGTGCGTACTCCATCATTTATCATTCATCTGTTACAGAAGGAATTAAAGCCTCAAATTGGTGTCAAACACAGAATTGTTTTGTATTGTATCTTTGTTCCATGCTCTATTGAAGGGGGTGGAGTTACAGCCCTCGAAACACATTGCTTTGCAATTATTCTAAATTTGTATTTGAACTTGATTACGGAGCCGTGCCTCAATTTTGGAGATATTCATTCCCAAGGTGATTGTGGAAGCTCTACAGAGGGCAGCCCCTATATTCATAGTCTCTACATTCACACCATTACTGGATGAAAACAATAACATAAAAATAACATATAAAGGAACGCCAGGGTTTCTGCACCTGCACTGCATCTATGAACATCTGCTCATAAGACTGATGTCTAGTTCAGTTCTTCCTATCGTCATGGAGGGATGCAAGACACCCAAGCCCAAACCATGTGCAGAAATATCAGAGGGACTTCCTGTAAAATAAATTCACAATGCTGGTTATTTTTTTCATCTCTGTGAAAGGCCAAATACATTTTTAATAGGAGTTTATGTAAAATTTAACAGCATATTGAAACATTTATAAATGTCTATTTTTATGCTGCTTTATGGTCACCCCTTCGGTTACTGAAAGCTGAGATTATGCTGCCCGTTGTGCCTGCTGGTTTGATTCTTACATTAACCAACCACAATGTAACAGAAGCTGAGGACGGGCAAGTTGACCTCTATCACTGGTTGCTGTCTATCTCGCTGTAGAGCACCCTAACGGTCCTTGTAACTATTCAGGGCCTCAAAAGCGACAGTCCTGGTTCTTCCCACCCAGAAAGCCTTGTCTTTTATCCAACAAGGTGAACCCACCCTTACCACCCAGACAGTCATGTCTCTTCCCACCCAGAAAGCCTTGTCTTCTGCCCAACAAGGAGAACCTGCCCTTTCCACTGAGCTTGCCATGACCCTTCCCACCCTGAGAGCCTTGTCTCTTACAAAACAAGGAGAACCTGCCCTTACCACTGAGATAGCCATGTCCCTTCCCACCCAGAAAGCCTCATCATTCATCCAACAAGTATAACCCACTCTTACCACTCAGATAGCCATGTCCCTTCCCACCCAGAAAGCCTTGTCTCTTACTCAACAGGGAGAACCTGCCCTTTCCACTGAGCTAGCCATGTCCCTTCCCACCCTCAGAGCCTTGTCTCTTACACAGCAAGGAAAATGGTCCTTACCCCCGAGATGGCCATGTCCCTTCCTACCCAGAAAGCCTTGTCACTTACTCAACAAGGAGAACATGCCCTTACCACTGAGCTATCCATGTTCCTTCCCACTCAGAAAGCCTTGTCTCCTCCTACACAACAAGGTGAACCTGCCCTTACCACTGAGATAGCCATGTCCCTTCCCACCCAGAAAGCCTTGTCTCTTACACTACAAGGAAAAAACGGCCCCTACCACTGAGATAGCCATAGTTACATAGTAGGCGAGGTTGAAAAAAGACACAGGTCCTTCTAGTCCAACCTATGTGTGTCATTTTATGTCAGTATTACATTGTATACCCCTGTATGATATGGTCGTTCAGGTGCTTATCTAATAGTTTTTTGAAATTATCGATGATCCCCACTGAAACCACTGCCTGTGGAAGGGAATTCCACATCCTTACCGCTCTTACGGTAAAGAACCCTCTACGCAGTTTAAGGTTAAACCACTTTTCTTCTAATTTTAGTGAATGTCACTTCCCACCCAGAAAGCCTTATCTATTATGTAACAAGGAGAACCTGTCCTTACCACTAAGCTAGCCATGTTCATTTCCACCAAAAAAAACTTGTCTCTTACTCAACAAGGAGAACCTGGCCTTACCACTGAGGTATCCATGTTGCTTGACACCCTTAGAGCCTTGTTTCTTACACAACAAGGATAACCTGCCCTTACCACCGAGATAGCCATGTCCCTTCCCACTCAGAAAGCCAAGTCTCTTACACAACAAGGTAAGCACACCTTACCACTTAGATAGCCATGTCCCTTACCACCCTCTTTCTGTCAAATAAGTCTGTCCCTTTTCTACCCAGAAATTCTTGTCTCTTATCTAAGAAGGAGAACCTACCCTAACCACTGAGAAAGTCAATCCCTTCCCACCCAGAAAGCCTTGTCTCTCACCCAGTACAAAGAATCTGTCCATCCGATTAGGATAGCCCTGCCGCTTACTCAACAAAGAGCCCCCTGTCCTTTCCATCAAGATAGCCTTGTCCCTTCCCACCCAGGCAACTTTGTTTCTTACCCAAAAAATGAGAACCTGTCTTTCCCACTGAGATAGCCCTGTCCTTTACCCAACAAGGAGAACCTATCTTTTCCTATCAAGATATCCCTGTCCTTTGCAAACTAAAAGGCCCTGTCTCTCATCCAAGAAGGAAAACCTGTCCTTCTCACCAGGCTAACTCTGTCCCTTCCCACCCAGAAAACCTTGTAGCTTACCCAACAAGAAGCACCTAACCTTCTCACTGAGATAGCCATGTCCTTTCCCACCCAGAAAGCGTTGTCTCTTACTCAACAAGGAAAACCAGTCCTTCTCATTAAGATAGCCCTGTAACTTCCCACCCAGAAAGCATTGTCTCTTACACAACAAGAAGAACTTGCCCTTACCACTGAGCTAGTCATGTCTCTTCCCACCTAAAAAGCCTTGTCCCCCTCAACAAAGAGAACCTTTTCTTCTCACCAAGATAGTCCTGTCCCTTCCCACCCAGAAAGCCTTGTCTCTTACTCAACAAGGAAACCTGTCCTTCCCATCAAGATAGTCCTGTCTCTTCCCACCCAGAAAGCCTTGTCTCTTACTCAACAAGGAAACCTGTCCTTCCCACCAAGAAGTCACGTCCCTTCCCACGCAGAAAGTCTTATCTCTTAAACAAATAAGGAAACCTGTTCTCCCACCAAGAAGTCATGTCCCTTCCCACCCAGAAAGCCTTGTCTCTTACTCAAAAAGGAAACCTGTCCTTCCCATCAAGATAGTCCTGTCTCTTCCCACCCAGAAAGCCTTGTCTCTTACTCAACAAGGAAACCTGTCCTTCCCATCAAGATAGTCCTGTCTCTTCCCACCCAGAAAGCCTTGTCTCTTACTCAACAAGGAAACCTGTCCTTCCCACCAAGTAGTCATGTCCCCTCCCACCCAGAAAGCCTTATCTCTTACTCAAATAAGGAAAGCTGTCCTTTCCATCAAGATATTCCTGTCCCTTTCCACCCATAAAGACTTGTCCCTTACTCCACAAGGAGTCCCTGCCCTTCCCACCAATATATTTATGTCCCTTTCTGCCTAGAAAGCCTTGTCTCTATTCTACAAGGATAACCTGTCCTTCCTGTCAATATTGCGCTGCTCCCTCCCAAACCATAGTAGCCATTCCTCTCTGCTTGATCAACTTTGTCTCTTCCTAAGCAGGAACGTCTGTCCCTTCCACAGCCGGAATGACCTGTTATAGTGGAATATACAATTTATTACATTCGACCACACTGCACACAGAAGGGATGTACTGCACATGAGAAGGTAGTATAGATACCATGGTCTGTAGGTGTATATGGAGAATACCTTATCATTTCTCCTCTTGCAGGACACAGTAACGGAAGAGATAATTATTTTCTGTTTACTCATTCTCATAAATAAATATGAATAAGTTCTGAGCAGCCAGCCAATTAAAACACATTTTCTGTCACTGTGCAGGAAAAGCGCGTCGCTTGTCTTTCGGCGAGAGGGACGTTGTCGGTATTTCACCTGAATGATGTGACTGGACAAGTTCCAGAACTGCATACGGATTCCCTGTGAAATAAATGTGATTTCTGTATAATAAGGTGTCAGGATCGGCTGGCCACGATCTACCTGTCTGTATAAACACGACTGCGCTGCCAAGACTTCCACGCTCTTTAAATGAGCAAAATAATTTGTTCTATTTTTACTTCTCCAGGATTTTTGCTTGTCGAAACTGCAAGAAGTCCCGTAATGACTTTACGTAATAGCGCCATGCAGAGCGCGGGTGCAACGTTTACTGGTGTCTAGTGAAATCAGGTTGTGTCTGTAGTCACAATCTACACCGGTCAGCCGTAACTTTATAACCACCGGCAAGTTAAGTGAATAACATTGATTATCTTGTTGCGATGGCACCTGAAAGTGGGTTAGATATATCAGGCAGCAAGTGAACATGTTGTCCCTGAAGTTGATGTGTTAGAAGCAGAAAAAAAATGTTCATCTCAGTTTGTTGTGTTTTAACGGGGGCTGTGTAGCCACAGACCAGTAAGGGTGTCCATGCTGACCCGTGTCCACAGCCAAGAGCGCCTACATCAGAACTGGACCACGGAGTGATGGAAGAAGAGGGCCTGGTCTGATGAATCATGGTTTCTTTTACATCATGTGGATGGTCGTGAGCGTCACTTAACTGGGGAAGAGATGGCACCCAGATGCAGCATGGGAAGAAGGCAAGCCGGTGGAGACAGTGTGATGCTTTGGGCAATGTTCTCCTGGAAAACCTTAGCTCCTGCCATTCATGTGGATGTTACTTCTACACGTACCACCTACCTAAGCATTGTTGGTGACCAAGTACACCCCTTCATTAAAACGGTATTCCCTGATGGCAGTGGCCTCTCTCAGCAGGATAATGCTCCCTGCCACGCTGCAGAAATGGTTCAAGCATGGTTGGAGGAACACAACAACAAGTTTGAGCTGTTGTCTTAGCATCCAAATTCTCCTGATCCCAATCCAATACAACATCTTTGGGATGTGCTGGAAAAACAAGTCTGATCCAAGGAAGCCCAACTCCCAACTTACAGGACTTAAAGGATCTGCTATTGATAGCTTGGTGCCAGATACCACAGCGTACCTTCAGGAGGTGTAGTGGCATCCTTGCCTCAAAGGCTGATCGTTGTAGAAAATACCTAAAGTCATGTATATAGTAACTTTACTCAAACAAGACAATAGGATAAAACATATCAGATTGCCTTTTATAGAAATACAGAAAAGAGCACCAGACCGAAAGCCAGATAAAAGAACCCAAGATCATTTTAACTGTTAAAAATAGGCAACGCGTTTCAGGGGGAACACCACTCTGACTTCATCCGGGCTCAACACAGGATAAAACTTGGATAGACTCAGAGGAAACAGTGACCACAGGTGCAGAAGTATACAGATACCACAGGTGCAGAGCCATATCGATACCACAGGTGCAGAGACATACAGATACCACAGGTGCAGAGCCATACAGATACCACAGGTGCAGAGACATACAGATACCACAGGTGCAGAGCCATATCGATACCACAGGTGCAGAGCCATACAGATACCGCAGTTGCAGAGCCATACAGATACAGCAGGTGCAGTGCCATATCGATACCGCAGGTGCAGAGCCATACTGATACCGCAGGTGCAGAGCCATACTGATATCACAGGTGCAGAGCCATACTGATATCACAGGTGCAGAGCCATACCGATATCACAGGTGCAGAGCCATACCGATACCGCAGGTGCAGAGCCATACTGATATCACAGGTGCAGAGCCATATCGATACCACAGGTGCAGAGCCATACCGATATCACAGGTGCAGAGCCATACCGATACCGCAGGTGCAGAGCCATACTGATATCACAGGTGCAGAGCCATATCGATACCACAGGTGCAGAGCCATACAGATACCACAGGTGCAGAGCCAAAACGATACCACAGGTGCAGAGCCATATCGATACCACAGGTGCAGAGACATACAGATACCACAGGTGCAGAGCCATATCGATACCACAGGTGCAGAGACATACAGATACCACAGGTGCAGAGCCATATGGATACCACAGGTGCAGAGCCATACAGATACCGCAGTTGCAGAGCCATACAGATACAGCAGGTGCAGTGCCATATCGATACCGCAGGTGCAGAGCCATACTGATACCGCAGGAGCAGAGCCATACTGATATCACAGGTGCAGAGCCATACCGATATCACAGGTGCAGAGCCATACCGATATCACAGGTGCAGAGCCATACCGATACCGCAGGTGCAGAGCCATACTGATATCACAGGTGCAGAGCCATACCGATACCGCAGGTGCAGAGCCATCCTGATATCACAGGTGCAGAGCCATACTGATACCGCAGGTGCAGAGCCATACCGATACTGCAGGTGCAGAGCCATACTGATATCGCAGGTGCAGAGCCATACTGATATCGCAGGTGCAGAGCCATACTGATACCGCAGGTGCAGAGCCATACTGATACCGCAGGTGCAGAGCCATACTGATACCGCAGGTGCAGAGCCATACTGATACCGCAGGTGCAGAGCCATACTGATACCGCAGGTGCAGAGCCATACTGATACCGCAGGTGCAGAGCCATACTGATACCGCAGGTGCAGAGCCATACTGATATCACAGGTGCAGAGCCATACTGATACCGCAGGTGCAGAGCCATACTGATATCACAGGTGCAGAGCCATACTGATACTGCAGGTGCAGAGCCATATCGATACCGCTGGTGCAGAGCCATACTGATACCACAGGTACAGAGCCATACTGATACTGCAGGTGCAGAGCCATATCGATACCACAGGTGCAGAGCCATACTGATACCACAGGTACAGAGCCATACTAATACCGCAGGTGCAGAACCATATCGATACCGCAGGTGCAGAGGCATACTGATACAGTAGATGCAGAGCAATACTTATACCACAGGTGCAGAGCCATACTGATACAGCACAAGGCATACCTATACTGTAAGTTCACAGCCTTACCATTACTGCAGGTGCACAGCTGTATGGTTATTGCAGATGCACAGACGTACCTTTACTGCAGGTGCTTCCAGTTTTATATGATTCACTAAACAGTAACATTTTTAAACAGTATTGAATATCCATCGTCCTTGCACAGGCTCTTGATGTAACCATTGTACCCTGTGAGAAATGACATTTTGCTTGACATGTTCGCATAGACGTGTGTCTGTAGTTCCCCATGACATGGGTATGGGTGCTTCCAGCATGCAGGCTGCCATCATGGCAGAGTTCCCCTTCCATCCTCAGTTAGGATCTGCAGATTGATTTTTTTTACATATCTTAGGTGTTAGAAAATAATATATAAGATGTCTTTGGTGAAGTGTGACTGAGCAGCTGCGGAGCTCCGACATTCGGGTCACATCAATGCTCTGCATAGAGATCTGATAAAAACACAGAAATTGTCTCCTACCGCATGGTATGTCTGGAGAATGGAAGTCGCGGCCGATAAAGGGGGCCCTGAAACACTGAACATTGCCTCTTCTGGTAAAAACCAATCAGATGAATGACCATTTGGATGTGCTCATGAGATGTGATATCATAGATGGGCATTGTGGAACATCTTGGACCTCATACACTGACAGATTACTATTCTGTTCACCAATGAGCACCTGGCGGTATTTACCACAAACACAGATAACTGTGAGCTGCTTGTGTGTGTGTGTGTGTGTGGGGGGGGGGGGTGCAGTGTGGTGCGGCAGCAATAACACACCCAGTCCAGGTGTGAATAATAGAACTTGAAGTCAATGAAAGACAGTTCACAACAAGCCCAGTGGACGGAAGCCCAACCAAGAACTGTCATGGGTGGCAGCAACGTGTAGCGGAGCAGTCTTACAAACTGGCAGCATCCCTCTGGAGGGGCAGAATGTGGCCTGGCTGGTCCGAGCCTAAGTGAGAAGGTTTCTAAGAAGAGTTGTGGATCCCAGCACTCTCACTACTCGTCTGGAACCTTTCCCTACCGCTACTACTGTAATCAAACATGCTGAATGTGTGCCAACCCAGAATCCAGGGTTTTAAATAGACTCTGCCTGACCCAAGATGGCTGCCAGGGTCACATGAGCTGTAAACATCCAATTGGTTTGCTGCCCTAGTGACCCAGGAAACCATAGAGGAATCAGGTTCCTCCAGCCTTCTTCTCCCTCTGTGCTGCCCGCTGCGTTTAAGCGCCACCTGCAGTGGAGAAAACAGACTGCGCCTGCTTACATGCTGACTTGTTTTTTTTGGTAGTGCAGGCATTGGAGCTGCCTTCCTTATCCTTCATTACTTAGAGTCACTAACAAGCAAAGAGCTGATGAAGTGTCAGGATACCAGATATGCATATGGTTGTTTTAGGTCGCTGACTCACTATTTAGTGAAACAAGGACAAGGATGAAAGCTCTGGAGTCTGCACCTGCAAGAACAAGTCATAGGCAGCCTCTATATTCTGTGCTGTCAGGTTCCTTCTAATGCCCCGTATACACGATCAGAAATTCCGTCAGAAAAAACTTGGATGGTTTTTCCGACGGAATTCCACTCAAGCTTGCCTTGCATACACACGGTCACACAAAAGTTCTCTGAACTTTCGACCGTCAAGAGCGCAGTGATGTACAACACTATGATGAGCCGAGAAAATGAAGTTCAATGCTTCCAAGCATGCGTCGAATTGTTTCCGAGCATGCGTGATTTTTTGCGCGTCCGAATTGCATACAGACGAACGCATTTTCGGATAGGAACTTTTTCTGACAACATAGAGAACCAGCTCTCAATCTTTTGCTGGCTGGAATTCCGCCAGCAAAAGTCCGATGGAGCATACACACGGTCGGAATTTCTGACCAAAAGCTCACATCCAACTTTTGCTGGCGGAATTTCTGATCGTGTGTTCGGGGCATAAGGCTATGGATGGAGGCCAAGAGCCATCACTTTGATGGCCTCACCCACTAGAAAACCCCCCCAGCAAAGATAACAGATGGTATTACAATCCCTCTTCCTCATGAACCCTACAGAGGTCATTTCACACAATGCACCAATAATAAGAGGACATCTACCACTAAATCTACAAATAGGAGAACCTTCTGGCCTTGTCCACGTGTGTTTTGAGATGATGAATGGAAATGCGGTCAAAAGGAGCCGGAGATTAATCAGTGATAGATTACTCGTGGGTGATTTTTCCAATCCAAGTAAACTCCATGTGGTTAATTCTCTTGAGCTGCATCTCCTAACCCAACCCCCCAACAATTTCACAGAAGAACCATTTCATCCCCAGGAGATTTTTTTTTAAGTCTCTGAAAACATGGCACTTGTAGGCCTATGGTAACCATTCATGCACTTATAAATGATCAATTTATTTTTCTGATCAATCTCTCCAGGTAAAAGGAATTTGTCCATAGTTGACAACCCATCCTATCAATATATCACACAAGGAAAGGTGGATTTCGATTGATAGTCGAAAGATATGATCGCAATTTATCGATTGCATCTCTGTTGTCACCTTGCAATCTCATCCCCTGATTGATCGAAATCATTCACATTCATAAACAAAGCATCTCAGTGCAACACAATTAATAATTTTCCGCCTTGGTGGATGAACTCAGTTTGATTGAACCCAGTCTAAATCCAGTCTGAATCAATCAGAAGGGAAGGTTTCCTAATCTCGCCAAATTGATCATTTTGAGGCGCGCATCAATCGGATAATAAAAGTGAAGAAGTGTACTGTATATGGTGAGCATTAGTCTCAGCTAATCACTGTGGTATGGTTCAGATTTTCGGCTCGTCTGCTTTTCTTAGGCTGCCATGTATAAATCACGGCCTACAATTGTGCACAGGCTGGCCTGGGAGCAGCAGAGCGCCAATAACAGTAAACACAAATGCTTTCAGATTCCCCGAGGACAAACTGAAGAGTAAGTAAGTTACTGCCACATTACGGGTCTGACGGCTGAAGAAAAGAAACCTTCTCAGAGCTTCGACTCTACAATCAACCATGAGCTTCCTTCAAGTGCTGCAGGTCAGAGTGTAGCACATTACCACTATACCTTCCTTAGTCTTATGTCCAACATTTAAAGTCACAAAAAGCAGAAGAGAACCTATTCTACTAAGTGTGAGGAGGCAGTGCAGTCCACAGACAACACTCCTTTGTACAACAACCACCCCCCAACAACCAACATACCCTCCTCAGTCTTCTGTCCGAACAGTCAAGTCACCAAAATTAGAAGAGAATCCGTTCTACTAAGTGGAGGATGCAGTTTGTTCGACGGATAACACTCCTTTGTACAACAACCAGCCCCTCAAGAACCACCATCCCCCTCAGTCGTCTGTCTAAAAGTCAGAACACCAAAAGTAGAAGAGAACCCATTTTACTAAGTGGAGGAGGCGGTGCAGTCCATGGACAACACCCCTTTGTACAATATACACCTCCCCAACAACCAATATACCCTCCTCAGTCTTCTGATTGAACAATCAAATCACCAAAATCAGAAGAAAACCTATTCTACTAAATGGAGGCAGTGCAGTCCACAGACAACATTACATTGTACAACATACACAGCCCCCAAAAACCTCCATCTCAGTCTTTTGCCCAAAGTGGCAAATCACCAACAGCAGAAGAGAACCTATTCTACTGAGTTGAGGAGGCAGTGCAGGCGACAGATAACACTCCATTGTATAACATACACTTCCCCCCAACAATCACAATTCTCACGAGTCTTCTGTCCGAAGAGTCAAGTCACCAAAAGCAGAAAAGGACCCATTCTACTAAGTGGAAGACTCCTTTGTACAACTTACACCCCCCAACAATCACCATCTACTAGGTGTAGGATGCAGTTCGTTCCAAGGATATCCACAGATAACACTCCTCTGTACAGCCCCTCAACAACCACCATCCCCCTCAATATTCTGTCCAAAGAGTCAAGTCACCAAAAGCAGGAGATAACCCATTTTGCTAAGTGGAGGAGGCAGTACAGTCCACGGACAACACCCCTTTGTACAACATACACCTCCCCAAAAACCAACATACCCTCTTCAGTTTCTGTCTGAACAGTCAAGTCACGAAAATCAGAAAATAACCTATTTTACTGAGTGGAGGCAGTGTAGGCCACTTACATTACTTTGTACAACATACACAGCCCCCCAAAAACCTCCATCTCTCCCTCAGTCTTTTGCCCAAAATGGCAAGTCACCAAAAGCAGTCAAGTCACGAAACACAGAAGAAAACCCATTCTACTAAGTGGGGCAGTGCATTCTACAGACAACACTCCTTTGTACAACATATAACCCCCAACAACCACCATACCCGCCTCAGTCTTCTGTCCAAAGAGTCAAGTCATCAAAAGTAGAAGAGAACTCATTTTATTCAGTGGAGGAGGTCAATGGACAACACTCCTTTTTGCAACATACACCCCACCAACAACCACCACCCCCTCCTCAGTCTTCTGTCCAAAGACACCAAATACAGGAAGTGGAGGAAGTGGAGTAAGTACTAAGTGGAGGATGCAGTACGATCCATGGACAGTACTCCTACAATATACAAATCCCCAACAACCACCATCAACCCTGGCTCACAATGCCCTGATCGCTCACAAGCAGCATACAAATACCTGAACAAATACAACATAATATTTTTCTAATAATATAGGTTTTTCTGTTACCACCCACCCATAGATAAACAATAACCAACACAAGAACGATAGAAAGGGTAATAGGCAAAGCAACTGAATAAAATACAGCCAGAGAATGCACAATGCACCTATAATATGTCCTCATAGAACTTCTAATACTGTTTGTGGCAGCTCACTCCATGCTGAGACGGAGACACTGGAACCAGAAGATATCTTTTCTGAAATCTTAACACAGACATTATTGGCATGAACACAAAATAAAAAACTGACTCATAGCAAACGCCAGCATCAAAAAGTGCACAATGACTGGAGAGCTCCCTGGGTTTGGATCTGTAGACCTGCAACCCAGCCCCACCAACCCTGCACCCTCAACCTGATTTGTGGTCCACTGGTACCCACAAGCCAATCCACAAAACCACTTTCCAAAATTGTTGCTGCACAAAAAAGAGACTGTCTGTCATCACATCCCCCATGGTACAGAGACCTGATCTGTGTCTGATTGGACACAGATTTTACTCGAGATTTGGGCATCCATCTTTGAGACAGGGAAGTTATATTTATAGACCATGCTGTGTTATTTTGGCGCGCCCACAGTTTGGGAAGTTTCAGATGAGGGACAGAGACCTGCTTGTGAGGGAATGATAGGGGTGGCATTAGGATCAGGTTCTTCATGGACAGTCTCCACATTTGTCTGGGTTAAAAATTGTATCCACTTGTGGGGGTCTGTCAGAACTGTTATTGCTGCCTCTTCTGGGGGTCGGTTATCCAGTTAAGAAGTGTTATTGTTGCCTTTTGAGGAGTTCTGTCACCCTGGTATGAACTGTTATTGTTGCTCCTTGCGGAAGTCTGTCATACCAGTAACAACTGTTATTGTCGATTCTTGTGAAGATCTGCCATGACATACGAAGGACATATACCTCCAGTTTACTTACCCAACCTGTTATACCATAACCTCCAAAACACCCATTTACCCAATAAATGACGTGACAAGGTTTTTTGGAGTAAAATGGCCTTACGGCCTTTTATTTAACAATTAACGTAACTTAAATAAATAACATTTAAAATAACCATCAACTAAAACTTCTCTATACCTTGGTGGTCTTTGAGGGCAATGACACACAACTTGGTCACTGCGACCAACTTCTCTTAAAAACTTAGGCCTCCAGTCACAAGCCACCGTCTCGGAGACGGTACTCGACATCCACAGTGACCTACAATCTTTACCCCTTCCTGGTTAAACCCCTCGTTAACCGGAAGGTACCCGGGAAACCGGGAACCCCATACCACAGATGGGTCCCAACCACGTTATATACCAACCTTCTTCTCCTCCTCCAAAGACCCACCACTGCCGGGCTGTCCTGACAGCCCAACTGTAATGCCGCGTACACACGGTCTGACTTTTCAGCTACAAAAGTCCGACAGACTTTCGACAGACTTTGGACGGACTTTTGGCGGACTTTCAACAGACTTTCTAACGACCGTACTTGCCTACACACGATCACACCAAAGTCCGACGGATTCGTACGTGATGACGCACACCGGACTAAAATAAGGTAGTTGATAGCCAGTAGCCAATAGCTGCCCTAGCGTCGGTTTTTGTCCGTCGGACTAGCATACAGACGAGCGGATTTCTGGGTCCGGCGGAGTTACGACGTAAAGATTTAAAGCATGTTCCAAATCTAAAAGTCCGCCAGATTTGCGACTGGAAAAGTCCGCTGAAGGTCCGGTGAAGCCCACACACGATCGGATTGTCCCCTGGATTTGTCCGGTCGAAAAGTCCGACTGTGTGTACGCGGCATTATACTGACCAACATTGGGAGGGTGGGAATCTTCTCCCTCTCTACTCTCGACTGACGTCACACTTCCTGCTTCTCCTTCTCACTAACTTCCCCCAGGACGCCTCCTGACTCTTGACCACCCCCCCTTTTCTTAAAGGGGCACCTACCTAAATTACCCCTGCCTGTCCTGCTGTCCGCCTATGTCATGCTGTCCCTCTGCCCATCCTTTTTATTCCTTTTACTCCGGGACTCCCTTTCTACTAAGGACTGTTATTATTGCCCCTTATGGAAGTCTTCCACCCCAGTAAGGACTGTTAGCGTTGCCCCTTGTGGGGGTCTGTTATTTGGGTAATAACTGTTATTGTTCTCCCTTGTGGAGGTTTGTCATGCCGGTAAAGACAGTTATTTTTGATTCTTGTGGAAGTCTGCCATCCCAGTAAGGACTGTTGTGGTTGTCCCTTGTGCCCTTGTGAAGGTCTGCCATCTCAGTAAGGACTGTTGTGGTTGTCCCTTGTGCCCTTGTGGAAGTCTGTCATCCCAGTAAGGACTGTTGTGGTTGTCCCTTGTGCCCTTGTGAAGGTCTGCCATCCCAGTAAGGACTGTTATTGTTGCTCCCTGTGGAGGTCTGCCATCCGGGTAAAAACTTATTGTTGCTCCTTGTGGAGGTCTTCTAGCCCCATAGGGACTGTTATTGTTGATCCTTTTGGAGGTCTGCCATCCCGGTAAGAACTGTTGTGGTTGTCCCTTGTGCCCTTGTGAAGGTCTGCCATCCCAGTAAGGACTGTTATTGTCCCTACCTGTGGAGCTCTGCCATCCAGGTAAGAACTGTTATTGTTGCTCCTTGTGGGGGACTGTCACACCGATAAGGACTGTTGTTATTCATGCTCCCAACTCTGTGGGAACAGTTTGGGGATGGCCCCTCCCTGTTCCAACATGACTGCGCACCAGTGCACAAAGCAAGGTCCATAAAGACATGGATGAGCGAGTTTGGGATGGAGGAACTTGACAGTCCTGACCTCAACCCAATAGAAAACCTTTGGGATGAATTAGAGCTGCAAGCCAGGCCTTCTCGTCCAACATCAGTGTCTGACCTCACAAATGCGCTTCTGGAAGAATGGTCAAACATTCCCATAGACACCCTTCTAAACCTTGTGGACGGCCTTCCCAGAAGAGTTGAAGCTGTTATAGCTGCAAAGGGTGGGCCAACTCAATATTGAACCCTACGGACTAAGACTGGGATGTCATTAAAGACCATGTGTGTGTAAAGGAAGGCGTCCCAATACTTTTGACAACATAGTGTATATATGAATCCTGTATAATAATAATAATATAGAAGACACAAGTTTAAAGCAGCTCTGCAATCATTAATAGACCATTACATTTGTTTTTTTTAAATACAAGCAGTGTAAGTAGCTGAATGTGACCTGGTATCAGCCTCCTGCAGCCCCTGTACAGCAGGGCTGGAGTGCGGAGGGGATGAAGCAGCATAAGGAGCCAATTAGTTCAGCTGATAGGAGGAGAGAGAGAGCAGAGCGACAGAGAGATGACCCTATCACAGTTCTGCTTCTCATTTCTCTCTCCAGTCACAGGCTGGGGGTAGATCCAGGAGGACCTGGGCTCAGAGGAAGTGGGTTTAATGGATGCTGGCCATCAGACTAAGGACATCTAGTGGCAGAAAATAAATACTGCAGGGGAGAGCTCTGGACTAAAAGTGAATATTTCAATTAAAGATGCTTTTTTTGTAATTGTATCTCCTAATGGAATATGTATTTGTATCTTGTTTTTTTTGGTTGTAGTTCTGCTTTGAGTAGTTTAGCAAAAGACACTGGGCAGGGCTGACACCACTCAGTCCACAGAAAAGCCGTGTGTTGTCAGTTCATAACAGGTAATAAGAGGCTCACTGGATGTCCGGCCGAAGTACAGGTATATTTCTGTACTTGCAGGGTCATTAAATGGTCTGGGTAGCCTGGGCTCCGAGGAAGTGGGTTTAATGATGCCAATGCTCAGGCTGAGGACATCTAGTGGCTGAAAAGAAGTTCTGCAGAGGACAGCTCTGGATTGAAAGTGAAAAATGCAACTAAAGATGCTTTTTAATTGTATCTTTTAATGGGCTATTTAGTCTTCTCTTGCTATTTCTGGCTGTAGTTCCGTTTTAGATAAGTTTAGCAAAAGACACTGGGCAGGGCTGACACCACTCCTTCCATAGAAATGCTGTGGTGTGTGTTGTCAGCCCACAACAGGCAGAAGTACAGGTACATTTTTGTACTTTCAGGGTCATTAAATGGTCAGGGTAGCCTGGGCTCAGCGGAAGTGGGTTTAATGATGCCAATGTTCAGGCTGAGGACATCCACTGGCTGAAAAAAAGTTCTGCAGAGGACAGCTCTGGGCTGAAAGTGAAAAATGCAACTAAAGATGCTTTTTAATTTTTTTCTTCTAATGGGCTATTTATTATTATCTTGCCATCTCTGGCTGTAGTTCTACTTTAGGTAGTTTAGCAAAAGACACAGGGCAGGGCTGACACCACGCCTTGACAATGACCTGTGTTGTCAGCCCACAACAGGTAATAAGGAGCTTGCTGGATTTCAGGCAGAAGGACAGTCATATTTCTGTACTTGCAAGGTCATTAAAAGGTTGGGAAAGCCTGGGCTCAGAGGAAGTGGGTTTAATGATGCTGACGCTCAGGCTGAGGACATCTAGTGGCTGAAAAGAAGTTCTGCAGGGGGGGGAGTTCTGGACTGAAGGTGAAAAATGCAACTAAAGATACTTTTTTTTTATTTTATCTTCTAATGGATTATTTAGTCTTATCTTACTATTTCTTGCTGTAGTTCTAATTTAGGTAGTTTAGCAAAAGACACAGGGCAGGGCTGACACCACTCCTTCCATAGAAATGCTGTGTGCTGCTCACAACAGGCAGAAGAACAGGTGTATTTCTGTACTTGCAGGGTCATTAAATGGCCAGGATAGCCTGGGCTCAGAGGAAGTGGGTTAAATGATGATCAAGCTGAGGGCATCTAGTGGCAGAAAAGAAGTTCTGCAGGGGGCAGCTCTGGACTGAAGGTGGAAAAATGCAACACATGCAGGGTCATTAAATGGACAAAACATAGGGAAATCCTGTGTGCGTGTAATGCAGGGACACACTGTATATATGTTTATTTTTGCTCTGACATACACTTTTAATTTCAGCCTTGATTGGGCAATAATGAATGCTGCAACCGCCGTATTACTATTCCCGTATTGTTGGCGAGGTGTGTGTGTGGCCTGCGGGCTGAACCCCACAATGGAGCCTTATTCCTCCATAACAGATGAATGGGGAATGATGGATAGACATGCTACTGAAAATGACACGGAGATCGAATCCGGCTCACCGGAACACGGCTCATCACTCCGCCAGCCTCAGTCCAGCCGCTAACAGGTTAAATCCGCAGTCAGGGAAATTTGTGAATATTTATATATGTGGAGCTGTCAGAGCTGCAGAGAGATCCCCGCTCTGAGATCTCACCGTTCCCCCACCATTCGTCTCAGCAGCAAGTCACGACAAAGACAAATGTGATTCAAATCATTGTGGATATGTACTTTCCATCTATACGCCAAACCCTGGAAATATACAGCTACACCGGCCCGGGCTGAGACCCCCCCCCCAACACAATGCCCCCCCCAATAAAATACCAAACCATAATACAATGCCCCCCCAATACAATGTCCCCCCCAATAAAATATCCCCCCAATACAATCCCCTCCAATTAAATACCCCCCAATACAATGTCCCCCCAATAAAATATCCCCCCAATAAAATATCCCCCCCCAATAAAATACCCCCCCAATACAATGTTGCCCCCAATAAAATACCCCCCCAATATAATGTCCCCCCCAATAAACCCCCCTCCCAATACAATGCCCCCCCTCCTGATAATATGGCTTCTGGACATCCAATACAAACCTTCCCTATGTGTTATATCCACATCTTCTACATGCATCCCTCATATATCCATCTCTTCCATAGATATACATCCCTTATATATCTATCACTTCCATAGATATCTATCCCTCATATATCCATATCTTCCATAGATATCTATCCCTCATATATCTATCTCTTCCAAAGATATACATCCCTCATATATCCATCTCTTCCATAGATATACATTCCTCATATATCCATCTCTTCCATAGATATACATCCCTCATATATCCATCTCTTCCATAGATATACATCCCTCATATATCCCTCTCCTCCATAGATATCTATCCCTCATATATCCATCTTTTCCATAGATATCTATCCCTTATATATCCGTCTTTTCCATAGATATCTATTCCTCATATATCCATCTCTTCCATAGATATACATCCCTCATATATCCATCTCTTCCATAGATATCTATTCCTCATATATCCATCTCTTCCATAGATATACATCCCTCATATATCCATCTCTTCCATAGATATCTATCCCTTATATATCCATCTCTTCCATAGATATCTATATCTTATATATCCATCTCTTCCATAGATATCTATCCCTTATATATCCATCTCTTCCATAGATATCTATCACTTATATATCCATCTCTTCCATAGATATCTATATCTTATATATCCATCTCTTCCCTAGATATCTATCCCTTATATATCCATCTCTTCCATAGATATCTATCCCTTATATATCCATCTCTTCCATAGATATCTATATCTTATATATCCATCTCTTCCATAGATATCCATCCCTCATATATCCATCTCTTCCAAAGATATACATTCCTCATATATCCATCTGTTCATAAGATATACATTCCTAATATATCCTTCCATAGATATCTATCCCTCATATATCCATCTCTTTCATAGATAGCTATCCCTCATAGATCCATCTCTTCCATAGATATGCATCCCTCATATATATATATTTGTTCATAAGATATACATTCCTCCAATATCCATCTCTTCCATAGATATCTATCTCTTATATATCCATCACTTCCATAGATATCTATCCCTCATATATCCATCTCTTCCATAGATATCCATCCCTCATATATCCATCTCTTCCATAGATATACATTCTTCATATATCTATCTCTTCCATAGATATACATCCCTCATATATCCATCTCTTCCATAGATATCTATTCCTCATATATCCATCTCTTCCATAGATATACATCCCTCATATATCCATCTCTTCTATAGATATACATCCCTCATATATCCATCTGTTCATAAGATATACATTCCTAATATATCCATCTCTTCCATAGATATCTATCCCTCATATATCCATCTCTTCCATAGATATACATCCCTCATATATCCATCTCTTCCATAGATATCTATCCCTCATATATCCATCTCTTCCATAGATATCTATCTCTTATATATCCATCTCTTCCATAGATATACATCCCTCATATATCCATCTTTTCCGTTGATATTTATCCCTCATATATCCATATCTTCCATAGATATACATCCCTCATATATCCATCTCTTCCATAGATATACATTCCTAATATATCCATCTCTTCTATAGATATCTATCCCTCATATATCCATCTCTTCCATAGATATCTATCCCTCATATATCCATCTCTTCCATAGATATACATCCCTTATATATCCATCTCTTCCATAGATATCTATCTCTTATATATCCATCTCTTCCATAGATATACATCCCTCATATATCCATCTCTTCCATAGATATACATTCCTAATATATCCATCTCCTCCATAGATATCTATCCCTCATATATCCATCTCTCCCATAGATATCTATCCCTCATATATCCATCTCTTCCATAGATATCTATTCCTCAAATATCCATCTCTTCCATAGATATACATTCCTAATATATCCATCTCCTCCATAGATATCTATCCCTCATATATCCATCTCTTCCATAGATATCTATCTCTTATATATCCATCTCTTCCATAGATATACATCCCTCATATATCCATCTCTTCCAAAGATATACATTCCTCATATATCCATCTGTTCATAAGATATACATTCCTAATATATCCTTCCATAGATAGCTATCCCTCATAAATCCATCTCTTCCATAGATATACATCCCTCATATATATATATTTGTTCATAAGATATACATTCCTCCAATATCCATCTCTTCCATAGATATCTATCCCTCATATATCCATCACTTCCATAGATATACATCCCTTATATATCCATCACTTCCATAGATATCCATCCCTTATATATCCATCTATTCCATAGATATGCATTCTTCATATATCCATCTCTTCCATAGATATGCATTCCTCATATATCCATCTCTTCCATAGATATACATCCCTCATATATCCTTCTGTTCATAAGATATACATTCCTCATATATCTATCTCTTCCATAGATATACATCCCTCATATATCCATCTCTTCCATAGATATACATCCCTCATATATCCCTCTGTTCATAAGATATACATTCCTCATATATCTATCTCTTCCATAGATATACATCCCTCATATATCCATCTTTTCCGTTGATATTTATTCCTCATATATCCATATCTTCCATAGATATACATCCCTCATATATCCATCTCTTCCATAGATATACATTCCTAATATATCCATCTCCTCCATAGATATCTATCCCTCATATTCATCTCTTTCATAGATATCTATCCCTCATACATCCATCTCTTTCATAGATATCTATCCCTCATATATCCATCTCTTTCATAGATATCTATCTCTTATATATCCATCTCTTCCATAGATATACATCCCTCATATATCCATGTGACGGAACCGCTTGGTGCTTCCGTCCACCAACCAGCGCCTCCTGCCCTACAAACCCTTCTGAGCAGACCGAGAGCCAATACCAACCCTTTTTACCCCAATCATAGTACGCAGACTAGATGTGAGGTCAATTCCTAAGGAATGACTCTTTCTTGAACAAGAATACAGGCTTTTTATACACTTGAGAAGTAGGTCAGTCACCACATGAACAATAACCCAAATATTTACCCAAAACATCACACAATGGTTTTGAGAACTAGGTAGAGCTCATGGCCAATCCCATTATAAAGGATCCTCCAAAGGTTAGTCAAATTAGCCAATATATACTAGAAACATTAAGTTGATTGAACAACGAGCCACCTGCACACTCAGAGGTCTCATTCCAGGTCAGACTGCCCGGCCCCTACAATACTGAATACAAAGTACTGTACAATACACATTATTACAAGTATAAACACATCCCACAATAGTTTGCTAGCAGAATTACCAATGGGTCAACAGTCAAGTTCCTCCCCCCCAAACTCGCTCATCCATGTCTTTATGGACCTTGCTTTGTGCACTGGTGGGCAGTCATGTTGGAACTGTTCCCACAAAGTTGGGAGCATGAAATTGTCCAAAATGTCTTGGTATGCTGACGCCTTAAGAGTTCCCTTCATTGGAACAAAGGGACCAAGTCCAACCCCTGAAAAACAACCCCACACCATAATCCCCCCTCCACCAAATGATTTGGACCAGTGCACAAAGCAAGGTCCATAAAAACATGGATGAGCAAGTTTGGGGTGGAGGAATTTGACTGCCCCCAACCCGATAGAACACCTTTGGGATGAATTAGAGTGGAGACTGCGAGCCGGGCCTTTTTGTCCAACATCCGTGCCTGACATCACAAATGCGCTTCTGGAAAAATGGTCAAACATTCCCATAGACACACTTCTAAACCTTGTGGACAGCCTTCCCAGAAGAGTTGAAGCTGTTAGAGCTGCAAAGGGAGGGCCAACTCAATATTGAAACCTACGGATTAAGACTGGGATGTCATTAAAGTTCATGTGTGTGTAAAGGCAGGCGTCTCAATACTTTTGGTAATTTAGTGTATATCCATCTCTTCCACAGTCTCACCTCCCACGCATATCCAACTCTTCCATAGATACACCTCCAACACATATCCAACTCTTCTATAGATACACCTCCCGCACATATCCAACTCAACTATAGATACATCTCCCACACATATCCAACTCTTCCATAGCGACACCTCCCACATATATACATCTCTTCCATAAACACATATATCACATGCAGTATATCTTCTCTATGCACTCCTCCAACATATATACATCTTTTTCATAGACTCACCTCCCTCATGTATCCAACTCTTCCATAAACACACCTCCCACACATATCCAACTCTTCCAAAGACTCAACTCCCACACATATCCAACTCTTCCATAGACTCAACTCCCACACATTTCCAACTCTTCCATAGATACACCTCCCACACATATCCAACTCTTCCATAGACTCAACTCCCACACATATCCAACTCTTCCATAGACTCAACTCCCACACATATCCAACTCTTCCATAGACACATAGACACACATATCCAACTCTTCCATAGATACATCCCCCACACATATCCAACTCTTCCATAGACTCAACTCCCACACATTTCCAACTCTACCATAGATACATCCCCCACACAATTCCAACTCTTCCATAGACTCACCTCCTACACATATTCAACTCTTCCATAGACTCTCCTTCTACACTTATCCAACCCTTCTATAGATATATCCCCCACATATATCCAACACTTCCATAGATACACCTCCCACACATATCCAGCTCTTCCATAGATACACCTCCTACGCATATCCAACTCTTCTACAGACACACTTCCCACACATATCCAACTCTTCCATAGACTCAACTCCCACACATTTCCAACTCTTCCATGGATACACCTCCCACACATATCCAACTCTTCCATAGACTCAACTCCCACACATTTCCAACTCTTCCATGGATACACCTCCCACACATATCCAACTCTTCCATAGACTCAACTCCCACACATTTCCAACTCTTCCATAGACACATAGAACACATAGACACACATATCCAACTCTTCCATAGATTCAACTCCGACACATTTCCAACTCTTCCATAGATACATCCCCCACACAATTCCAACTCTTCCATAGACTCACCTCCTACACATATTCAACTCTTCCATAGACTCTCCTTCTACACTTATCCAACCCTTCTATAGATAAATTCCCCACATATATCCAACACTTCCATAGATACACCTCCCACACATATCCAACTCTACTATAGACACAACTCCCACATGCAGTATATCCTTCTCTTCTATATGCACTCCTCCAACATATATCCATCTCTTTCTTATACCCTGTACACATGATTGGTTTTGCCGTTGGAATAAACTCTGAAGGTTCCAACGGAATTTCGCTTAAGCGGTCTTGCATACACACGGTCACACCAAATTCCGACCCTCTAGAACGCGGTGACGTACAACAAGTACGACGGGACTAGAAAACAGAAGTTCAATAGCCAGTAGCCAATAGCTTCCGTCTCGTACTTGCTTCAGAGCATGCGTCGTTTTTGGTACGTCGGAACAGCATACAGACGATCGGATTTCCCGATAGTAATTTGTTCCGTCGGAAAAATATAGAACATGTTCTCTATCTAAGTCCGTCTGAAATTTTCGATAGAAAAAGTCCGATGGGCCATACACACAGTCGGAATATACGCTGAAAAGCTCCAATCGGACTCTTTCTGTCGGAAATTCCGCTCGTGTGTACGCGCCATTAGACTTATCTCCCAAATGTATATTGATCGATTCTAAAGACTCACCTCCCCTATATATTGATCTTTGCCAGGGGTAGGCAAATGTCAGCCCTCCAGCTGTGGTGGAAGTCCCATGAGGCATTCCAAGACTCCGACAGGCCTCAACCATGACTCCTAAACGAGGAGTGATCGTATTCCCGTAACAGCCGAAGGGCAGAGAATCGCCTACCCCTGACCTATTCTATAGACACACCCCTCCTGTATATTAATCTATTATACGGGCACACTTCCTATACACTCACCGGACACTTTTTTAGGTCCCCCTTGCTAGTATCGGGTTGGACCCCCTTTTGCCTTCATTCTTAGTAGCATAGATTCAACAAGGTGTTGAAAACGTTCCTCAGAGATTTTGCTCCATAGTGACATGATATCATCAGGCAGTTGCTGCAGATTTGTCGGCTGCACATCCATGGTGCCAATCTCCCCTTCCACCACATCCCAAAGGTGCTCTATTGGATGAGATGTGGTGAGTGTGGAGGCCATTGGAGGACAGGGACCTCATTGTCCAGTGGTGAGATGATTGGAGCTTTGTGACATGGTGCATTATCCTGCTGGAAGGAGCCATCAGAAGATGGGGACACTGTAGTCATAAAGGGATGGACATGGTCAGCAACAATACTCAGGTAGGCCGTGGTGATTAATCGATGATCAATTGGTACTAAGGGGCCCAAAGTGTGCCAAGAAAATATCCCGTCCACCATTACACCCCCACCACCAGCCTGAACCGGTGATAGGATGGATCCATGTGCCAAATTCTGACCCGACCATCTGAATGTTGCAGCTGAAATCCAGACTCATCAGACCAGGCAACATTTTTCCAATCTTCTATTGTCTAATTTTGGTGATCCTGTGTGAGTTGTAGCCTCAGTTTCCTGTTCTTAGCTGACAGGAGTGGCACCCGGTGTGGTCTTCTGCTGCTGTTCCCCAACTTCTTCAAGGTTGGATGTGTTGTGCGTTCAGAGATGGTATTCTGCATCCATTGGGTGTAACGAGAGGCTATTTGAATTACTGTTGCCTTTCTATCATCTGGAACCAATCTGCCCATTCTCCTCTGACCTCTAACATCAACAAGGCATTTTTCTCCACACAACTGCCGCTCACTGGATATTTTCTCTTTTCCCCCACCATTCTCTGTAATTCAGAGAGATGGTTGTGCGTGAAAATCCCAGTAGATCAGCAGTTTTCGAAATGCTCAGACCAGCCCGTCTGCCACCAACAACCATGCCACGTTCAAAGCCCCTTCCTTCCCCATTCTGATGCTCAGTTTGGTCTTCAGCAAGTTGTCTTCACCACGTCTAGGTGCCTAAGTGCTTTAAGTTGCTGCCGTGTGATTGGCTGATTAGCAATTTGTGTTACTGAGCATTTGATGTAAGAAAGTGGGCAGCCAATGTATATCCATCTATTCTCAGGGCACCCCTCCCCTATTACCCGAGCCCTTTCCCCAACACATACATACAAGCACTTCCCATACACAATGCGATAGACGCCCCCCCCACCCCCCACCCTACATGCAGATTGTTATGTGAGGCTGCAGCGAGCGGAGAATGTTTTATTTATTAGAAACAAGCGCATTGAGCCGTAACTGGGATAGAAAAGCACTCAATACTACATTTCTGACACGCATTAAATCTTATTATCTGCAGATTATAGAGACAGAACAGCACAAGCGCTGCCACCGAATAACTGCATGAATTCTAAACGCATCACCTAATGATAAGTAATAGGTACCAATGTTCAGAAGTGTTCGTTGTTACATCGATCTCTGCACTATACATATCACAGCAAAATATACTGTATAGAGAATGGAGGGATAGGAACATTTCTGGCAGCCCACCACTGTTCTCTCCCCTTAGAGCCCGTTCATACCGGTGCAATGTATCACGCGGTGTGCGTCTTTATTAAAAAAACACAAATCGTGTTTTTAATGCGCTGCATCGAAATTGAATACAATGCATAATGCGTTTTGCCTGCGATTTGCACCCCCGATCACTGGGGGGGGGGAAATTGACAGTGCGGTGCTATTTTAGTGCGTTTCCATTGGGTATAATGGAAGTGCATTTTTGGTGCGTTTTAAAAATACAGCAAGCAGGACTTTATAAAAACGCATTGCACTATCAAAAATAAATGCAGCGTACAGATGTGAACCGTTACATAGGATTTAACTATTTGCCACCCGCCTACACTAATTATACTGCGGGGCGAGCAGCACCGCCCCACCGGACCACGGACCTGTATGTCGGCTGGAAGCTCCCGGGTTTCCAGGCCTGCTGCTGACCGTGCCGTGTCCAACCCTTAGTACAGTAAATAGGCGTGTGCCGGGTGTGCCTGGGCACACCCTAATCACCATATGTGGCTCAGATTCCCCTTGTTTAGATCCCTGGTATTTCACCAAAGTCCCCTAACAGGGCTCCTACAAATATTCTAAAAAAAATAATTACAACAAAACTGTAAAAAATAGTGAAAAAGAAAATAATAAAAAAACAAAAATGTCCGACCGTCCACTGCTGACACCAATCTCTGCTCCACTGACACCATCCACTGCTCCGCTGACACCGTCCACTGCTCTACTGACACCGTCCACTGCCCTACTGACACCGTCCACTGCTCTACTGACACCATCCACTGCTCTACTGACACCATCCACTGCTCTACTGACACCGTCCACTGCCCTACTGACACCATCCACTGCTCTACTGACACCGTCCACTGCCCTACTGACACCGTCCACTGCTCTACTGACACCGTCCACTGCCCTACTGACACCATCCACTGCTCTACTGACACCGTCCACTGCCCTACTGACACCATCCACTGCTCTACTGACACCATCCACTGCTCTACTGACACCGTCCACTGCCCTGCTGACACCATCCACTGCTCTGCTGACACCATCCACTGCTCTACTGACACCATCCACTGCTCTACTGACACCATCCACTGCTCTAGTGACACCGTCCACTGCTCTGCTGACACCATCCACTGCTCTACTGACACCATCCACTGCTCTACTGACACCGTCCACTGCTCTGCTGACACCGTCCACTGCTCTGCTGACACCGTCCTCTGCTCTGCTGACACCATCCACTGCTCTACTGACACCGTCCTCTGCTCTACTGACACCGTCCTCTGCTCTACTGACACCGTCCACCGATCTACTGATACCATCCACTGCTCTACTGACACCGTCCTCTGCCCTACTGACACCGTCCACTGCCCTGACACCGTCCACTGCTCTACTGACACCATTCACTGTCCTACTGACACCATCCTCTGCTCTACTGACACCGTCCACTGCTCTACTGACACCATTCACTGCTCTACTGACACCGTCCACTGCTCTACTGACACCGTCCACTGCTCTACTGACACCGTCCACTGCTCTACTGACACCGTCCACTGCTCTACTGACACCGTCCACTGATCTACTGACACCGTCCACCGATCTACTGACACCGTCCACTGCTCTACTGACACCGTCCACTGCTCTACTGACACCGTCCACTGCCCTACTGACACCATCCACTGCTCTACTGACACCGTCCACTGCTCTACTGACACCGTCCACTGCTCTACTGACACCGTCCACCGATCTACTGATACCATCCACTGCTCTACTGACACCGTCAACTGCCCTGACACCGTCCACTGCTCTACTGACACCATTCACTGTCCTACTGACACCATCCTCTGCTCTACTGACACCGTCCACTGCTCTACTGACACCATCCACTGCTCTACTGACACCGTCCACTGCTCTACTGACACCGTCCACTGCTCTACTGACACCGTCCACCACTCTACTGACACCGTCCACCGATCTACTGACACCGTCCACCGATCTACTGACACCGTCCACCGCTCTACTGACACCGTCCACTGCCCTACTGACACCATCCACTGCTCTACTGACACCGTCCACTGCTCTACTGACACCGTCCACTGCTCTACTGACACCGTCCACTGCTCTACTGACACCGTCCACTGTCCTACTGACACCGTCCACTGTCCTACTGACACCGTCCACTGTCCTACTGACACCGTCCACTGCCCTACTGACACCGTCCACTGCTCTACTGACACCGTCCACTGCTCTCCTGACACCATCCTCTGCTCTACTGACACCATCCACTGCCCTACTGACACCGTCCACTGCCCTACTGACACCGTCCACTGTCCTACTGACACCGTCCTCTGCCCTACTGACACCGTCCACTGCCCTACTGACACCGTCCACTGCCCTACTGACACCGTCCTCTGCCCTACTGACACCGTCCACTGCTCTACTGACACCATCCACTGCTCTACTGACACTGTCCACTGCCCTACTGACACCATCCACTGCTCTACTGACACCATCCTCTGCCCTACTGACACCGTCCACTGTCCTACTGACACCGTCCACTGCCCTACTGACACCGTCCACTGCCCTACTGACACCGTCCACTGCCCTACTGACACCGTCCACTGCCCTACTGACACCGTCCACTGCCCTACTGACACCGTCCACTGTCCTACTGACACCGTCCTCTGCCCTACTGACACCATCCACTGCTCTACTGACACCGTCCACTGCTCTACTGACACCGTCCACCACTCTACTGACACCGTCCACCGATCTACTGACACCGTCCACCGATCTACTGACACCGTCCACCGCTCTACTGACACCGTCCACTGCCCTACTGACACCATCCACTGCTCTACTGACACCGTCCACTGCTCTACTGACACCGTCCACTGCTCTACTGACACCGTCCACTGCCCTACTGACACCATCCACTGCTCTACTGACACCGTCCACTGCTCTACTGACACCGTCCACTGCTCTACTGACACCGTCCACTGTCCTACTGACACCGTCCACTGTCCTACTGACACCGTCCTCTGCCCTACTGACACCGTCCACTGCCCTACTGACACCGTCCACTGCCCTACTGACACCGTCCTCTGCCCTACTGACACCGTCCACTGCTCTACTGACACCATCCACTGCTCTACTGACACTGTCCACTGCCCTACTGACACCATCCACTGCTCTACTGACACCGTCCACTGCTCTACTGACACCGTCCACTGCCCTGACACCGTCCACTGCTCTACTGACACCATTCACTTTCCTACTGACACCGTCCTCTGCTCTACTGACACCGTCCACTGCTCTACTGACACCGTCCACTGCTCTCCTGACACCATCCTCTGCTCTACTGACACCATCCACTGCCCTACTGACACCGTCCACTGCCCTACTGACACCGTCCACTGTCCTACTGACACCGTCCTCTGCCCTACTGACACCGTCCACTGCCCTACTGACACCGTCCACTGCCCTACTGACACCGTCCTCTGCCCTACTGACACCGTCCACTGCTCTACTGACACCATCCACTGCTCTACTGACACTGTCCACTGCCCTACTGACACCATCCACTGCTCTACTGACACCGTCCTCTGCCCTACTGACACCGTCCACTGTCCTACTGACACCGTCCACTGCCCTACTGACACCGTCCACTGCCCTACTGACACCGTCCACTGCCCTACTGACACCGTCCACTGTCCTACTGACACCGTCCTCTGCCCTACTGACACCGTCCACTGCCCTACTGACACCGTCCACTGCCCTACTGACACCGTCCTCTGCCCTACTGACACCGTCCACTGCTCTACTGACACCATCCACTGCTCTACTGACACTGTCCACTGCCCTACTGACACCATCCACTGCTCTACTGACACCGTCCACTGCTCTACTGACACCGTCCACTGCCCTGACACCGTCCACTGCTCTACTGACACCATTCACTTTCCTACTGACACCGTCCTCTGCTCTACTGACACCGTCCTCTGCTCTACTGACACCATCCACTGCTCTACTGACACCGTCCACTGCTCTACTGACACCATTCACTTTCCTACTGACACCGTCCTCTGCTCTACTGACACCGTCCTCTGCTCTACTGACACCGTCCATTGCTCTACTGACACCATCCACTGCTCTACTGACACCGTCCTCTGTTCTACTGGCACCGACTAGGTCCACCTTGCTAGTAACGGGTTGCCTTCATTCTACGTGGCATAGATACAACAAGGTGTAGATTTTGCTCTATAGTGACATGATAACATCACGCAGTTGCAGCAGATTTGTCGGCTGCACATCCATGATGCCAATCTCCCATTCCACCACATCCCAAAGGTGCTCTATTGGATGAGATGTGGTGAGTGTGGAGGCCATTGGAGTACAGGCACCTCATTGTCCAGTGGTGAGATGATTGGAGCTTTGTGACATGGTGCATTATCCTGCTGGGAGGAGCCATCAGAAGATGGGGACACTGTAGTCATAAAGGGATGGACATGGTCAGCAACAATACTCAGGTAGGCCGTGGTGTATAAACCATAATCAATTGGTACTAAGGGGCCCAAAGTGTGCCAAGAAAATATCCCCCCCACCATTACACCCCCCACCACCAGCCTGAACCGGTGATACAAGGCAGGATGGATCCATGCGCCAAATTCTGACCCCACCATCTAAATGTCGCAACTGAAATCCAGACTCATCAGACCAGGCAACGTTTTTCCAATCTTCTATTGTCCAATTTTGTCGAATTGTAGCCTCAGTTTCCTTTTCTTAGCCAACAGGAGTGGCACCCGGTGTGGTCTTCTGCTGCTGTAGCCCATCTGCTTCAAGGTTGGATGTGTTGTGCGTTCAGAGATGGTCTTCTGCATACCTTGGGTGTAACGAGAGGTTATTTGAGTTATTGCTGTCTTTCTATCATCTGGAACCGGTCTGCCCATTCTCCTCTGACATCAACAAGGCATTTTCCTCCACATAACTGCCGCTTACTGGATATTTTCTCTTTTTTTCCCACCAATCTCTGTAAACCCAGAGAGATGGTTGTGTGTGAAAATCCCATAAATCCTCAGACCGGCCCGTCTGCCACCAACAACCAGGCCACGTTCAAAGTCACTTCAATCCCCTTTCTTCCCCATTCTAAAGCTCGGTTTGAATTTCAGAAAGTCGTCTTCACCACGTCTAGATGCCTAAATGCATTGAGTTCCTGCCATGTGATCGGTTGATTAGCAATTTGTGTTACCGAGCAATTGAACAGGCGTTCCTAATAAAGTGGCCGGTGAGTGTACTTACCCGTGTTACTCCACATACTATGAGATATCGGGGATGATTTACGAAGACTGGAGAGTGCAAAGTCTGGTAGCCAATCAGCTTCTAACTTCAGCTTGTTCAGTGAAGCTTTGACGATAAATCCTGGAAGCTGATTGGCTCCCATGCACAGCTGCACCAGATTTTGCACTCTCCGGTTTTAGTCAATCAGCCCCCAATGTCTGTTCTAATAAGTAGAGCAAAGTGTAAGTGTTTTGAGGGTTAATGACAACGCATGTTACATGGACTCCCCTCCTCTCTCTTATATACACACATTATGTATCTAACCTTCTCCATCTCTTATCTCCGATATCTCCGAGTCCTCCCAGATGTAGATCTATAGATCTGTGTATGGGTGATGGCGGCCATTGCCAGCAATGTGTGTGTCGGCACAGAGTTCCCGGCTAATCTATGGGGGGAATCCAATACAATTAATCACATCCAGACACTCAAGCAAAATAGGTCAGAAGAGGAGCCGGTGACACAGCTGTGCGCCATGTATTATTCAGTGGGCACCAATATGTGTATGGGGGGGGGGGGGGGCACGTTACCAACCGAATATTACTAAATAATGTGCATCACCAACCCTGTCCCTGCAATTCTTACCTCCCTGTGCCTCATACCTCCTCCCACCCTGCCCCCTGTGCCTCATACCCCCTCTCACCCTGCCCTTGTGCCTCGTACCCCCTCTCACCCTGCCCCCTGTGCCTCATACCTCCTCTCACCCTGCCCCCTGTGCCCCATACCTCCTCTCACCCTGCCCCCTGTGCCCCATACCTCCTCCCACCCGACCCCCTGTGCCTCATACCTCCTCTCACCCTGCCCCCTGTGCCCCATACCTCCTCCCACCCTGCCCCCTGTGCCTCATACCTCCTCTCACCCTGCCCCCTGTGCCCCATACCTCCTCCCACCCTGCCCCCTGTGCCCCATACCTCCTTTCACCCTGCCCCCTGTGCCCCATACCTCCTCCCACCCTGCCCCCTGTGCCTCATACCTACTCTACCTCCTCCCACCCTGCCCCCTGTGCCTCATACCTCCTCCCACCCTGCCCCCTGTGTCTCATACCTCCTCCCACCCTGCCCCCTGTGCCTCATACCTCCTCTCACCCTGCCCCCTGTGCCTCATACCTCTCTCACCTTGCCCCCTGTGCCTCATACCCCCTCTCACCCTGCCCCCTGTGCCTCATACCTCCTCTCATCCTGCCCCCTGTGCCTCATACCTCCTCTCACCCTGTCCCCTGTGCCTCATACCTCCTCTCACCCTGCCCCCTGTGCCTCATACCCCCTCTCACCCTGCCCCCTGTGCCTCATACCTCCTCTCACCCTGTCCACTGTGCCTCATACCTCCTCTCACCCTGCCCTCTGTGCCTCATATCCCCTCTTACCCTGCCCCTTGTGCCTCATACCTCCTCTTACACTGCCCCCTGTGCCTCATACCTCCTCTCACCCTGCCCCCTGTGCCTCATACCCCCTCTCACCCTGTCCCCTGTGCCTCATACCTCCTCCCACCCTGCCCCCTGTGCCTAATACCCCCTCTCACCCTAACCCCTGTGCGTCATACCTCTTCTCACCCTGCCCCCTGTGCCTCATACCTCTTCTCACCCTGCCCCCTGTGCCTCAAAACTCCTCCCACCCTTCCCCCTGTGCATCATACCTCTTCTCACCCTGCCCCCTGTGCCTCATACCTCTTCTCACCCTGCCCCCCTGTGCCTCATACCTCCTCTCACCCTTCCCCCCGTGCCTCATACCTCCTCTCACCCTGCCCCTCGTGCCTCATATCCCCTCCCATCCTGCCCCCGTGCCTCATACCTCCTCTCACCCTGCCCCCCGTGCCTCATACCTCCTCTCACCCTACCCCCCGTGCCTCATACCTCCTCTCACCCTGCCCCCGTGCCTCATACCTCTTCTCACCCTGCCCCCCCGTGCCTCATACCCCCTCTGACTCTGCCCCCGTGCCTCATACCTCCTCTCACCCTGCCCCCTGTGCCTCATACCTCCTCTCACCCTTCCCCTGTGCCTCATACCTCTTCTCACCCTGCCCCCCATGCCCCATACCCCCTCCCACCCTGCCCCCGTGCCTCATACCTCCTCTCACCCTGCCCCCCGTGCCTCATACCTCCTCTCACCCTGCGCCCCGTGCCTCATACCTCCTCTCACCCTGCCCCCGTGCCTCATACCTCTTCTCACCCTACCCCCCGTGCCTCATACACCCTCTCACTCTGCCCCCTGTGCCTCATACCTCCTCTCACCCTGCCCCCTGTGCCTCATACCTCCTCACCCTGCCCCCCGTGCCTCATACCTCCTCTCACCCTGCCCCCCGTGCCTCATACCTCCTCACCCTGCCCCTTGTGCCTCATACCTCCTCTCACCCTGCCCCCTGTGCCCCGGGATGAGTAAGAAGGACCCCAGGCTCAGAGGGAAGGGCCCCCGGGATTGGGAGAAGGGTTCTGGGCTTGAAGGGAAAGGCCCAAAGACCAGAAGAAAGCCCCAGGACTGATGGAAAGGGCCTGGGATCAGTGGGAAGGGCCCCCAGGACCAGACGGAAGTGCACCAGGACCGATAAAAAGGGCCCCAGGAACAGCGGGAAGGGCCCCGGGCTCAGAGGCAAGGGTCCCTGGCTTGGAAGAATGGTTCTGGGCTTGGAGGGGAGGGCCCCCAGGACCAGAAGACAGTGCCCCAGGACCGATGGAAAGGGCCCCGGGCTCAGAGGCAAAGGCCCCGGGCTTGGGAGAAGGGCCCTAGGCTCAGAGGGAAGGGCCCCCTGGGCTTGGGAGAAGGGTTCCCTGGGCTTGAGAGAAGGGCCCTGGGATCAGAAGAAAGTGCCCCAGGACCGATTGAAAGGGCCCTGGGATCAGTGGGAAGGGCCCCGGGCTTAGAGGGAAGGGCCCCAGGACCAGAAGAAAGTCCCTCAGGACCGATGGACAGGGCCCCAGGATCAGTGGGAAGGGACCCAGGCTTGGGAGAAGGGTTCTGGGCTCTGAGGGAAAGGCCAAAGGACCAGAAAAAGTGCCCCAGGACTGATGGAAAGGGCCCTGGGATCAGTGGGAAGAGCCCCAAGCTCAGAGGGAAGGGCTCCAGGCTTGGGAGAAGGGTTCTGGGCTCGGAGGGAAGGGCCGCTAGGACCAGAAGACAGTGATCCAGGACTGATGGCAAGGGCCCTGGGATCAGTGGGAAGGGCCCCAAGCTCAGAGGTAAAGGCCCCAGGCTTGGGAGAAGGGTTCTAGGCTCAGAGGGAAGGGCCCCAGGACCAGAAGAAAGTGCCCCAGGACCGATGGAAAGGGCCCCGGCGGTCAGCGGGGACCATCATGGTAGAGGAGCAGGACTTTGCTTCCTCATGTCAGACCCATCACCAGAATGGCTGGTGATCTGATGAACCATTGAATAGTGAACTGGTGGGGGGAATGACCAATAGGCATCAGAAGTGGAAGAGCCACAGATCCACAACCTGTTGCACAGAAGGTGGTAGGAGTCAGAAGGCAGCAGGGAAGGTGGGGAAAGCACAGATTCACCAAATAAATGAAGCAGGGAGATCCTTGTGCTGCAGGTCCTCAGGTACAGCTTCCTCTACGGCAGGTCCTCAGAGAAACAATAAGCAGCACAATGGTGACATTGTCAAGTGTCACCACAGATTTCCATAAAAAAATCCCTCCAAATCTTGTTATAATAGCAGTTGTCAGAGCCAGGAATAGGCGATCTGCCTTTGATGATATCACACTGCAGATATGCAGCTATAAGGCTTAAGGGACTGCAGTGCCCAGGCAATGTCACATGTCTGGTGGTGCACTGCAACTGTTCAGGAGGAATTCAAGGCAAGAGGTACTGTAGATTGTTAGAGATATTGCTTAAAGCTCATCTTCAGGGAAAAAAATGAAATTGAAATAGTGCATTGTGCATCAATCACCTTAGTCCTCAGTCTTGATTCCCAGCACCTCTTCCTAAGCCATCCTGCAGTGTAATGGATCAAAGACACAGTTTCCTCTATGAGCAAACTAATTATCCTGTCCTGGGGACCAGACATGTTTCCCTGCTCGTTATCTTCTTGGGCACTGGTCCCAATTAAGTAAAATGGACATTTGAATCGTTTTTTGTTTTTTTTCAGACCAGCAGTTAGTTAGAGATGGGTGGGGTGGGAGGAGAATTGCTAATATCCTGCAGTTGGGTTTTAACTTTTAGCCTTATTAGATGCTCTACATAGGATAGTTAATCTTCACTCTTTGAGGTCAGTTTGAAGGGTTAAGTTTGGGATTGTGTTAGATAAAGTCAGGGTTATGGTATTACTGAACTAAGGGCAATTACCATACTTGAAATGGTGCTCCCTGTTGAAGTCTATGGGGTCCTTATTGCTTAGGTCATGGTGTGTGTGTGGTATGTTTCCACAGTTTTCTTCCCTCCCTGCCAACTTTTGAACAATCGATACCTACACATTCCATGGTGACTAGATGAAGGCATTGGTGCTGCCTGTATGGAGATAAATGCTGGGATATCTTCCTGACACTCATCGGAACTGAAGAAGTGGCTTAAGGAAGCTATGAAACATCTTCAACATTACAGAACAAGTCCAATTGAATGTGACTAACTACTATTAGATATTTAGCGGCCTAGATAATTAGGAACCTTCACAGACAACCTTGTTGTTCTTGAAAAATCAACATATACCTTGATGGTGATTGGATGAAGATGTCACTGCTGTGTGGATATAAATGTTGGGGTATGTTCCTGGCACTCATTTGAACTGAAGAAATGGCTTGGAGAAGCTACCAAACGTCTTCAACATTAAAGAACAAGTCCAGTTGAATGTGGCTAATTTCTATCAGATATATAATATGATCTGGATAACTGGGAACCTTCACAGACAACCCTGTTGTTCTTGGACAATCGACATCTACCGAGACACAGTCCATGAAGATGTCGGTGCTGTGTGGATATAAATGTTGGGGTATGTTCCTGGAACTCATTTGAACTGAAGAAATGGCTTGGAGAAGCTACCAAACCTCTTCAACATTACGGAACAAGTCCAGTTGAATGTGGCTAACTACTATCAGATATATAATATGATCTGGATAACTGGGAACCTTCACAGACAACCCTGTTGTTCTTGGACAATCGACATCTACCGAGACACAGTCCATGAAGATGTCGGTGCTGTGTGGATATAAATGTTGGGGTATGTTCCTGGGACTCATTAGAACTGAAGAAGTGGCTTGGAGCAGCTACTAAACGTCTTCAACATTACAGAACGAGTTAAGTTGAAGGTGACAAATTATTAGCTTCTTTTGAGGTTGGGGTGGATCACTACATATCTAGCGGCTTTCACTGCCTTATTAAAATAGGAAACATATTTATCAGTAGAATCTACCTGAAGAAAACTTCAAGACAGACATTAGCACAGACTTAACTAAGCGGGTGTGTCCTGACCTTCCCACTACAATAGTGATCGCCAAACTGCAGGCTAAATGTGGCCCTTTGCTTACCTTTATCCGATCCTCGGGGGAACGTTCTTCCCACCGATATGAAGCACTATTCCTCCCATTGACACCAACGATAGGGCACTATTCCTACCATTAACACCAATGATGAGGCACTATTCCTCCCATTGAAACCAATGATGGGGCACTATTCCTCCCCCTGACACCAATGAGGGGCATTATTCTTCCCATTGACACCAAGGATGAGGCAATATTCCTCCCGATGACACCAATGATGGGGCACTATTCTTCCCTTTGACACGAACGATGGGGCAGTATTCCTCCCACTGATACCAGTGATGGTGCATTATTCCTTTCCTCCCAATGACACCAATAATTGGGCACTATTCTTTCCACTGTTACCAATGATGAAGCACTGTTCTTTACACTGACAGCAGCGATGGGGCACTATTCCCCCCCCTAATAAAAACGAATGGGCACTATTCCTGCTATAAATACTAATGATGGGGCACTATCCTCCACCTACTGGGCACAGGCGCTACATCATTTTGTTAGTCCATTGAAGACCAAACCAGAGACATTCCTACTGACACTGGGGCATTTTCTATTCCCACTGGCCACAGTCTGGCCCACCTAAAGTCTGAAGGACAGTAAACTTGCCCTGTGTTTAGAAAGTTTGGAGACCCCTGCACTACATGTATGCTAGCCAGAAGATAACATAGAAGAACGCCCACGGGGGTCTGATCAACACTGGCCACACCCATTCAGAGTTATAGCCCCACCCCTCTGCTGCCCGCATATGAGCATTCCATAAGCACAATTGGCTGTTATATGCATAGTGTTTGGGAAAGGCCAACCCTGAGCTTGTTGTCCAGAATATCATGCAAAAATGACTACTGGTTGTGCTTTTCTATCACCAACATTGCCCATTACACTACAAACCTGAGGGAGGATCAGGGGGTGACTATGTAATGAGAAAACCCATAGCAACACAGGTTAGCTTGGCCTATGTATGGATAGTGTGCTTTATTAAATAAAGGTTGCTTCAGTTCCTACGCAATCGAAAATTACTGAGCAAACATTGTTTTAAGTCTTGTTGAATTAACGCAACCAGTTTAAGCCTAATCAGGCATTGCAGAGGAAGAGAGGATGGCTGGTGACCCAGATTCGCACAATTGTGTATTTGTAAAGAAATCTTTCCACAAATATGCCTATTGCTCAGAGGCTTTAATGTACCTGACCATTGTAGGTCCAGAATGATGCCTTTTCACGTTTAATAGCAGAAAAACCTCACAGGGACCACATAGAGAATAGATACATTACTGCAGCCCAGGGATTGACACAGTTTATGTTCATGAAGTTTCTAAATCAGTTAATTATATGTCATTGTTTCTAATTTTTATAGACTTGGATTGGTGCAAAACAGGATGGCTTTGGTTACCTCTTCTAGGAAGGAGACTAAAGCCTCATACACACGATCGGATTTTTGTCCGAAGGCGCGTGCCTGGATTTTGTCTTGCATACAAACGGCAAGGAATTGTCGGCCAACAAACACGAACTTAGTGATGTACTATGTGGTTTTTCAGCTCTTTAGCGCCACCCTTTGGGCTCCTTCTGCTAATTTCGTGTTAGTAGAGGTTTGGTGAGTGTTGGTTCTCGTTTTTCATTTCAAGCTTTTTATTTAGCGCTTTTCAGTTTGCGCTTTTCATTTCGTGCTTTTCAGTTGGTTTCTGAACGGCCGTTCATTAACCAAACATGTTGCGGAATCGGAGGAGATAACGTGTTATTTATTATTGGCCTTGGAGTTATTGCTTTGACCCAAGTCCAGTCCAGTAACAGGAGGAGGAGGAGTTCTTGGACCAAAAATTGGTTACTTTATTATTTGTGACCAATTATGTCATATGCCTTTGCTGCGGGAGCTCCAGGAGAATAATCCGGATGATTTTCGGAATTATCTCCGGATGACGGACCCCTGCTTTCACCAACTCTTGGCATTGGTGACCCCCCTATATTAAGAAGCAGGACACATGCCTGAGGCTTTTATTTTATTTTTTGGTTGAATAATAATGATTTGATTTGTTATATTTTCTATATTTTTGGATGCATAGAATGCACTTTTTGGTTAAGTTCTATTGGCAGATATCATGTCTAATGTTATTTGTTTTCTTTTTTTAATGCACAAAAAAAAAATTGTGTAGAATAATACTTGGCTATGTGTTTTACTTCAAATGACAGTTTTGGAGTAGGAAGTTACATTTAAAAAAATACAATATAAAATTGACAAGGGACACCAACATAATTGTATCTTTGATCTTAAAAACTACGGGATAATGGCGTTGTGGTAACTTGCCCAAAAAAAAAAAAAAAAAAAAAAACCATAATAACATTATTCTTGATATCACTAGAAAAAAAAAGCCTTTGAAAATTCATTTGCAATAACTCCATCAGTATCACCAGCAAAGCAGCTTCATTATTATCCCATTAAAGAAGAAGAGAATTGTGCGCTGCATTTCGACATTTCATAATTTGCCGCGTCATGAAAGTTAATTCTCCATTACGAACGCTACTTTACAAGAACGGCCGCTTCCGGCTCGTCCTTGCTTACGATCATGCGGGTTTGTACTTTGGACTTTTGTCCGACGGACTTGTGTACACGCGCTCGGAAAATCTGACAACGATTATCTGATGGAGCCTACAAATGGTTGGATTTTCCGTCAACAGCCTGACATCACACAATTCCCGTCGGAAAATCTGATCGTGTGTACAAGGCTTTAGGCCTTCACCGAGTAAATGCAGACCTATAATTTAAAGCTGTAGTAAACCAGCAGATGAGAATACTTGGCTACTGTGGTACTAAGCAAACTAACCTAGTATCTGCAGCACAGGTCAAGGACAGCATAAGCCTTAAACCATATAAACAATGGAGGGTTGGGGGGTAGATGGTCTGAAGGGTAGCCCCAACCCTTCTTATCATTGTGTAATGGTCAGGCAATGCACTGACGCCTTTGCAGCCATTAAGCTATATGCTGGGTGCTCAGTGTGCTCCTGCACCTTTAAGAAGGGGTGTGGCTCCCCTTCAGACTAAACCCCTGAATTTAACGCATATTGTTAGACTGGCTAATTCGGATGTCTGTGAGCTGGTCGATAAGTACCGGTAAGCTTGTTTTTTTTCCTGGGATTTATCCTTGGCCTTGTTTGTATCTTCAAAGGTATCTTCAGAGGTATCGTCAAAGGGATCTTCAGATCATCAAAGGGATCTTCAAAGGGGCCTTCAGAGGGATCTTCAGAGCTTTTGTCAGAGGGATCTTAAGAAGGATCCTTAGAGAGATCTTCAGTGGGTCACTGACTATTGGGAATGAGGGATAGTGCAGAGATTTCTGAAAGACTGGTTGTAAAATGATTATGAGCATTAAAGGAATGACCATAAAACATCAAACATTTGGTTTATAACGTACCTGTTCTTGACCTGTTCCCTTCCCTATTAAGCCTTTATATTTTTATCTTGAAGACTCATTCCCATTTTTTTGACACCTAAACTAAATCTGTCAAACTTTATTATTCTCTTAGCCGGTCCTTGAATGCCCCATAGGGTCACCTGTAGCACATGGTTTTCCAGACGCAAATAGACACCTGTGACCTTTTGTAGTGGTTTGATTAACATTTCAAGAGACCTAGGTAAGTAGCATTGCTCTGGTAATGAACATGCACATGTATACTTTAAAGCTGTTATGTATTTAAATTTAAGAATTATGTATGTGCTATATGATCCTAGATTAACCATTGATGTAATTATTATATGTATATGTTTTTTTTCAATAGAAGGCTTGTACCTTTAATTGGACAGCATCCCCTGAAGAAGCCCAAGATATGGGCGAAACATGTTGGGAACTCCATCCATTAGTGCTGTATCCACAAAATCTTGTTGACTTGTACTTGCCAATTGTTATGTTTTAACAATTTTTTATTTTTCTCTTTAAAATAAAAAAATCTATTAAAGCACTATATTTGATACTATTTCAATTTATTTTGCACCTTAAAAATCCCAATCCCTCCTCTTACATATAACTAATTAAGGGATGTGGTGCTAATATCAAGCTCAAGTCCTTTTTTCTTGATCTAACATTAATTTTCCTGATATCAGAAGTAATAACAGGAACAATAATAACAGAGAAGAGCTTCCTCCTCACAATCATGAGACGGGATCTAAATATATCTCTATTACGCAGAGGGAATCTCCTCTTGGAATAACCAATAACAGATAATCAGATTACGTTTCCATTATGCTTTTATCTTGCTGTGTCAGTACCCCGTCCTGTACTCTTCATTATGTACACACTTACAGGAAGAACACTCAGGAGCATATTTAAAAAATTGAAAATGGCAGCAAAAGCACAATCGTTCCCTACTGTGATCAATAAAGTGTCATCTTTCATGTTCATATGGGTGTTGGATGGACAATTTCCAACTACGCCATGTGAAAACTTTCATTGGACGAGGCATGCCAGGAAAAAAAAACTCAGTGGACATAGGGGTTTATTTATTAAAGCTGGAGAGTACAAAATCTGGTTCAGCTGTGCATGGTAGCCAATCGGCTTCTAACTTCAGCTTGTTCAATTAAGCCTTGACAAAATAAACTGGAAGCTGATTGGTTTCTATGCAGAGCTGCACCAGATTTTGCACTCTCCAGTTTTAGTAAATCAACCCCATACTGTATATGGCCTAAGCACTGCTGGTACGACACAAAACCTTACCAAGGTAACACTAGTATGTGTGCTGATACCCTCTGTTTCCAAAAATGCCCCTTTAAATATGTGTCTGAACAGGGCCTTGTAATAAAGAAATAGAAACCAGGGATCTGCCAGATCACCATAGACAACATCTCTGACTTTATTCTCATTTTCTCCTATTCTTTAATGAACATGCCCCTTGCAAGGGGGTGATATACGGTGATTAATAGCACCACATGACACTGGATATAAAGCCTTATCTGCCTTTCTGGTCCTCTGTGTGATATTTTAGCACTCACCCCTGAAGGGGCCACTGGAAGTGGACAGGTTCTCCCTAGATAGGCCACCAGATTCACAAGCTCAGCCCCAAGCACACCGACAATTACAGCTCAGTCTAGAGAATGTCTTTTTAGGATTTATTGCAGAAGAACTTAACAGGAAGATGGGGTTCCGGGTCATGGGGTACGCCAAACCAGTTAGTGGTAACAACAAGAGGACAAACTTCTCTCTAGTCCCTCAATAGCAGGTTCTTTGGAGGTAGCAAAGAATAGTCGGTAGACCTAGGGCCCCACAGCTGCAGAACATAGGGCAATCTCTGGCCACCGATCACCTTTCTGATTTGTACAACTATCAGTCCCCAGTAAGATCTTTACTCACAGTGTCCCAGGAGCTGCCTGCCACCGAACTTCCAAAGGTAGATCCACAGATCCACAAAGTCCTTCTCCAGAGCGGGACTCAGTGTCCTTCAGCAAGTGCACTTCTTCAGCAATTCTCCTCAGGGCTTCAGCCCAGCACCCGTTGAGGCCCAAACAGTAGTCTCTTATCTTAGTCATCCTTCTGCTAGGGGCAGTAGCCCCAGGAGTCCTGAAACCCTCCCTGATGGGGAAAAAACAAGCTGCCCAGGCCTCCTATCTAATTATCACCTCCTCAGCCACCTTCTGGATGCCCCCTCTTAGGGATTGGCTAGGGCATGATAAATATTCAACTGATCACTTGAATCTCCCTCCCTATGCTCTGGAAGCTTCTTCCAGAGGCAGGTGGAAGCAAACTCTCAGCTCAGGAACTGTGACCAGACTAAAACAATCAACAGCCACTCCACTCAAAACAGTGGAGCCAAAAAAATGTATTTACCTAATAGTCTAACTAGGTGGGCGCTACACCAACATGGTGGTCCAGGATGGAACCAGCAACTGAAAGGGCATATTTACTGAAGTCATTACCTTAGGAAAGAAGATACAAATGTTTGGAGGCTTCCAGCATAACTTAAAGAAACATTGGATAGTTTACTAATAGAAAAAAGCACAAGATTTAAAGGACCTGAACTCAAACAGGAAAAGATCTGTTATGTTATAGGGGAACCTCAAGAAATTTTAATTGTGCCTAAATAGTGTCCAGAAAAATCTTGTATCTGTGCACTTCCTGGTATGTGAGTGTGCCTAGACATTTCTGTACGCTCAAGACCATATATGAGTGTGCCTAGGAGTAGGCACTTCTGTATCCCCAAAGCTCTATATCTGCAGTGTGAGATCTAAGGCACTGCTGGCTCTGGCTACTAATGCCACGGTAAGGTGTCAGGCTAAGAGACCAGTAGCTTTAGCAGTAGAAAGGCTCCCACCGACCAGCAGGCTCCCCTTAGTTGCAGGATCAAAGCACTGACCGGAATTCACCAGAGCTCCTGATGGTGGAGATGGGTTTTGCTGCATGTTAGTACCAGGTTGCGGACCTCAGGATCGCCCCACCAGGAGGTGTGAGCAAGCTGGGGTCCAGTGGCAGATATAGCAAGTAGGAATCAAGCAGAAGCGTAGTCAGTGAACAAGCCAAAGGTCAGTAACAAGTGGTTGCAGGTTGGGATTGATGTAGGAGTAAACTCCCATACATGAATTTTACCTATAGGTAAGCCTATAATAAGGCTTACCTATGGGTACTGTAAATATCTAATAAATATGCACCCTTTAGGGGAGATTTACTGTAGATGCAGCCGGTGACGTCACTGGCGCATGCGCTTTGAAGGAACAGCATTCCCGTGCTGTTCCTTCAGAGTTCTGTGCCGTAAATGGGGGCTCCCACGCACATGCGCGGGAGTGATGTCATTGTGGCTCCAGACACTCACACAGCTGGAGACCGCGAACCCGAAAGGAAGACCAGTTGAAGATGGAAGTGCCTTCAGCAGTGACAGCGCACCTCTGGAGGCCTTTGTTCTAAAGTGATGCAAACTAGCACATTGTGGCATTGCCTTGCAGGTTTTTAAAAAAAAACAAAACAATGCAAAGCAGTTTACTACCACTTTAAGCAGAAGTGTAGTCAGTAAACAAACCAAAGGTCGGTAACAAGTGGTTGCAGGTTGTGATTAGGCAGAAACATAGTCAAGGGAAGAAGCCAAAGCTTGGTAATGAGCGGTAGCAAAGATTCAGACAGCAGCAGGAGAGACAAGAGCAAGATAGTGGCTGGAGAGAGAACAATAATTTGTCGAACAGGAAGTGCAAAGGCATGGCTTAAATAGGAAGTTCATGGGAGTAGCAAAGGGTTCAAGAGAAACAAGACACAAGGCAAGGTTGTCCAAGGATTCAGGCAAAGAGCTGTCCAGCATGTCAGGTGGCTCAGCAAGAAGGGATACTGCCACATACAGCAGAGGTTGCAGGTTCAGATCAGAGTCCTGACAGCTAGTCTTAGGAGATTTTGAGTTAGATTTGGTGATGCAACAACCGTTGTGCTCACTGTTCTCCTTGCTGGAGGCTCTAACATGAGGAAGCAAAGCCCTGCCTCTACCAAACATGGCTTCCTCCACACAAGCAGAAATGAGCTTACCTTTATGGCTACAGTATACTGATCCAATTTTTATGGACTTGAAGTCCAGAAGGTAGATAAGTCAATACACTGGAAGCTTTAATAAAGGATTTATGGCTGTGAATCTTCCTGTATCTCCCTCGAAGGGCGGTGTGAAGCTGAGGTTGGCTAAAGACTCCTCTGTAAAGGTCTGGCACCTGTTTGATCTTAACATGAAGGTTTTACTCCACATCTGAAGCTCCATCTTGTCGTCTGGTGATTGATGTACCGCAGAGAGCTTAGCTCTGCTTACACTTTCACAGTGTGGATGTAATGTATGTTTAATGTCCATTACAGAGCCGAGCTCTAAGATCCTTCTTTTTAAGCTGGTAAAGGTTATTAAAGTCAAAGAAAAACACTGCTCTGCCACATATATATTGCAAGGACTTCCTTTTACAACTATATCCAAATGGATAGAATATTATTCATTTTGCTAAAAGTAACACCAATTTTGGAGATTCTGGCAGTAAGAACAAGGCCACCAGTCTTGCAGAACCACGTGTCCCGTGATCCTTTGGTGCTCTGATGTTGCAGGCTGATGTTACATTATCATTTTAGGAGCACATTTATAAAGCATTTATGTGTAGTGCTACCCCCATAGGAGCAACTGTAACTTAACTGGTCCTATGCCAGAGTCAACGCAGAGGCAGCTAGCCTCCATGATTGGTTCAGGGATTATTCTTAAGAGATTCATTGCTGTATCAACTTGGATGGGGTGCAGGCAGCTGTAGGATACTCCAGCCACATTGTACAATAATAAGAGGAAACTCTTCACTTCATCAGAGGTTTTCAGTACAGTCCCTCTAGTGTAGTGCGCTGGGGTGTAGTCAGGGAGCTCCTCATCAAATTCCCTGTCAGGAGTAGCTACTGTAGATAGTTTTTAGAGATTGATTGACTTCTCCCTAAGTTTGGCCTTGTTGTACTTTTCTCTTCTGCCACTAGGTGGCCGGGCACTTGGTGGCATTAGATGTGAGAAGGAAATTTCAAGGTCAAGTTATGGGTATATGGGATATCTCAGCCAATGGGCAGGGATTTTCTTGAATCCCTTAGCCTGCTGGGACAACCTATATATTCGGGTGAGGTCAGGTTATCTATGTTCTGTGCCACCTGGTCTGCCATCTTGGTGGACATGTGTCGTCTGCCCCGGGCTGCTAGGCCGGAGATTGGCCTATCCCTGGGGTATCTGGCTGCCAGGCTGTGTGAGGGCCTATCCAGAAGTAGGAGGGCAGCGCAGGGTTGGGACTGCGGCTTGCAGTCCAACCAAAAGTGACGGTTCTGCCGGCCTGAGAACCTTTCGTGGTCAGAGGTAGAAGGGGAGCTGTCGCCACTAAGGGACCAAGAACCTTTACCAGGGACCCCAATGAGTAACTGAAGCAAGTACCTGAGTGACATTCTCACCTAACGGGCACGGTGGGGAATCGGAAAACTTCAGGCGGTGATCAAGTCAGGGACCCAACCAGGAGAGGTGACGCTTGCAGAGCAGCCTTGTGTGTCAAGCCAGGGGCCAAGCCGGTTAGCAGGGGTGAAGCTTGAAAGGTATCTGGAGTGCCAAGCTAGGGACCAAGCAGGTAAGTGTGGGTGACGCTTGAGGGAGATACCACCGCAAAAGGTTATAAAGAAAAATTACTGCGCTACTAGTAGGGGTGCAACGGATCAAAAAACTCACTGTTTGGATCTTTCCTCAGATCAGGAGTCACGGTTCGGATCATTTTCGGATCAACAAAAAAAAATCTCCCCCACTGTAATATCCACGTCATCTCCCCCACTGTAATATCCACGTCATCTCCCCCACTGCTGTAATATCCACATCTCCCCCACTGCTGTAATATCCACATCTCCCCCACTGCTGTAATATCCACGTCATCTCCCCCACTGTAATAATATCCACAATCTGCCCCGCTGTAATATCCACAATCTCCCCCACTGCAAAATCCACATCTCCCCCACTGTAATATCCACATCTCCCCCACTAATATCCACATCTCCCCACTGTAATAATATCCACATCTCCCCCACTAATATCCACATCTCCCCACTGTAATAATATCCACATCTCCCCACTGTAATAATATCCACATCTCCCAATAGAAGCCGGCCGCCAAGCCGGACAGATCAGATCCACAATGAGGGGTTAAGGGGTGATGACGTCAGCGTGCGCCGCCGCCGGGTGTACCAAGATGGCTGCTGCTCCGGAGCTAGGCCGAAGCCGCGGCCTTTCCTAAGCCAAGGCAGCGGCGTACTCCGCGGAGCGCATGTGTTCCGATCTGAACAGGGTGAACCGTTCGGATCACGGATCGCTGAAGATCCGTTGCACCCCTAGCTACTAGTGAAAAAAATATATAAGCTGCCAGCACCAACAATAAGACTAATTGTAAATTTGATAAAAAAAAGTGCAGCGCTACAGATGCGTGTATACCCAAAGTATAAACTGAGTAATAAGTGAACGTGCACAAGAGCAGTTGTACTGTGATGTTTTTGGGAAAAAAAAATGTGCATTGATCGTTAAATTCAGTGCTATTAATGGTAACCCTAATCCAAATAACACCTAAGGGTCAAGTGACGCCATATGAACGAAAATTAAAAATAGAGTGAAGACATATATATATGAATAAACAATATACAAAAATGAAGTTTCAGTAGATAATTAAATCAAAAAGATTAGATGAAAATTAACGTGTATCTTCACAGGGTGACACTGTGGATACACTAGTAACAATATGCCAACGTCCCGATATTGAATAAATAAAACTACTAAGAGATTGCAACAAATGGACTTTATAGGCACACACATAAGATAAAAACATGTAGAGCCAAAAATCTCCTTGTGACCTCACTCTGTGACTCAACCACACCATGCAACTTATTCCTTTGGATGATGTTACTGGTTATTTCTAATTACATCCTATTGGATTAGAATACAATATTTGGAGGTGTAATTTGAGACCCTGGGGTCATGTACTTCTATGATGTGTTCTCTTTGTATGTTTTGTAAATTACGATTTTAACTTTAACCAATTAAAATTTCAATTTTTTTTTAGCTTATGTGTGTGCCTATAAAGTCCATTTCTGCAATTACTTAGTAGTTTTTTTCCAGATAATTAAATCAACCTTAATACATATTAATGCAATATAAACTCCATCAATGATGAGTGTCATGATGTACTCCTCAGGAATGGCCCATGGTGACAAATGGATCTCAAAAACATAGATGGTAAAGTTCCAATATTCCTAAAACACCCAGGACTGTGGTTCCGCCACCCAAAGAAGGGGTAGGCACTCTTACCATAAAACGTGGACACATACGCCAGGCGGAGGTGGGTCAAACAGGCATGTATGGAACCCGGATCTCAGGTCACGATCTCCAATAGATGAAAAGGTACTCTCAGCAATGGAATAAAGAGGCGAGCCAGAAGCGGGAAAGCGACCACAATCTCCTGATCTGTATGATATCTTTAAAGATTTCCTCCAGCAGTGGGTAAAAGGTGACCATAAAAGAAAAAAGGAAGGCTTCCACAAGGCGTTGATCAAACGACGTATGGATTTAATGATGTATAAAAAAATACAAACATCCTTCAAGATGTGTGCATTTAAAATGTGATCACAAAAAATGCATAAAACAGGCGCAGTGTGCAGAGATTTTTTTTCACGTTTTTCCCCCCAAAAACATTACAGTATAACTGCTGTTGTGCACGTTCATCTTTTACTCAGTTTATACTTTGGGTATACACGCATTTGTAGTGCTGCACTTTTTTACCACGATGCCACCGCAAAAGCCTTGAGGAGCTCACGGGATTTAGAGTCAGTGAATCAGAGAGTCCATTGAGAGAATAGGAGCTCAAGGGGCTGAAGAGCTACAAGTGGACCTTGCAGTGAAGGTGAGAGAACTGTTGAACTTTGTGTTACGAACTGTTAGATACTGTTGCCATAGGAGACAGCAAACCTGCATGTGCAGAAGTGGCACCTTGCTGGGGCCTTTCCCTGTACGGCTGTCTTCCTATTGAAGTTTCGGAGTCTGCCTATTGAAATTGCAACTACTTAAGGGTGTCCTGGCCCTAACCCTCTTTCCCTTGCAAAATATAAAAAGGACTGTTAAAAGAAATAAAACCTCTTTTGCATCCAAGAAGTGTCTGGCGCCCAATGGCTTTCACCATCTTTGCAAACACTATTCCTCACAACCCACTACATATTGAAGGATGTCAGCGGTCTGTGGCCTCAACGGTTCTCATTAGACTGGAAGAGGTTAGAGATTCTGCTACACTTAGTAACTGGTAAGGGAATGAGCAGCATTGGGACACCATAAGAAATGTTCCAACTCAAGCAATCTTCTGCCACAGAGACATAAAGAATAGTAGCAGCGAACAGTCACTAGGATCCTACACTCAGGTCTGTATTCATAAAGTCCTTGGATACTTAAATGCCTCCTTCCAATATCTGACAGACATTCCTCCCATGAACTCTCTAGGTCAGATCCTCAGTGGACTCCCTTGATCAGCTCCAGCTATTTTTAGAACAGTAGGCCCCCCCAGGGCCTTTTAGCTGGCACCTCAGTGAGCTCCTGTAGGAACTTTAGCTGCACTGCCCAGAAAGGCAGCAGCTCTTCAGGCTGGGAACTTCTCCTCCTGGACAAGAACAGGGCTTCCTCAGGCCTTAGACTATTTACGTGCTCTTCGGCAACCTACTGGGAACACCTCCCTGTGGATTGGCTGAGGCTCCATAAATAGTCAGATTATTCATTTTACTTGCTCCACTCCTATGTTCTAGAACCTTCCAGAAGGCAGGGAGAAGCAATCAAACCTGCAGCCTGTGAGAAACAGAACAGCCCAAAGCATTTACAAGCTGCCCCACTGAGCACAGAGGAGGTAAAGAACTAAATTTACCTAACCTACCCAGCACCTATCTAGAAGGGTGCTACATCTGCTATAATTATATTTATAACAATGGGAATATATACTTGCAGGAGGGGTTTTTCACACACCCTTTACGATATTTGGTTTGATGATGTAACAGTGAACTCCAGAGAGCCCCTGGGGATCTTCTTAATTTTATATCCTGGTGCTGAAGAGTGGAGGGGGCTACTCTAACGACTCCGATGACCCCCCACAGGACAACTGAAAAGCTGCTAGATACATTTTAGTAAGCAAAGGAATATTATTTTAAATTTTAATTTTAATCCAATGTAGCGCTACCCCCCGCAGGAGCCACTGTACTGCAATTGCATCTTCCCTAGAATCAGGGTAGAGGCAGCCAGGCACACAGCAACATTTCACTCTTATTCAGGCTCAATAATCAGTCTAGGGTTGGTTTTGTTTGGATTTTTATTTTTGAAGAACTTGGCATGACGGAGGTGGTGGTATGGAATACTCCAATTTTCCTATTTGTTTATATAAGAATACTTCACATTGCTCAGTCTCTGTGACTAGTCTGAATGCAGATTCAAGTACAAGAAGCATTATTAAACCCTCTCTTTGGAAGCTAACCCAGGCAGGAATTCTGTAGACCTGTCCACCCAGAGGAATACAGCACACAGTCGCTGACAACCCTGGGATTAGGTCAGTTCTCACAATATCTCAGGATCACCAGATGGCTCCTTCCAGTATCCACTGGACACTCTTCAGTGAGCTCTCTAGACCAGGTCCCCAAGTAAGGAATCCCTTGATCATCTCCAGAAGGAATCCTAAAACATAGCCCCCCCCCCCCCCCCGTGCTATGCCACAGTGAGAACCTTGATGAATGGTTGCTGGAACCAAGATAGCTGCTGCAAGGGAGGCTAGCCACCCCTCACCTAGACGGATGGATTCCCTCCAACAGGGAGAAGAAGAGAGAACCCTGCTGCTCTGAGTATTTATATTTATCTTCAGTCACCTTCTGAGTATACAGTGGAACCTTGGATTATGAGCATAATCCATTCCAGGAGAATGCTTATAATCCATAGAAGTCAATAGAAACGAAGATAATTTGTTCTGCATTGACTTCTATTGCATGCAATACTGCATGTGGCCAGAGGTGGGGGGGGGGGCGCCAGAGAGCCTTGGAAATACTCGGGGACAGCTCGGCTGAACTCAGAAACCCTTGGAAAGGCTCGGAAATACTCTGTTCTCGAACCGTTCCGAGTGTCACCGGCGCTCCCGCACCTCTGGCCAAATGTGGTACTGCACACCCCATTAGCTTGAATTCTGCTCGTTTTGCGAGACAACACTCGCGAACCGAGTCAGAATTAAAAAAAAAAAGTTGCTCGTCTTTCAAAGCGCTCGTTAACCGCGTTACTCGTTAACCAAGGTTCCACTGTGCCTCCCAAGGGATTGGGTCCATAGGATGCTGCAAGAGAAAGAAGCCACCCTGAAAAGGGAAATCTGGGGCAGTGGTCATGGCACCAGCATAAACTGGAACATAGGCAACGATTAAATGATAAAAAAAAGCTGCATACTCAGTAAGTGATTAAATCAGCGGTGCTCAAGGGTGCAGTGCCTGGGAAAAAGGGGGACTTTCCTTTAACTAAAGGGAAAACATTTGACACAAAATAACTTAGAATGAAGCTCCGAGTGCTGAAACTAAAAACAATTTTCAGCACCACAGACAGCTCAGCATCAACCTCTCTCCTGTACTTACAACATTCACTCCACATTCACTACCTGTACGCTGATTGTGTGCACATTCACTGCAATAGGAATACAGCAAACATTCGGCTGAAAATTCATAGATATAGCCACAGTAATATCTCCTATCCCTGTTCTTTGTAAGTCAAGGTACTGTGAATGATCATGGCCGGGTTGTAGTCTGACCCAACTCTCTCAGCGCAGAGCTTGTCAAACACGGTCGTAATCACTGTTGGAGTTCTACTGGCCCCCTACACTTAAAGTGGACTTTACATAGGGATAGCCATATTGGGCTTCCCCTGTTAATGTGTATGGTACTAGTGCCTGGTTCTAAGTTTCCTGGTTTGGCTGTTGAGGATATGGTGATTACCCCCGTCCCACATCATTTATAAGGATCGTTCTGTAAGCACCTTTTGAACTCTATATACCATCTTTGGCTGTTTCTTACAGATAGGGTGTTTCTCTTGTGCCTTGTTCTTCTATACATATAGACATATACATATTTGTGCACTTCCTTTTAGAGCTTTATATTGCTTAAGGCATGAGAAACTGCTGATTGGTGGATGATCCCGCCAGGTTTGTCTGCGTATACTGTATCGTATATTATATTTTTCTTTTCCCTGTTTTATACTAGCTGTTACCTGCCTTCAAGTGATTGTAAAGGATCGTTTTTTATTTTTTTTTAATAACAAACATATCCTACTTACCTCCACTGTGCAGCTCGTTTTGCAAAGAGTGGACCCCAAACATCCTCTTCTGGGGTCCCCATACGGCTCTCGTGGCTCCTCCACGTATCAGATAACCGCCTAGGAGAATCGCTCACCCGAGGGGGTTACCTTGCAAGCGCGCTCCCGAACCCAGCATTTGCGTCCACAGACATGAATGCCGGACTCGGCCCCGCCCCCCCCCCCCGGGCGCCCGCGTCATTGGATTTAATTGACAGCAGCGGGGGGGGGGGCGCAATGGCTGCACTGCTATCAATCTATCTGATCGAGCCGGGACCCCCGTGGAGAGAGGGGCAGCGCGCCCCCGTTGAGGAGATAAAGGGACACAGGTAAGTAAAACGAGGGGGGGGGGAGCTGGGGGGGGGGGGGGCGGTGACTGCCAGGGGTTTTTGCACCTTAATGCATAGGATAGACGAAAGTTTACAACCCCTTTAAGAGATCACACTTGTACAGTTTTATACGCCCCTGGGTTTTTGTCCGTCTATGATCACATGACTTCTGGGTTGTTTGCTTCCCAATGCTTTGGGGGGGGGGGGGGGGCAGACACCTTGACATGTTAATTATTGTTTACACTATTATTCAATAATTGTTACGTTCTCAGTTCTAACACATTATTTGTCTGTCTTTGTTTGTTTTTTAATTATTTCTATTGTTTTCATGAATATATTAGAGTGCAAGCTCCTGAAGAAGCGCTTAAGGGTGCGAAACATGTAGAGTTTTCTTCACTACGTCTCTACCACCAACCAGCTGCTCCTTCTATTTGACATCACCTCATTTGAATCATTATTGATCGATCTGTTTCACTGTGGTAATAGTTGGTTGTGTTAGGTGGCGCGAACGTCGTTTAGACCAAACACCATGTTTTGTTTTTAAGATGTTATGTCAATAATGTGAATTTTAAAGATAAATAAAAGTTAATTTTGTACTTCAGTGCTACAGATGTGCCTCTAAAGTCCATGTTTCTTATTCTTTTGAATACATTTTGCAAGGTAGTGATCTACCCATATGTCTTTCTCCCCTCACTGGTTACTCATTTGCCTAAATACCTAAAACAGAAATATTTCTAATTAAGCAAGCAGTTTAACCACCTTAGAAGTGTGATATAGCTGAAAGACAGCTACAGTGCGGCTCTTTTGTTCTGCGAGGGCATCCATGGACATCCTCCCAGAATACCCCTCTGATCACAGTTTAAGGTATAGGGACAATCACAAGCTGCCTTTTACCATGTGATCAGCTGTGTCCAATTATTATCAGTGTAGGCCCATCAGTGTCAATCAGTGCTCATCAGTGCAGCTTATCAGTGCCCATCAGCATAGGTGTGCGCAGCCTATTGCATTAGGGGGTGGACCCCAAAACTCAAACACACACTATCGATCACTCACGATGTTCACTCAGAAAGAGAAGGGGCCAGTAAATTACATGTTTACCGGCCACTTCTCCCACTCATCCCTGCAGCATCAGTCAGCAGGAGAGGAGAGGAGGGAAGCCAGAAGCACTGTGGGGAGAAGAGCGGGGGAGCCAGGGCAGTAGGGGGAATTTGTGCTGCACAGGGTGATTAGGGTGTGCCTGAGCACACCTGGCACACCCTGTGCGCACGCCTATGCCCATCAGTGACGCCTATCAGTGCTCACCAGTGCTGCCTATCAGTGCCCATCAGTGCCATCTCATCAGTGCATCATTGTCAGTGCCTCCTCACCAGTGCCCATCAGTGCAGCTTATCAATGTCCATCAGTGCAGCCTCATCAGTGCCCATTAGTGCAGCCTCATCAGTGCCCATCAGTGCAGACTAATCAGTGCAGCCTCACCAGTGCCCACCAGTGCAGCCTCATCAGTGCCCATTAGTGCAGCCTCATCAGTGCCCATCAATACAGCCTCATCAGTGCCCATCAGTGCAGCCTCATCAGTGTTCATCAATGCAGCCTCATCAGTGCAGCCCCACCAGTGCCCATTAGTGCAGCCTCATCATTGCCCATCAGTGCAGCCTCACCAGTGCCCATCAGTGCAGCCTCATCAGTGCCCATCAGTACAGCCTCACCAGTGCCCATTAGTGCAGCCTCATCAGTGCCCATCAGTGCAGCCTCATCAGTGTCCATCAATGCAGCCTCATCAGTGCAGCCCCACCAGTGCCCATTAGTGCAGCCTCATCATTGCCCATCAGTGCAGCCTCACCAGTGCCCATTAGTGCAGCCTCACCAGTGCCAATCAGTGCAGCCTCACCAGTGCCCATTAGTGCAGCCTCATCAGTGCCCATCAGTGCAGCCTCGCCAGTCCCCATCAGTGCAGCCTCACTAGTGACCATCAGTGCAGCTTTACCAGTGCCCATTAGTGCAGCCTCATCAGTGCCCATCAATGCAGCTTCACCAGTGCCCATCAGTGCAGCCTCACCAGTGCCCATCAGTGCGGCCTCATCAGTGAAGAAGAAAAATTACTTATTTGCAAAATTTTATAACAGAAACTAGGAAAACAAAATTTTTTCAAAATATTTGGCCTTTTTTCATTTGTTTAGCAAAAAATAAAAAACCCAGTGGTAATTAAATACCACCAAAAGAAAACTCTATCTTTAAAAAAATTATAAAAAATTTAATTTGGGTACAGTGTTTCATGACCGTGCAATTGTCATTCAGATTGCAACAGCGCTGAAAGCTGAAAATTGGCCTGGGCAGGAAGAAGTTGAAAGTGCCCGGTATTGAAGTGGTTAAAGGCTTCCTGTATCAAGGGAGGATAGTTACAGGGATACATCTTTCATTCCTGTTAATTAAAAAAATAACACCAAAAAGCAGATCTTCTCTTTACTAAATGACTACAATGCTATGCAATGTGGATCTCCACTAAATGGTATCACAATACAGCTGAAAATCTTTGCAACTAACACCTTATGTCAAAAAGCAGAAGCAAGTTCTGGGTCATCTTTAGTCAATAACAAAGGGGCATGGTGATACAATGTATCCTGTGGAGTGAATGGATATAATATAAGGACATACAGTTTCATTTGAGAGGCAACATTAGATGCTTATTATATACATTCTATTACTATTATGTTATTTTTTAGATCCCATGTGGGCACAAGCAATCTCGCCCACGGGTTCTTAGCCTGGTGTTCATTGACTCCTAAGTGGTTCATGGATGGATGTCAGGGGGTTTATGGGGGATCAAATTAACAAAAAAAAATTACATTCTTTATAAAGTCCTGCTGTATGACCACATTAAGTTATATAAATGCTGTAAGTACAAAATAAACATTAAAGACTTCCAGATATGGCATTTTATTTAGAAATGACATTGGTCCAGCTTTGACTAATATACCGTATTTATCGGCGTATAACACGCACCGGCGTATAACACGCACCCCAATTTAGGAGGGAATTTTAAGGAAAAAAAAACTTTTAGGAGGGAAGTTGAAGGGAAAAAAAACTTACATTTAAACGCCCATCATTGCAGCCTTCTCAGTGCAGCCATGTCAGTGCAGCCATGTCAGTGCAGCCATGTCAGTGCAGCCTTCCCCAGTGCAGCCTTGTCAGTGCAGACTTCCCCAGTGCAGACTTCCCCAGTGCAGCTTTCCCCAGTGCAGCCTTCCCCAGTGCAGCCTTCCCCAGTGCAGCCTTCCCCAGTGCAGCCTTGCCCCAGTGATCCCAGCCATTCTGGGCTTCAAAATCGCCGATCGCGATTTAAAAATGGCGCCGCCGGCGCCGAAATACACAGTGCCGGTCCTCGGCTCTTTCCGGCGGCTGTCGTTCACTTTCGGCTCCACTCGTAGTCCCGAGCGGAGCTATCCGAACCTAGCCGAGTAGGTTCGGATAGCTCCGCTCGGGACTACGAGTGGAGCCGAAAATGAACGACAGCCGCCGGAAAGAGCCGAGGACCGGCTCTGTGTATTTTGGCGCCGGCGGCGCCATTTTCAAATCGCGATCGGCGATTTTGAAAATGCGACAGGTCGGGATCGCAGGGGATCGGCGTATAACACGCACCTGCGATTTTCCCCTGGTTTTAAGGGGAAAAAAGTGCGTGTTATACGCCGATAAATACGGTAACTATGTATACAGGTGCATCTCATAAAAATAGAATATCATCAAAAAGTTAATTCATTTCAGTAATTCAATTCAAAAAGTGAAATGCATATATTTTATATAGATTCATTACACACAGAGTGATATATTTCAAGCATTTCCTTCTTTTAATTTTGATGATTATGGCTTACAGCTAGTGAAAAGCCCAAATTCTATATCTACGAAAATTAGAATATTACATAAGACCAATAAACAAGGGATTTTTAATACAGAAATGTTGGCTTACTGAAAAGTATGTCCATGTATAGTATAGTATAGACTCTATACTTGGTTGGGGTTTCAAGCTGAACTCTGTGCTCTAGTTAGGAGCCCCGACCAAGTATTGAGTGCATATTATACTATACATGGACATACTCTTCGGTAAGCCAACATTTCTGTAATAAAAATCCTTTTTTTTATTGGTCTTACAGAATTAGAGATACAGAATTTTGGGTTTTCACTAGCTGTAAGCCATAATCATTTGCATGAATTACTGCATCAATGTGGCGTGGCATGGAGGGGATCAGCCTGTGGCACTTCTGAGGTATTATGGAAGCCCAGGTTGCTTTGATAGTGGCCTTCAGCTCGTCTGCATTGTTGGGGCTGGTGTATCTTTCACTTAACAATACCCCACAGATTTTCTATGGGGTTTAGGTCAGGCGAGTTTGCTGGCCAATCAAGCGCAGTGATACCTTGATCATTAAACCAAAGGTATTGGTACTTTTGGCAGTGTGGGCAGGTGCCAAGTCCTGCTGGAAAATGAAATCAGCATCTCCATAAAGCTGGTCAGCAGAGGGAAGCATGAAGTGCTCTAGAATTCCCTGCTAGAGGGCTGTGCTGACTTTGGACTTGATAAAACCCAGTGTACCAACACCAGCAGATGACATGGCTCCCCGAATCATCGCTGACTGCGGAAACTTCACACTGGATCTCATGCAACTTGGATTCTGTGCCTCTCCACTCTTCCTCCAGACTCTGGGACCTTGATTTCCAAATGATATGCAAATTCTCCACAGTCAGCGATGATTTGGGGGAGCCGTGTCACCTGCTGGTGTTGGTCCACTGTGTTTTATCAAGTCCAAAATCAGTTCAGCCCTCTACCAGGGAATTCTAGAGCACTTCATGCTTCCCTCTGCTGACCAGCTTTATAGAGATGCTGATTTCATTTTCCAGCAGGACCTGGCACCTGCCCACACTGCCAAAACTACCAATACCTGGTCTAATGATCCTGGTATCACTGTGCTTAATTGGCCAGCAAACTGCCCTGACCTAAACTCCATAGAGAATCTGTGGGGTATTGTCAAGTGGAAGATACACCAGTCCCAACAATGCAGACGAGCTGAAGGCCACTATCAAAGCAACCTGGGCTTCCATAATACCTCAGCAGTGCCACAGTCTGATCCCCAGGCTGATTTCATTCTCCAGCATGACTCGGCACCTGCCCACAGGTGCTGCCCTGCATTGTGAACAGAGGTGGTTAGCCGCTGGGCATGGGCAAAGAATGCTTAGCACTGTCTCAATGAATGCAATGCATTATCTGATATCAAAACAGGGAATGCTTTACAGTTACTGAGAAAATGAAAAGTATTCTCTGAATGATGTCTGTGCCCAGCAGCTGACCTCCTATGTGCAGCACGGCAGCCATTCAGCATGAGACCCAGAAGCTAGTGGAGAACACTGGAATGTCTACTACATTGATTTCTGGCTTCTAGGGGGAGTGATCCCACAGGTATGGTATGTACTCAAATACATTGGCACAAGCTGGATCAATGTAGCTATGTAAAAAAATGCCATACCTGGAATTCTTCTCTAAGGACAATACCTTCTCTGGGTATTGTTTTTGGAATATTATCACTGAAAATGGAAGATGGTATGAATAGTATGATTATAATAACGTTCATGATTGATGGTATCTTTATGTGATTGTATATGTTTTTATACGGTCTAAGGAAGCAGCTAAGTTTGGTGAAACGCGTAACCATCTTACAATGACACTCTAAAAATCCAATTTTTTGGAGTTTAATTTGACACAAATGTATCAGTTGGAATAATATTAAAAGCTGTCTTGATACAGCATTACTGATGAAAACCAGGCTTACAGCTGAAATGTCTTCTTTGTAAGTCAATGGTTAGAGGAGAGGCACTCCCTCAGGTGAGTTTAAGGACCCGGATCCAAACCTGCAAACTCTGCTGTGTCTGGCACAATCTCTTCTTTCTGAGCCACCTGAGATGCTGGACAGCTCCCTGGACAATCTTGCCTTGAACCTTGTTTCTGGTGAACTTTGAACTCTTTGCTGCTCCCATGATCTTCATATATAGGCCATGCCTTTGCACTTCCTGTTTTCCAGATTATTGTATTCTTCTCAGGCCAATATCTCACTCTTGTGACTTCTGCTGCAGTCAGTTCTTCTGCTTGATCCCAACCTGCTATATCTGCTAGTGGACCTCCGGCTCGCTCACCTCCTGGTGGGATGATCCTGAGGACCACAACCTGGTACACGCAGCAAAACCTATCTCCACCATCAGAACCTCTAGTGAATAACGGCTAGTACTTAGACCCCACACCTCGGTTGAGCCTGCATCATCCGCCAGGGTGCTTGTATACTTATCCTGCTGGTCAGTGGGAGCCTCTCTACTGCTATAGCTACTGGCCTCTCAACCTGACCCCTGACTGTTGCAGTGGGCTTTCAAATAAAGGAACAGTCAAGGTGGGTGTCATCAATGTGGTGATAGTCATTAGCTGTTTAAAAGGCAGGTAGTGAAGGGTTGTCATGCTCTTTATACAATGTACCAGTGGCGGCCTATCCATAGGGGGTGCATCTTAGCCGCCCCGCCCCCCCCCCCCCCCACCTGGCAGTCACAAAAAAAAAAAACACAGTGAGAGTGCATATGATGGGGCAGTGAGGCTGCATATGATGGGGCAAAGTGAGGCTGCATATGATGGGGCTCAGTGAGGCTGCATATGATGGGCACAGTGGCTGCATATAATGGGCACAGTGGCTGCATTCGATGCTGCACGGTGGCTGCATTTGATGGGGCACAGTGGCTGCATAAGATGGGCACAGTGGCTGCATAAGATGGGCACAGTGGCTGCATAAGATGGGCACAGTAGCTGTATTTGATGGGGCACAGTGGCTGCATAAGATGGGGACAGTAGCTGATTTTGATGGGGCACAGTGGCTGCATAAGATGGGCACAGTAGCTGTATTTGATGAGGCACAGTGGCTGCATAAGATGGGCACAGTAGCTGTATTTGATGGGGTACAGTGGCAACATTTGATGGCACAGTGGGAGCATTTGATATGGTACAGTGGCTGCGTTTAATGGCACAGTGGCTGCGTTTGATGGCACAGTGGCTGCGTTTGATGGTACAATTGCAGCAATTGATGGGCACAGTGGCTGCGTTTGATGGCACATTGGCTGCGTTTGATGGCACAGTGGCTATGATTGATGGCACAGTGGCTGCGTTTGATGGTACAGTGGTGGCAATTAAATGGCACAGTGGCTGCGTTTGATGGCACATTGGCTGCGTTTGATGGCACAGTGGCTATGATTGATGGCACAGTGGCTGCGTTTGATGGTACAGTGGTGGCAATTGATGGGCACAGTGGCTGCGTTTGCCGCCACTGCTATGTACCCATATACCAGAGCTGGGTGGGGGTATCACAAGAGATGCATTACAGGTAGACACGTTACTGCCTATGTGTGACATGTGTACTGCGCTATTCAGAAGGCTCGCAGTAATAGACGCGTCATGTGACATGTGAAGAAGCTAATCAGGCTTGAATACGGCTCAGTCTGGAGAATAGCGGATATTTGCCAGATGGCGCAGGTCTCCATCCCACTTCTACTTCTTTCACTCGTGGAAATGAGTTTGTCTATTTTTCCACCTTCTTCATTCATCACACAGAAGAGAAGGGAAGCAGAGGCAATAACAGGAAAAAATTCAGATTTTGGATGATGAATGGGGGAACAAGTCTGGTGACAGCTGTGTATGATGCAGCGCTGATAACATTAGAATACCTTCATCGGAGGAGCCAATTCCAGAGCAGAATGCCAACACAACATCATCATCCTGCATTATTTACTTATCTTTATTGATATGCTACCAAATGTAGACTATGGGCAATGTGGTCACGTTATTACCTATGTATTATTATCACTATTACTATTAAGGGAGAAAGGAAAACTGTGCTTACGAATGCTGGTTGTTGGTAGGTGATTAGGGGGAATGTGGTGTGTGGGGGACAGAGAGGGGGTTAGGTGGCTAATGAGAGATATACTGCAAGCTCACATAGTAGGGGGGGGGGGGGTGAGGTGACTGAGGCATTAGAAGGGGCTGGCTGTATGTGGGGGGGGGGGGGTGAGGTGGTAGAGGAGGAAGGAGAAAGGGTTGGCTAGGTTGGCTATAAGTTTCTGTGGGGCAGGGGTTGGCAGGGGAGGGGGAAGAGGTTGGCTGGGAGTGGGGGGGGGGGGAAGTTGGGGAGGGGTTGGCTGTGAGTGGGGGGTGAGGTAGTCAGGGTGAAGTTAGCTGTAAGTGGGGGGGGGGTGAGGTGGCTGGGGAGGGGTTGGCTGTAAGTGGGGGATGAGGTGGCCAGGGAGGGGGGAAGGGTTGGCTGTAAGTGGGAGGTAAGGTGGTAGGGGAAGGGGGGGAGGTTGGCTGGGAGTGGGGGGGTGTAGTTGTAGAGGAGTTGGTTGTTAGTGGGGTTGGGGTAGTCGGTAAAAGTTTGGCTGTAAGTGGAGGGGGGAGGTGGTTGGGGAGGGAGGAGAGGTTGGCTGTAAGTGGGGGGTGAGGTGGTCGGGGAAAGGGGGAGGGGTTGGCTGTAAGTGGGGGATGATTTGCTCGGAGAGGGAGGAGGGGTTAGCTGTAAGTGGGGGGTGAGGTGGCTGGGAGGGAGGAGGGGTTGGCTCTAAGTGGGGGGGGTAAGGTGGTTCAGAAGGGGGAGAGATTGGCTGTAAGTGGGGGGGTGAGGTGGTCGGGGAGGGAGAAAGAGTTAGGTGTAGGGGGGTGAGGTGGCTAGGTGGGGGGAGGGGTTGGCTGTAAGTGGGGGGTGAGGTGGCTGGGTAGTGGGGAGGTGTTGGCTGTAACTGGGGGGTGAGGTGGTTGGGGATTGGGGAGGGGTTGGCTGTAAGTGGGAGGTGAGGTGGTCTGGGAAGGGGGAGACGTTGGGTGTGAGTAGGGGGTGAGGTAGTCAGGAGAAGTTTGGCTGTAAGTGGGGGGTGAGGTGGTCGGGGAAAGGGGGAGGGGTTGGCTGTAAGTGGGGGATGAGTTGCCCGGAGAGGGAGGAGGGGTTAGCTGTAAGTGGGGGGTTTGGTGGCTGGGAGGGAGGAGGGGTTGGCTCTAAGTGGGGGGGGGTAAGGTGGTTGAGAAGGGGGAGAGATTGGCTGTAAGTGGGGGGGTGAGGTGGCCGGGGAGGGAGAAAGAGTTAGGTGTAGGGGGGGTGAGGTGGCTAGGTGGGGGGAGGGGTTGGCTGTAAGTGGGGGGTGAGGTGGCTGGGGAGTGGGGAGGTGTTGGCTGTAACTGGGGGTTGAGGTGGTTGGGGATTGGGGAGGGGTTGGCTGTAAGTGGGAGGTGAGGTGGTCTGGGAAGGGGGAGACGTTGGGTGTGAGTAGGGGGTGAGGTAGTCAGGAAAAGTTTGGCTGTAAGTGGGGGGTGAGGTGGTCTGGGAAGGGGGAGATGTTGGGTGTGAGTAGGGGGTGAGGTAGTCAGGAAAAGTTTGGCTGTAAGTGGGAGGTGAGGTGGTCTGGGAAGGGGAAGACGTTGGGTGTGAGTAGGGGGTGAGCTATTCAGGAAAAGTTTGGCTGTAAGTGGGGGGTGAGGTGGCTGGGGAGTGGGGAAGGGTTGGCTGTAAGTGAGAGGTGAGGTGGTCAGGAAAGAGGGAGAGGTTGGCTGTGAGTGGGGGGGGGGGGTGAGGTGGCTGAGGAGGGAGAAGGGGCTAGCTGTAAGGGGGGGGGGGGTGAGATGGCTAGGTGAGGGGAGGGGTTGGCTGTAAGTGGGGGGTGAGGTGGTTGGGGAGTGGGGAGGGGTTGGCTGTAAGTGGGAGGTGAGGTGGTCAGGGAAGAGGGAGAGGTTGGCTGTGAGTGGGGTGGGGGGGGGGTGAGGTGGCCAGGGAGGGAGAGGGGGTTAGCTGTAAGGGGGGGGTTGAGGTGGCTAGGTGGGGGGAGGGGTTGGCTGTAAGTGGGGGGTGATGTGGTTGGGGAGTGGGGAGGGGTTGGCTGTAAGTGGAGGGGGGAGGTGGTTGGGAAGGGAGGAGAGGTTGGCTGTAAGTGGGGGGTGAGGTGGTCGGGGAAAGGGGGAGGGGTTGGCTGTAAGTGAGGGATGAGTTGCCCAGAGAGGGAGGAGGGGTTAGCTGTAAGTGGGGGGTGAGGTGGTTGAAAAGGGGGGAGAGGTTGGCTGTAAGTGGGAGGGGGGGGAGATGGCCGGGGAGGGAGAAGTGGTTAGCTGTAAGGGGGGGGGGGTGAGAAGGCTAGGTGGGGGGAGGGGTTGGCTGTAAGTGGGGGGTGAGGTGGCTGGGGAGTGGTTGGCTGTAAGTGGGGGATGAGGTGGTCAGGGAAGAGGGAGAGGTTGGCTGTGAGGGGGGGGGGTGAGGTGGCCGGGGAGGGAGAGGGGGTTAGCTATAAGGGGGGGTGAGGTGGCTAGGTGGGGGGAGGGGTTGGCTGTAAGTGGGAGGTGAGGTGGTCTGGGAAGGGGGAGAGGTTGCCTGTGAGTAGGGGGTGAGGTAGTCAGGGAAAGTTTGGCTGTAAGTGGAGGGTGAGGTGGCTGGGGAGGGGGGAAGGGTTGGCTGTAAGTGGGGAGTGAGGTTCCAGGGGAGTGATATGCTGTGGGGGTCACTGTAAGCAGATGGGGTTGTGAACAGAAGAGTGTAAGCAGGAGGGGGGGGAGTGAGATGATGGGGGAAGGACGTAATGTGAGTGTTTGAGTGGGGTACATTATGACTAGGGAGTGGATATTGATGGGCGCTGTAAGTGGAGATGAGGTTGCTGTGGTGGAAGTGTTGGTGGGCACTGTGAGCGCAACTGAGTTGGCCTAAAGGGTATAGAGTGGGGGCACACTGTGGGGTGGGACGCTGGTGATGAGGCCTTGGGGAGGGTTTGGTGGGTGCTCTAAGTAGAAGGACAATGTGAGAAGAGTGAAGCAGCCAAGGGTTGGTGGATACTGTGAGTGAAGGGACAATGTGAGTGGGGGTGATGAGACCTAGCGGAGTTGTTGGTGGCCTGAAGTTTTGATGGGGCTGTGAGGGAGGAGGAACACTCACTGCTTATCCACCTTATATGTGCAGCCAGGTCCTACATACCAACTAAATGGGAAACTATGGATCCCCCTCTGTTGGACAAAGGATTACATTAGTCAATGATATTATGAAACGAAAGGATCTTACTTCCTGTTTAAAGCATCAGGAGGAAAAAAATTAAGAAAACATGAAAACCTAGTTTACTGGTCCACATTCCAGTTTTCTGACTAATACGAGTCAATCATAATCAGCCAAGTTTGGGCAAGGGACAAAGTTAAACAGGAAATATCTACTACTTCTACCCCAGTACCCTATCCCCCTTCCTCCTTTCCTTCTTCTTTCCTCCCATTCTTCCACTTCCTCGTTCCCTCCTCTGGCCCACCTCCTTCTGCAACCCCTTTCTTTTCCCCCCCATTTGCCTAATGGCCACCATTCCACCCCCAGTTTTACACAAAAATAAATAAATAAATAAAAAGGTTAGAGTTAGACTACTCCACCTCTTTAACACTAATATAACAACATGTACCTTCTATTGTTGGAAGTCGCCCAACACCCGTACACTATCACCGCTTGAGGGCAGAGACACATTCTGAATGTAACTATTTCACATTATTTAATCCTTCGGAATGGAATGTCTCTTAGGACATGTTGTTTTTTTGCATTATTTGTTTGCATTGTAATATGCTCAGTATGTGTACTTTAAACAAAGAATTAATAAAATCTGGACCTGAACTCAGGATGTGAATGTTTGTCATGTTACCGGGGAAGGTTCCTAGATTTTCAAAATTAAATACAGGGACCCCCTACTGGCCACACTCCCATTTATAGCCACACCTACAAAATGATGCTCCTATTTTTCAGGAGATAGGGTCATCCTAGCCCTACAGAGGGAGCTGAGTGGGGGGAGGGCGTGTTCCACCATATACATAGGAGGATATGTTCCCACTTATATCTGGGGTCTTCCTGCCTCTACAGAGGGAGCTGAATGGGGGAGAAGGGTGGTCCACCAAATACATAGGAGGACATGATACTACCTATATCTGGGGTTTTCTTTCCCCTACAAAGCGAGATGAGTGGGAAAGGGGGGTGCTCCGCCATATACATAGGAGGACATGTTTCTACCTACATCTGGGGTCTTCCTTCCCCTACAAAGTGAGCTGAGTGGGGAAAGGGGGGAGTGCTCAGCCATATACATAGGAGGATATGTCCCCACGTATATCTGGGGTCTTCCTTCCTCTACAGAGGGAGCAGAATAGGGGAGAAGGGTGGTCCACCAAATACATAGGGGGGCATTTTCCTACCTAAATCTGGGGTTGCTCTGCCATATACAGTACATAGGAGGATATGTTACCACCTATATCTGGGGTCTTCCTTCCTCTACAAAGTGAACTGAGTGGGGGGAGGGGGTACTCCGCTATATACAAAGGAGGATACGTTTCTACCTATATCTTGGGTCTTCCTTCTCCTATCTACTGTATATCTGGGGTCTTCCTTCCCCTACAGGAGGAGTCAAGTGGGGGAGGGATGTGCTCCGCCATATGACATGTGAGGACATGTTCCAATCCATAGCAGGGGTATTCCTGAATGGGGACAGGTTTCTACCTATATCTGGGGTCCTTCCCATACCGACAGAGCTGAGGGAGCGAGGGGATGATGCTCTGCCATCATGTTTCTATCTATAACTGGGGTCTTCCTTTCCCTACAAAGGGAGCCAGATGGGGGAGGGGGTGTACTCCACCATGTCACTTAGGAGAACATGTTCCTACCTAAAAACAATGTTCCTTTCCTGACAAAGCTTCTGCAGGTATGCCATGGCGTGATGAAGTTATTTTCAGCTTCACCATACAAAGCACAGTTTGAAAATTGCAGATTGTTGAAACTCCCACCTTCATGAGTCATCTAAGCTAGAACACAATCAGGTAAATTATTCCCTTCTCTGCATGAAGATAGAGAGATGTATGTAAGAATGCTGACTAAGGGCACAGCCGAGTACCAATCCACATTTTACCACTTCGGGTTGCTTCCATCCTCAGAGGGAGCTGGAAGTGGTGGGGGAGGATGGGGAGTGTGTTTCACCATATTACATAAGATGACATGTTCTTACCTGTATCTGGGGGTCTTCGTTTCACCTACAGAGGGAGCTGAGTGGAGGTGTGCTCTGCAATGTCACATAGGAAGATATTTACCTACCTCTATCTGGGGTCTTCCATTCCCCTCAGAGGGAGCTGAGTGGTGGAGTGGGGCGTTCTGCCATATCACATAGGAGGACATGTTCCCAGCTGTATTTGGTGGTCTTCGTTCCACCAACAGAGAGAACTGACTGGGAGTGTGCTCTGCCATATCACATTGGAAGATATGTACCTACCTTTATCTGGGGTCTTCCATCCCTCCCAGAGGGAGCCGAGTGGGGAGGGGTATTCCGCCATATCCCATAGAAGGACATGTTCTTACCTCTATCTGGGGTCTTCCATCCCCCGCAGAGGGAGCTGAGTGGGGGTGTACTTTGCCATATCACATAGGAAGATATCTACCTACCTCTATCTGGGGTCTTCCATCCCCCTCAAAGGGAGCTGAGTGATGGAGAGGGGCGTTCTGCCATATCACATAGGAGGACATGTTCCCACCTGTATTTGGTGGTCTTCGTTTCACCTACAGAGGGAGCTGACTGGGAGTGTGCTCTGCCATATTACATTGGAAGATATGTACCTATCTTTATCTGGGGTCTTCCACCTCCTCCTACCAGAGGGAGCTGAATGAGGGAGGGCTATTCTGCCATATCACATAGAACGACATGTTCCTACCTATATCTGGGGTCTTCCATCCCTCCGCAGAAGGAGCTGAGAGCAGGAGGGAGGCAATCCGCCATATACTGTACATACGTGGACATGTTACCACCTGTATCTAGGGGTCTTCGTTCCACCTATAGAAAAAGCTGAGTGGGGGTGTGCCCTGATTGGGAGAGGGGGATGCTCCGTCATATCACATAGGAGGACATGTTCCTACTTAGGTCTGGGGTCCTTCTTCCCAAACCAAGGGAGCTGAGTGAGGGAGTGCGTGATGCTCCACCATATACATAGGAGAATATATTCCTACCTACATCTGGGGTCTTCCTCTCACCCTTAGAGGGAGCTTAGTGAGGGAGGAGGTGTGCACAATAATATCACACAAGAGGACATGTTCCTATTATTTATCTGTGGTCTTCCTCCCCCTACAGAGGAACCTGAGTGAGAACTCCACCATATACATAGGAGAACCAATTCCTATCCTGTTAGAGGAAGCTGAGTGAGGGAGTGGTTGATGCTCCACCATATACACAGGAGAACATATTCCTATCTACAATATATCTGGGATCTTCCTTCACCTAAGAGGGAGCTAAGTGAGGAAGGAGGTGTGAGCCATCATATTACACAAGAGGACATGTTCCTACTTAGGTCTGGTGTCCTTCTTCCCAAACCAAGGAAGCTGAGTGAGGGAGTGGGTGATGCTCCACCATATACACAGGAGAACATATTCCTATCTACAATATATCTGGGGTCTTCCTTCACCTAAGAGGGAGCTGAGTTAGGGAGGAGGTCTGAGCCATCATATTACACAAGAGGACATGTTCCTACTTAGGTCTGAAGTCCTTCTTCCAAAACCGAGGGAGCTGAGTGAGGGAGTGGGTGATGCTCCACCATATACACAGGAGAACATATTCCTATCTACAGTATATCTGGGGTCTTCCTTCACCTAAGAGGGAGTTGAGTGAGGGAGGAGGTGTGCACCATCATATCACACAAGAGGACATGTTCCTAATATTTATCTGTGGTCTTCCTTCTCCTACAGAGGGACCTGAGTGAGAACTCCACCATAAACATAGGAGAACCAAATTCCTATCCTGTTAGAGGGAGCTGAGTGAGGGAGTGGGTGATGCTCCACCATATACACAGGAGAACATATTCCTATCTACACTATATCTGGGGTCTTCCTTCACCTAAGAGGGAGCTGAGTGAGGGAGGAGGTGTGAGCCATCATATTACACAAGAGGACATGTTCTTATTATTTATCTGGGGTCTTCCTTCCCCTACAGAGAAAGCTTTGTGGGAATTCCACCATATACATAGGAGAACCGATTCCTGTCTATATCTGGGGTCTTCCTTCCCCTCAGAAGGAACTGAGTAGGTAAGGGGGTGTGCTCCATCATATCACATAAAAGGCCATGTTTCCACTATTTATCTTGGGTCTTCCTTCCTCTCAGAGGGAGCTGAGTAAAGAGGGGGAGCTCTGCCATATACCTAGGAGAGCATATTCCTATCTACCTATTCCTACCTGAGGTTTTCCTTCCCCGAAGCACACCTCCATACCCATAGCTAATTTTACAACTTCAGGTTTTGGTATGAATTCTGGCAGCCCCCTTGTTTTCTGGCTCTACCGTGAATTGTTCACATAGAGCTTTCTGATCTCCTTGTCTTCAGTTTTTCTTTTTTTTTGAAGACACAAAAACTTTACCTGCTACCCATGAGCAACACAAAAAGGCCATCGGTTACTGGAGAATCAATCACCATTTGTGGACAAGATTTCAGGCACAGAACACCCCTCACCACCACCACTACCACCTCCTTCCTCCCCAGTCTTCCCCTTTTCATTTCACATATGTGGAGGCTGATTAACGGATTAGACTCGTCAGCCAAACATATATTCCGGCCTTTTTTTCTCCAGTGCCGTGTCACCCTGTGCCTCATTCCCCAGTCCTACCGAAATCCCTCCAATCCCTGGAACAAGTCTTTCTATTCATTACCAGAAAAGCACAGGGGTAACGTGACTAGACTCTTTCCCAAGGTCAAACGTTTGAAAATACCCAGTCGGAGAGTCACTGACTCCAGCAGGAGAACTGTGCTACGGTATTTTTAGTCCGTTGGGAAAATGTAGTTTAGGCCATGAGATTCCCGAGCCTTTTAGAAGATGTAAAAATAACTCCTTCCTGCCATCTCTCCTGGCACACAGGAGACCTCATACATAAACTGTTTATTCCAGGACAAAGCCAGAGGAGCAGTTCTTATGCCACTTCTGGCAGTGATTTAACATTGTTCATACAGTAGGGTTTAGATTGCAGGTCCCTTGGTGTGTATGGAGTGTTGGCACCTTGGGGTGGCAAGGCCATGGAAGCCACCTCTTCATGTAAACGCCTGATCATTCAATTGAAAGCGAATAATATTCCATTACGGACATTCGTGTTCACCTCTGACCGGTAGGAAATGCTCCCTCCATTTGTTTTCTCCAGTGTCCTTCCAAGTCAATGATCTTTTTCCAATCTGAGAGCTATACATGGAGGTCATTATCCCATACCTCAGTGCGGAGGTAGATTCCCCCCCAATGACCAGACCTTTTTTTTTTTTGCAATACGACACAGAGTTACTTTAACTGACAATTGCGTGGTCGTGCAATAATATACCCAAATACAATCTATATAATTTTTTCCCCACAAATAGAGCTTTCTTTTGGTGGTATTTGATCACCACGGCATTTTTTATTTTTTGCGCTATAAACAAAAAAATACCGGCAATTTTTTACTTTCTGCTATGAAACATATCCAATAAAAAAAATGTAAAAAATCTAATGTCTTCATCAATTTAGGCCAATATGTATTCTGCTACATGTTTTTGGTATTAAAAAAATCCCAATAAGTGTGTATTGATTAGTTTGCGCAAAAGTTATAGTGTCTACAAACTATGGGATATATACTGGAATTTTTATTTATTTTTTTCTTTTATACTAGTAATGGCGGTGATCAGCGACTTATAGCAGCAGGGCTGGTGCAAGGATTTTTGACACCCTAGGTGAAACCTCATTTTGCCACACCCCCCCTTGGCTCCACCCCTGACTCCACCCCCTTTGTCCTGCCCATGAATACCCAACCCTTTTATCGAAGCGCCCATCAAATGCAGCCTCACCAGCGCCCATCAAATGCAGCCTCACCAGCGCCCATCAAATGCAGCCTCACCAGCGCCCATCAAATGCAGCCTCACCAGCACCCATCAAATGCAGCCTCACCAGCGCCCATCAAATGCAGCCTCATCAGCGCCCATCAAATGCAGCCTCACCAGCGCCCATCAAATGCAGCCTCACCACCGCCCATCAAATGCAGCCTCACCAGCACTCATCAATGTAGCCTCACCAGCACCCATCAAATGCAGCCTCACCAGCACCCATCAAATGCAGCCTCACCAGCACCCATCAAATGCAGCCTCACCAGCGCCCATCAAATGCAGCCTCATCAGCGCCCATCAAATGCAGCCTCACCAGCGCCCATCAAATGCAGCCTCACCAGCGCCCATCAAATGCAGCCTCACCAGCGCCCATCAAATGCAGCCTCACCAGCACTCATCAATGTAGCCTCACCAGCACCCATCAAATGCAGCCTCACCAGCACCCATCAAATGCAGCCTCACCAGCACCCATCAAATGCAGCCTCACCAGCACCCATCAAATGCAGCCTCACCAGCGCCCATCAAATGCAGCCTCACCAGCGCCCATCAAATGCAGCCCACAAGCGCCCATCAAATGCAGCCTCACCAGCGCCCATCAATGTAGCCTACTAGTGCCAATCAATGAATGTTTGCTTGCTTCCATTCATTCGGGAGTCGGGACATAGTCCTCTTCCGCCACTGCGCCTCTGACACTATGTGCAAATGGAGTGGTGGCTGCCTGCTAATGCTGAGACTTAGTTGCTTGTTGAAGAGAGTAGCAACACCAGTGGCTGGGCGCCCCTAGGCAGCATTGCGCCCTAGGCGACTGCCTAGTTTGCCTAGTGGTAGCACCGGCCCTGTATAAAATCTCCCCTCCTAGTACACATCTCTCCCCCCAAAAGAAAAAGAAACACCCTTCTTAGCACAAATCCTCTAAAAATCCTAAAATTTCCCCTCCTAGTACACATCTTCCCCCCAAAGAAAAACACCCTTCCTAGTACAGATCCTCCACAAATCCTAAAATTACCCCCCCCCCGTACACATCTTCTCCCCCCCAGAAAAACAAAACAAAACAACACCCTTCCTAGCACAAATCCTCTACAAATCCTAAAATGTCCCCTCCTAGTACACATCTCCCCCCCAAAGAAAAACACCCTTCCTAGCACAAATCCCTTACAAACCCTAAAATTTCCCTTCCTAGTACACATCTCCCCCGCCCCCCAAAAAAAAACAAAACAAAAAAAAAACACTCTTCCTAGCACAAACCCTCTACAAATCCTAAAATTACCCCCCCCAGTACACCCCCCCCCCCAAAAAAAAAACAAAAAGAAAAACCCATCCCCCCCCACAAAAAAAAACACCCTTCCTAGCACAAATCCTCTACAAATCCTAAAACTCCCCTCCTAGTACACATCTTCTCCCCCCCCCCCAAAAAAAACACCCTTCCTAGCACAAATCCTCTACAAATCCTAAGATTTCCCCTCCTAGTACACATCCCCCCCCAAAAGAAAAACACCTTTCCCAGCACAAATCCTCCACAAATCCTAAAATTATCCCCCCCCAGTACACATCTTCTCCCCCCCAGAAAAACAAAACAAAAAAACACCCTCCTTAGCACAAATCCTCTACAAATCCTAAAATGTCCCCTCCTAGTACACATCTCCCCCCCCAAAGAAAAACACCCTTCCTAGCACAAATCCCTTACAAATCCTTAATCCCCCCCCCCAAAAAAAAAACAAAAACAAAAAAAAACCCCTTCCTAGCACAAATCCTCTACAAATCCTAAAACTCCCCTCCTAGTACACAACCCCCCCCCCCCCCCCCAAAGAAAAACACCCTTCCTAGCACAAATCCTCTACAAATCCTAAAATTGCCCCTCCTAGTACACATCCCCCCCCCCCAAAGAAAAACACCTTTCCTAGCACAAATCCTCCCTCCACAAATCCTAAAATTACCCCCCCCCCCCCAGTACACATCTTCTCCCGCCTAGAAAAACAAAACAAAAAAAAACACCCTTCCTAGCACAAATCCTCTACAAATCCTAAAAGTCCCCTCCTAGTACACAACCCCCCCCCCCCAAAGAAAAACACCTTTCCTAGCACAAATCCTCCCTCCACAAATCCTAAAATTACCCCCCCCCCCCAGTACACATCTTCTCCCCCCTAGAAAAACAAAACAAAAAAAAAACCCTTCCTAGCACAAATCCTCTACAAATCCTAAAAGTCCCCTCCTAGTACACAACCCCCCCCCCCCAAAAAAAACACCTTTCCTAGCACAAATCCTCCACAAATCCTAAAATTACCCCCCCCCCCCAGTACACATCTTCTCCCCCCTAGAAAAACAAAACAAAAAAAACACCCTCCTTAGCACAAATCCTCTACAAATCCTAAAATGTCCCCTCCTAGTACACATCTCCCCCCCCAAACAAAAACACCCTTCCTTGCACAAATCCTCTACAAATCCTAAAAATTTCCCCTCCAAGTACACATCTTCTCCCCCCCCCCCCCCAAAAAAAATAAACAAAAAAAAACACCCTTCCTAGCACAAATCCTCTACAAATCCTAAAATTGCCCCTCCTAGTACACATCCCCCCCCCCAAAGAAAAACACCTTTCCTAGCACAAATCCTCCCTCCACAAATCCTAAAATTACCCCCCCCCCCCCCCCAAGTACACATCTTCTCCCCCCTAGAAAAACAAAACAAAAAAAACACCCTCCTTAGCACAAATCCTCTACAAATCCTAAAATGTCCCCTCCTAGTACACATCTCCCCCCCCCAAAGAAATACACCCTACCTTGCACAAATCCTCTACAAATCCTAAAAATTTCCCCTCCAAGTACACATGTTCTCCCCCCCCCCCCAAAAAAAAATAAATAAACAGAAAAAAAAAACCCTTCCTAGCACAAATCCTCTACAAACCCTAAAATTACCTCCCCCCCAGTACACCCCCCCCCCCCCCAGTATACCCCCCCCCCCCCAAAAAAACAAAAGAAAAACACCCTTATTAGCACAAATCCTCTACAAATCCTAAAATGTCCCCTCCTAGTACACATTTCCCCCCCCCCCAAAGAAAAACACCCTTCCTAGCACAAATCCCTTACAAATCCTAAAATTTCTCCCCCCCCCCCAAAAAAAAAACAAAAACAAAAAAAACCCCCTTCCTAGCACAAATCCTCTACAAATCCTAAAATGACCCCCCCAGTACATCCCCCCCCCAAAAAAAACACCCTTCCTAGCACAAATCCTCTACAAATCCTAAAATTTCCCCTCCTAGTACACCCCCCCAAAGAAAAACACCCTTCCTAGCACAAATCCCCCACAAATCCTAAAATTTCCCCTCCTAGTACACATCCCCCCCCCCAAAAAAAATAAACAAAAAAAAACAAAAACCCTTCCTAGCACAAATCCTCTACAAATCCTAAAATTATCCCCCCCCCCCCCCCCAAAAAAAAACACTCTTCCTAGCACAAATCCTCTACAAATCCTAAAATTTCCCCTCCTAGTACACAACCCCCCCCCCCCAAAAGAAAAACACCCTAGTACACACCCCCTCCCCCAAAAGAAAAATCCTTCACAAATCCTAAAATTACCCCCCCAGTACACATCTTCTCCCCCCCTACTTTAAATCTCCTAGCACAAACCCCCCCCGCCTACCACAACTCTTCTTCCCACCCCTTGCTACACAAATCACCCCAAATCACCACTCTTAGCACCTTCCTCTCCTCCTACAACAATACTTACCCCCTGCTGTCCCCCAAATCCCCCCTTCCAACACAAATCCTCTCCCCCGCCCAGTCTCCTTGTGGCGCCCCCCCCCCCCCCCACCAACCTCACATGATAACACAGTGCCCAGGACAGCCGCCCCTCCTGCCCACCCCTTGTCCCGGCCCTGCCTGCAGTAGTGGTGGGGTGTGGGGGTGGGGGGGGCGGCTAGCTCTACACAGGGATTCCCCCAAATTTGGACTTTCTTTTAAATCCTGAGATGGGGCGTCTCTGGCAATTTCAGCTTTGGGTAGTTTTTCTTTTTTTTCATTTTTCTCTGCTCAGACATAAAAAAAAAAAAAAAAAAGTATCCTGCAACGTGACTTAATATAAATGCCCGACCCGAAGTATTGGGAGGATTTATTCCCCATCCCCGTCCCTTTGAATTTTTTTTCCTGGGTAGAAAGTTATTGGAGGCTGCAGAACATCAGAGCCGGTGGCTCCATTCTGGTGCAGTGCAGGCGTATCTGCAAACGGTCAGATTAATATTCTGAGCAGCAAGCGAGCCTGCATGGCAGAGCGCTGTGTCCTGACGAGAGGCGGATGGGGTGCGTCTGCTGCTCGCAGCTTTGTCTGCATTGGTATTCCTGATTGGGGGGTGGGGGGGGGGGGGAGTCGTAGGACAGAAGACATCTCCGAGCAGTGACCACCTTCCCTCGGGTGATTGGCAGGGAACGGCCAAAACATCTTCCCTGCCAAGAGATTGTCTTCTAAAAGGAAGGAAGCTTAGAAAAGATTTATAGATCGTATCGGCCCGTTCTACAAGATGCATTAAATGTTGGCCCGCAGAAGAAAACGCGCTGGGGGGGGGGGGGGGGGGTGCGGCTTAATCTAGGTGATTTATTTGCTCAACGTGACGATACGGTCAATAAGAGTCAATATTGATACAAATAACTTTTTCCGATGGAGCGAGACGCAGTGCTGCTATAGAGCGCCGTTTTGTTTGGTGAGTCACCGGCAGGGTTGCCAACCTCCCGCGGCATTTTTTTTTTTTTTTTTACTGACAAAACATGGAAAATTTACTGGCAACCTGAGAAATTAGAGAACTCCTACTGAAAACGAACGCAGTGAATATTTAAACTGTATAAACAGGATATGGAAAACACTGACAATACCTAATAACAAAGTCATTGGCTTGATTTACACTTAAAAAGTCAACACAGCATGAAAATGATCAGCCCCCCCCCGATATTTACTGGTAGTTGTTAAATAAAAAAAATCACAGATTTTTTGCAAACTGTCAGTAAATTCACTGGCGGTTGGCAACCCTGGTCACCGGCTTTGTCCTGACGGGGGGGGGGGCGCAGACACAACTACCCCATGAAAGGGGAAAAATTCCCTTGCTATGGGGCAGAAGCTGCAGTAAGGTCAGTGGCGGCCCATCCATAGGGAGGGGGGGGGGCGCACGCCCCACGACCCCCCCAAAGCCCTGGTCACCAGCCTTGTCCTGCCAGAGAGGTGCAGACACAACTACCCCATGAAAGAAGAAAAATTCCCTTGTTATGGGGCAGAAGCTGCACTAAGGTCAGTGGCAAGCCTTCCATAGGGGGGGTGCGCGCCCCACGACCCCCCCCAAGCCCTGGTCACCAGCCTTGTCCTGCCAGAGAGGTACAGACACAACTACCCCATGAAAGAAGAAAAATTCCCTTGTTATGGGGCAGAAGCTGCACTAAGGTCAGTGGCAGCCCATCCATAGGGGGGTGTGCGCCCCACGTCCCCCCCCCAAAGCCCTGGTCACCGGCTTTGTCCTGCCAGAGAGGTGCAGACACAACTACCCCATGAAAGGGGAAAAATTCCCTTGTTATGGGGCAGAAGCTGCACTAAGGTCAGTGGCGGCCCGTCCATAGGGGGGGTGCGCGCCCCACGACCCCCCCCAAGCCCTGGTCACCAGCCTTGTCCTGCCAGAGAGGTACAGACACAACTACCCCATGAAAGAAGAAAAATTCCCTTGTTATGGGGCAGAAGCTGCACTAAGGTCAGTGGCGGCCCGTCCATAGGGGGGCGCACGCCCCACGTCCCCCCCCCCCCCTCAAAGCTAGACACCAAAAAAAAAGTCCTTTAAGTGCACTATTGATCTGGAGGCTGTTGTATAGATTGTGTGTAAAGTCACCGGCGGCACCCCCGCCGGTGGAGGAGGGAGGAGGAGGGAGCCCCACGGTGATGTCACGGGCCGCGGACTCCCGGAAGTGGGAACAGGATATCTGTCAAAACAGGTATCCTGTCCAACCCCCCCCCCCCGCCATAAAGGTACCAATTGGGGCACCGGAGGGAGAGAGGAGACAAATGAGCGGAAGTTCCACTTTTGGGTGGAACTCTGCTTTAACACATGCCCCTTAGAGCTATCTGTTGTGGTTTTAATTATTATCACTGCTCAAGCCCTGAGATAAGGGGAGGATTTTCCCCCCAAACTGTGTTGGTTGTTTCTGATGCTCTTAACCAGTAAATGTTTCAAAAAGTCCTTCAAGTGAGATGAACTTTTACCACAGAGAATGTGCAATCATCATAAAGTAGGGATATTCACCCTTGTCATAGTAATGATCTTGTCCATTTTTTACATAAAAGGCAACCCCAATTCCAAAACAGTTGGGGTTGCTGTGTAAAATCTACATAAAAACAGAATGCGATCCCAATAGAAAATAGAAAACATATCAAATTTTTAACTGATGTATCATTTTAAGAAAAAAATAAGGTCATTATGAAACTGATGGCAGCAACATGTCTCAAAAAAGTTGGGGAGGGGCCATGTTTAGCACAGTATAGTGTACCCTCTTCTTTTAACAACACTCTGTAAACATCTGGGAACTGAGGAGACTGGATGCTGGAGTTTTGAGAGAGGAATATTGTCCCATTCTTGCCTGATATAGGATTCTAACTGCTCAACAGTCCTGGGTCTTCTTTGTCGTATTGTCTGTTTCAAGAATTTTTTCAGTTGGTGAAAGGTCTAAACTGCAGGCAAGCCAGTTCAGCACCCGGACTCTTCTACTGGGAAGCCATGCTGTTTCCATAAATGCAGTATGCAGTTTAGCATAGTCCTGCTGAAATCTGCAAAGCCTTCCCTGAAAAAGATGGGATGGATATGCTACACTAAAACCGGGATCTATCTTTTAGCATTGATGGTGCCTTTCCAGATGTACAAGCTGCCCATTCCATACACAGTAGCGCCCCCCCGCCCTCCTACCATCAGAGAAGGAGGCTTTTGAACGGAGAGCTGATAACAAGTCGGAAGGTCCCTCTTCTCTTTAGTCCGGAGGACGCAGCACCCATGGTTGCCAAAATAATGTCAAATTTCGATTCGTCTGACCATCAGAACAACTTTCCACTTTGCAACAGACCATTTAAATTGAGCTTTGGCCCAGAGAAGGCTGGCGCGACGAACTGTGTTCACGGTCCGTGATTTGGAAGTATTCCTGAGCCCAAGCAGTGATGTCCTTCACAGAATCATGACTGGTTTTAATGTAGTGCTGAAGGCCCGAAGATCATCACCATCCAATTTTGCATTTTGGCCTTGTCCCTTCCGCACAGAAGATTCAGATTTTTAAAATCCTTTGAAGATATTATGTTCTGTAGATGATTTTAAGTCTTTGCAATTTTACGTTGGAGAACATTATTCTGAAATTGTTCAACAATTTTTAGACACAGTTTTTCACAGATTGGTTAACCACTAGTCCATCTTTACTTCTGAGACACTCTGACTCTCTAAGATGCTCTTTGTACACTCAATCGTGTTACTGAGCTGTTGCCTTTTAACCTATTTAGTTGCAAAATGTTCTTCTAGTTCTTCCTTGTTAGTAGCACTTACTTTGCCAGCTTTGTGTTGCCCTGTCCCAACTTTTTTGAAATGGATTGCTGCCATCAATTTTATTTCAATATTTTTTTCCTAAAATGGTCCCCTTTGCTCAGGTTAAACATTTGATATGTTTTCTATTTTCTATTGTGAATACAATTCGGGTTTATGAGATTTGAAAGTCATTGCATTCTGTTATTATGTAGATTTTACACAGAACCCCAACTTTTTTGGAATTGGGGTTGTAAAAGCATTATGACGTTTTGGGACCTTGCAGGATCCATATTTAGAGACAGAGCCACCTTAAAAAAGGGATCCTGCAGGGTTGGCCTGTGATGGTCAGTGATGCCTGTTATTTTATGTGATTAAAGGATAAGATTATCACTATACCAAGGTGTTCTGATGAAGATCCCTATTTTACAAACTATTGTACCAGCCTTTCCTTCATACACAACCAAGATTTACCATCTGGCGAGCATTTCCTTTCTCGCTATCAGAGAGCCTAGGACCAGAACAGGGTCCACCCATACTATACTTCAATCACAAATTTGCTTCTCTGAAGGAAAAATCCTTTCATGGTAGATCCATCGGGAGCCAATTTTCACTTCAATCAGTCCAGAGCTAGCACACACACATCACAGAATGAGTGGGGAATCTTCTCCCACAACCTCCTGCTCAATCTGTCAAATTAATAATTGAGGGACTGTCCATGGATTCTAATCTTGTGTCCACCATAGGCAGGTTGGTAAGTGCCAGGGAGGCTATCGTCAAAGGATCAAACATGGATGTCCTGAGCTCAACAGTAAAGTAATCCAACTGCCCTTACAGTGTATATCCAGGTATTACCCAATGTGAGATGGAAGACTCAGGATCACCGGTTCGCAGCTTGTAAAAGTTAAACTGTCTCTTTTGTTTTCAAAACAAAGCAAACTAAACAACTTTCTTCAGCCAATTGTAAATGCAAACCACAATTCTTGTATACTGAAAAGAAAACAATGGCTCACCACCAGTATACTAGTCCCACACCAGGGTTTAGGCTCCCATCTGCTTCGGGGTGCTGCAAAGGCTGCAGGAATTCAGCAAACAGCGCCTCTAGTCAGTCCATACTTTTTCACAGCTGTGAATAACACCACTCCAGCTCACAGACAGGTGTTAACTTCTTCCTACTCCTTTTCAAGCCTCCCCAGCAGGTGGATTAAACCTTTCGGGACCGGAGTCCCTCTAATCATGATAGGAGGCTCTTTCCCATCCAATGTCTCTCCGAGCCTCCAAATACTGGATCCCATATAAGGACTTAGCAATCCTGGGAAAACACTAAGTCATTTTAGCCCTTTCCACAAGGAACCCCTCACCTTGCATAGATGAGAACCCCTGATTACTCCAAACTGCATGTCCTGACCAAGCTTCTGTTTCTGACTGACCTCCTGTGCATGATCCTGGTTCTGGTTCCTGATGCCGCTTTCTGTTCTGCTCACCTGTCAAGATCCGCCTGTGCATCTGGAGATACACCTGTCTTACTGGTACCTCTACACGGTCATCTAGAGTGTCTTCTGCCCTACTAACACCGTTGCATGGTCAAGTCCCTTTCTGGTGCCTCATCTACTCAGTTCTTCAGGCAAATCCACAGCTGGCAACCCATGCTTCTTTGAGTGCAGCACTCCCTGTCCACCACCTTCAGGGGTGCTCTGCACTCAGCCACAAGGGAAGCCCTCTCATCACTTGGCCTCCGACCAGGTACAGAACAGTATTTATGGCACATCAACAAGTATTCTTCTGTAGTTGCAGTATTTTTACAGGGACAAAACATGGGAAAATGCGCATGAGATGTATTACAGTGCCTTGAAAAAGTCAATTTTGTCATGTTACAACCAAAAGCGTAAATGAATTTTATTGGGATTTTATGTGATAGACCAACACAAAGTGGCACATAATTGTGAAGTGGAAGGAAAATGATAAATGGCTTTCAAAATTTTTTACACATGTAGCGCCCTGGGGTTTAGTCGGGGAGCTCCTCACCAAATTCCTTGTCAGGAGTAGCTACTGCAGTTAATTGATAGAGATCTATTGATTTCTCCCTAAGTTTGGCCTTGTTGCACTTTTCTCTTCTACCACTAAGTGGCCGGGAACTTAACTTGGTGGTACTAGATATGAGAAGGGCAACCCAAGGTCAGGTTATGGGTATATGGGGTATCTCAGCCAATGGGCATTGGTTTTTTTGATTCCCTTGGCCTGCTGGTAGAACCTATATATTCAGGTGAGGTTAGGTGATCTATGTTCTGTGGATGTGTGTCATACCCCCCGGGCTGCTAGGCTGGAGATTGGGCGTAACTCGGGGGCATCTAGCTGCCAGGCTGTGTGAGGGCCTATCCAGAAGTAAGTGGACAGCACAGGGTTAGGACTGCGCCTTGCAGTCCAACTGAAAGTGACGGTTCTGCCGGCCGGAGAACCTGTCGTGATCAGAGGTAGAAAGAAAGCTGCCGCAACTAAAGGACCAACCACCTTTATCAGGGACCACAGTGAGTAACTAAAGCAAGTACCAGAGCAGTATTCTCACCGAACGGACACGGTGGAGAATCGGAAAACTTCAGGCGGTGATCAAGTCAGGGACCCAACCAGTGGAGGTGACGCTTGCAGAGCAACCTTGTGTGTCAAGCCAGGGATCGGGCCGGTCAGCAGGGGTGAGGCTTGAGAGGCCAAGCTAGGGACCCAGCAGGGAAGAGTGGGTGACGCTTGAAGGAGATACCACCGCAAAAGCCTTGAGGAGCTCACAGGATTCAGAGTCAGTGAATCAGAGAGTCCAGTGAGAGACCAGGAGCTCAAGGGGCTGAAGAACTACAAGAAGAAGTTGTTGTGAAGCTGAGTGAACTGTTGAACTGTGTTAGAAACTGTGTTATTACTGTTGCCATAGGAGACAGAAATCTTGCACGTGCAGAAGTGGCGCCTTGCTGGGGTCTTTCCCTGTACGGCTGTCCTCCTATTGAAGTCTCAGAGTTTGCTAATTGAAATTGCAACCACTTAAGGGTGTCCTGTCCCTAACTCTCTTTCCCTTCAAAATATAAAAGGACTGTTAAAAAAAAAATAAAACCTCTTTTGCATCCAAGAAGTGTCTGGTGCCCAATGACTTTCACCATCTTTGCACCCACTATGCCTCACAACCCACCACATATTGAAGGATGTCAGCTGTCTTTGGCCTTGAAGGTCCTCATTAGGCTGGAAGAGGTTAAAGACCTTGCTACACACATAAATATCTGAAAATTGTGGCGTGCATTTATATTTAGCCCCCTTTACACTGATACCCCTAACTAAAATCTAGTGGAACCAATTGCCTTCAGAAGTCAACTAATTAGTAAATAGAATCCACCTGTGTGTAATTTAATCTCAGTATAAATACAGCTGTTCTGTGAAGCCCTCAGAGGTTTGTTAGAGAACCCTAGCAAAGAAATAGCATCACAAAGCCAAGGAACACACCAGACAGGTCAGGGATAAAGTTGTGGAGAAGTATAAAGCAGGGTTAGATTATGAAAAATTATCCCAAGCTTTGAACATCTCATGGAGCACTGTTCAATCCATCATCCGAAAATGGAAAGAGTATGGCACAACTGCAAACCTACTAAGACATGGCCGTCCACCTAAACTGACCGGCCGGGCAAGGAGAGCATTCATCAGAGAAGCAGCCAAGAGGTCCATGGTAACTCTGGAGGAGCTGCAGAGATCCACAGCTCAGGTGGGAGAATCTGTCCACAGGACAACTATTAGTCGTGTTCTCCACAAATCTGCCCTTTATGGAAGAGTCACAAGAAGAAAGACATTGTTGAAAGAAAACCATAAGAAGTCCTGGTTCAGTTCGTGAAAAGCCATGTGGAGGACACAGCAAACATGTGGAAGAAGGTGCTCTGGTCAGATGACACCAAAATTGAACTTTTTGGCCTAAAAGCAAAACTCTATCTGTGGTGGAAAACTAACACTGCACATCACCCTGAACACACCATCCCCACCGTGAAACATGGTGGTGGCAGCATCATGTTATGGGGATGCTTTTCTTCAGCAGGGACAGGGAAGCTGGTCAGAGATGATGGGAAGATGGATGGAGCCAAATACAGGGCAATCTTAGAAGAAAACCTGTTAAGCCGCGTACACACGAGCGGAATGTCCGACAGAAAAAGTCAGATGGAAGCTTTTCATCTATTCGTCTATTTCGATCGTCTGTGTGCCTGGACTTTTTTTTCTGACGGACCTAGAAATAGAACACGTTCTAAATATTTCTGATTTCCAATACCTATCGGGAAAACCACTCGTCTGTATGCTGTTCCGACGGACCAAAAACGACGCATGCTCTGAAGCAAGTACGAGACGGAAGCTATTGGCTACTGGCTATTGAACTTCCCTTTTCTAGCCCCGTCGTATGTGTTGTACGTCTCCGCGTTCTGACTTTGGTTTTGACTGTGTGCAGGCAAGACAGCTTGAATGGAATTCCGTCGGAGTTCCATCGGAGAAACCTTCAAAGTTTATTCCGACGGCAAAACCGGTCGTGTGTACACGGCATTAGAGTCTGCAATAGACTTGAGACTGGGGAGGAGGTTCACCTTCCAGCAATGATAATAAACATACAGCCAGAGCTACAATGGAATGGTTTAGATCAAAGTACTGTATATTCATGTGTTATGCCCTGTACACACGGTCGGATTTTCCGATGGAAAATGTCCGATCGGAGCGTGTTGTCGGAAGTTCTGACCGTGTGTGGGCTCCATCGGACATTTTCCATCGGATTTTCCGACACACAAAGTTTGAGAGCAGGATATAAAAGTTTCCGACAACAAAATCCGTTGTCGGAAATTCCGATCGTGTGTACACAAATCTGACGGACAAAGGGCCACGCATGCTCAGAATAAATAAAGAGATGAAAGCTATTGGCCACTGCCCCGTTTATAGTCCCGACGTACGTGTTTTACGTCACCGTGTTCAGAACGATCGGATTTTCCGACAACTTTGTGTGACCGTGTGTATGCAAGACAAGTTTGAGCCAACATCCGTCGGAGAAAATCCATGGATTTTGTTGTCGGAATGTCCGAACAAAGTCCGACCGCGTGTACGGGGCATAAGAATGACCCAGTCAAAGTTCAGACCTAAATCCAATTGAGAATCTGTGGCAAGACTTGAAAATTGCAGTTTACAGACGCTCTCCATCCAATCTGACAGATCTTGAGATATTTTGCAAAGAAAAATGGGCAAAAAATGTCCCTCTCTAGATGTGCAAAGCTGGTAGAGACATCCCCAAAAAGACTTGCAGCTGTAATTGCAGAGAAAAGGGGTTCTACAAAGTATTGATTCAGGGGGGGCTGAATACAAATGTACCCCACACTTTTCAAATATTTATTTGTAAAAAAATTTGAAAACCATTTATCCTTTTCATTCTACTTCACAATTATGTGCCACTTTGTGTTGGTCCATCACATAAAATCCCAATAAAATACATTTATGTTTTTGGTTGTAACGTGACCAAATCTGGAAAATTTCAAGGGGTGTGAATACTTTTTCAAGGCACTGTATATGTGGCTTTTATTTATTTTGCCACAATGTTCACTTTGTTAGTCCTCTAGCCCTCATGCTGTGTGGATGTCTACTCTATGCCCAAGAATGTAACCCCTAGACACAGAAGACTTTCAGGGACTCGCTCAGCACTGGTTATTGCCAATATTACTACAGATAAAGAATTATCGTTTTTTTTTTCCTCAACCGACCTTGTTTGCTTAAAGGGTTCCATGGAACTCCAGGGTTCCTTCAGAGGTTGCTATGGGTTCCTCGAGCAATGTGCAATATCTGCCTTTTAGATAAGTTCCCACCGACACCATTAATCATTTTAACTATCTGTAAGGGGGTAATTCTTCCCAATGACTACAAGTGTAAGGAGCAATCTACCCCATCACACTAATGCATCATGAGTTGTAGATATAATAATTATTATCAGGAGTTCCCTGAGACTGGAAATTAATTTTGAGGGGTTCTCTGTGTTTAGAAGGGTGACAAAGGCTGGCCTAAAGTGTATGCCTAGACAATATTTTTTTTTTTAGTTTTGGATAGAGTAGAGAAGGGTTCAAACCCCCATCATTTCCCATCACGAAAAAGAAAGTTAGAGGAATTCTCACCAAAGAGAGGGACGTCCTCTCTTAGACAGGTGTCCCAGGAACAGGTGTCTCCCATCGTAAGATTTTATGCAACAGAAATATGCTGGATTTCCCATCACATAATATCCAAGTGACACCAGAGGAAGAAAAGTGTGTGTCTTGTTTTTTTAACACATGCAGTCCAATTAGCTGGAGGGGGGAGAAGCTGGGGAGCTGCAGGACACAACAATGGTGTCACCATGCTGGCTTTGGAATGTAGCAGGAATGTGAAAATCATCAGCCTGGCAAAAAAGAATGGCAAGTTATTAAGTTCCCATATATGTATTTCAGCTCTGCAGGTGTCTAGACTTGTGTGAGTTGTATTCCTACAACCTGAACACAGAGGGTATGGAGATGAGAGCCCGGATACTGATCAGAGGGAACACAGAGGGTATGGAGATGAGAGCCCAGATACTGATCATAGGGGGGCACAGAGGGTATGGAGACGAGAGCCTGGATACTGATCAGAGGGGGGCACAGAGGGTATGGAGATAACAGCCCGGATATTGATCAGAGGGGGCACAGAGGGTATGGGGATGAGAGCCCGGACACTGATCAGAGGGGGGCACAGAGGGTATGGGGATGAGAGCCCGGATACTGATCAGAGCGGGCACAGAGGGTATGGGGATGAGAGTCTGGACACTGATCAGATGGGTATGAGAGCCCAGATACTGTTTAGAGGGGGCACAGAAGGTATGAGTATGAGAGCCCGGACACTGATCAGAGGGGGCACAGAAGGTATGGGTACGAGCAGGGCCGTCTTTTCGCATGGGCACACTGGGCAGTTGCCCGGGGGCCCCACTTGCCTGGGGGCCCCACCTGCCCAGCAACCCCAGCCAGGGCCGGACTGGCCTACCGGGATACCGGGAAGTTTCCCGGTAGGCCGCCTGCCCTGGGGCCGCTTTGAGTTGCGGCTGCAGCGCTCCGCTCTTTCCCTCTCTCCTCCTCCTCCTGTGTATCACGGAGCTGGCGGGGTCTGTGTTCGGCGGCCGCGCTGTAACAAGGTTCCGCCTCCCTAGATCGTCTCGTATAATAGCAGATTAAATCAGTGTTCCGCCTATCACACGAGCCGGTCTAGGGGGACGGGACCTTGTTACAGCGCGACCCAGCCAGCTCCGTGATACACAGAAGGAGATGCCTGCTCTGTGTGTGTGTGTTACCAGGCAATGGTGAGTCTGTATTAATTGGCACAGTGATGTTGCATTCATGGGCACAGTTTGAGTGCAATTGTGGGCACAGTGAGGGTGCAATCATGGGCACAGTGAGGCTGTAATGGTGGCCACAGTGACGGTGCAATGGTTGGCATAGTGAAGCTGCAATGGTGGGCACAGTGAGGCTGCATTCACGGGCACAGTGAGGCTGCAATAGTGGGCACAGTGAGGCTGCATTCACGGCACAGTGAGGCTTCAATGATGGGCACAGTGAGGCTGCATTCATAGGCACAGTGAGGCTGCAATGGTGGGTACAGTGAGGTTGCATTCACAGGCACAGTGAGGCTGCATTCATGGACTCAGTGAGGCTGCATTCATGGACACAGTGAGGCTGCATTCATGGGCACAGTGAGGCTGCAATGGTGGGCACAGTGAGGCTGCATTCATGGACACAGTGAGGCTGCATTTGATGGGCACAGTGAAGCTGCATTCACAGGCACAGTAAAGCTGCATTTGATGGACAATCGTGCATGATTGTGTAGACAAGCCCCAGTGCTGTCTACAAGATCTTAAGATGGCACTGGGTATGAGAGCCCAGATACTGATCAGAGGGGGGAATAGAAGGTAAGGAGATGAGAGCCCGGATACTGATCAGAGGGGGGCACAGAAGGTATGGGGATGAGAGCCTGGATACTGATCAGAGGGGGGCACAGAAGGTATGGGGATGAGAGCCTGGATACTGATCAGAGGGGGGCACAGAAGGTATGGGTATGAGAGCCCGGACACTGATCAGAGGGAAGCACAGATGGTATGGAGATGAGAGCCCGGACAATGATCAGAGGGGGGCACAGAAGGTATGGGTATGAGAGCCTGGACACAGATCAGAGGGGAGCAAAGAAGGTATGGAGATGAGAGCCCGGATACTGATCAGAGGGGGCACAGAAGGTATGGGTATGAGAGCCTGGACATGGATCACAGGGGGGCACAGAAGGTATGGAGATGAGAGCCTGGACACTGATCAGAGGGGGGCACAGAAGGTATGGGTATGAGAGTCCAGACACTAATCAGAGGGGGGCATAGATGGTATGGGGATGAGAGCCCAGACACTGATCAGAGGGGGGCACAGAAGGTATGGGTATGAGAGCCCGGACACTGATCAGAGGGGGGTACAGATGGTATGAAGATGAGAGCCCAGACACTGATCAGAGGGGGCACAGAAGGTATGGGTATGAGAGCCTGGACACTGATCAGAGGGGGGCACAGAAGGTATGGAGATGAGAGACCAGACTCTGATCAGAGGGGGGCACAGAAGGTATGGAGATGAGAGCCCGGACACTGATCAGAGGGGGGCACAGAAGGTATGGGGATGAGAGCCCGGACACTGATCAGAGGGGGGCACAGAAGGTATGGAGATGAGAGCCCGGACACTGATCAGAGGGGGGCACAGAAGGCATGGAGATGAGAGACCAGACACTGATCAGAGGGGGGCACAGAAAGTATGGGGATGAGAGACCAGACACTGATCAGAAGGGGGCACAGAAGGTATGGAGATGAGAGCCCAGACACTGATCAGAGGGGGGCACAGAAGGTATGGGGATGAGAGACCAGACACTGATCAGAGGGGGGCACAGAAGGTATGGAGATGAGAGCCCAGACACTGATCAGAGGGGGGCACAAAAGGTATGGGTATGAGAGCCTGGACACTGATCAGAGGGGGCACAGAGGGTATGAGAGCCCAGATACTGATCAGAGTGTAGCACAAAAGATATGGGTATGAAAGCCCTGACACTGATCAGAGAGGAGCACAGATGGTATGGAGATGAGAGCCCAGACACTGACTAGAGGGGGGCACAGAAGGTATGGAGATGAGAGCCCAGACACTGATCAGAGGGGGGCACAGAAGGAATGGAGATGAGAGAACAGACACTGATCAGAGGGGGACAATAGATGGTATGGAGATGAGAGCCCAGACTCTGATCAGAAGGGGGCACAGAAGGTATGGGGATGAGAGACCAGACACTGATCAGAGGGGGGCACAGATGGTATGGAGATGAGAGACCAGACTCTGATCAGAGGGGGGCACAGAAGGAATGGAGATGAGAGACCAGACACTGATCAGAGGGGGGCACAGATGGTATGGAGATGAGAGACCAGACTCTGATCAGAGGGGGGCACAGAAGGAATGGAGATGAGAGACCAGACACTGATCAGAGGGGGGCACAGATGGTATGGAGATGAGAGACCAGACTCTGATCAGAGGGGGGCACAGAAGGTATGGGGATGAGAGCCCGGACACTGATCAGAGGGGGGCACAGAAGGTATGGAGATGAGAGCCCGGACAATGATCAGAGGGGGGCACAGAGGCTATGGGTATGAGAGCCCAGATACTGATCAGAGGGTATGGAGATGAGAGCGAATTGCATGCTGCCAGTCCTGATTGCATGTGAATTGCATGCTGCCAGTCCTGATAGTGTGTGCATTGCATGCTGCCAGTTTTCAATGTGTGTGCAGTCCTCATTGTGTATGCAGTGCATGCTGGCAGTCCTGATTGTGTGTATATTGCATGCTGCCAGGCTTGTTGTGTACCTACTGCATGATACCAGTCCCTAATATATTTGCAGTCCTGGCTGGCTGTGCTTAGCATGCTGCCAGTGCTCAATGTGTGTGCAGTACTAATTGTGTGTGCATTGCATGCTGCCCGTCCTGACTGAGTGTGCATTACATGCTGCCAGTCCTCATTGTGTATCCATTGCATGCTCCCAGTCCCTAATGTGTGTGTGCAGTCCTGACAGTGTGTGCATTACATGCTGCCAGTCCTGATCATGTGTGCATTGCATGATGCCAGTCTTCAGTGTATGTACTTTGCATGCTGCCTTTCCCTAATGTGTGTGCAGTCCTGATTGTGTGTGCATTGCATGCTGCCAGTCCTCACTGTGTATGCATTGCATGTTGCTTGTCCTGATGTGTGTGCATTGCATTCTGGCAGTCCTTAATATGTGTACAGTCCTGATTGCACATGCATTGCATGTTGCCAATCCTGATTGTGTGTGCATTGTATACTGGCAGTCCTGATTGTGTGTGCATTGTATACTGGCAGTCCTGATTGTGTGTGCATTGTATACTGGCAGTCCTGATTGTGTGTGCATTGTATACTGGCAGTCCTGATTGTGTGTGCATTGCACGCTGCCAGTCCTCACATTGCATGCTGCCAGTCCTCAATGTCTGTACAGTCCTGATTGTGTGCGCAGTCCTGATTGTGTGTGCATTGTATACTGGCAGTCCTGATTGTGTGTGCATTGCATACTGGCAGTCCTCACATTGCATGCTGACAGTCCTCAATGTCTGTAAAGTCCTGATTGTGTGTGCATTGCATACTGGCAGTCCTGATTGTGTGTGCAGTCCTACTTGTGTGTGCATTGCATGCTGCCAGTCCTCAATGTCTGTAAAGTCCTGATTGTGTGTGCATTGCATACTGGCAGTCCTGATTGTGTGTGCAGTCCTACTTGTGTGTGAATTGCATGCTGCCAGTCCTCAATGTCTGTACAGTCCTGATTGTGTGTGCATTGCATACTGGCAGTCCTGATTGTGTGTGCATTGCATACTGGCAGTCCTGATTGTGTGCGCATTGCATACTGGCAGTCCTAATTGTGTGTGCAGTCCTGATTGTGTGTGCATGGCATACTGGCAGTCCTAATTGTGTGTGCAGTCCTGATTGTGTGTGCATGGCATACTGGCAGTCCTAATTGTGTGTGCATTGCATGCTGCCAGTCCTCACATTGCATGCTGCCAGTCCTCAATGTCTGTACAGTCCTGATTGTATGTGCATTGCATACTGGCAGTCCTGATTGTGTGTGCAGTCCTGATTGTATGTGCATTGCATACTGGCAGTCCTTAATATGTGTACAGTCCTGATTGCACATGCATTGCATGTTGCCAATCCTGATTGTGTGTGCATTGTATACTGGCAGTCCTGATTGTGTGTGCATTGCATGCTGCCAGTCCTCACATTGCATGCTGCCAGTCCTCAATGTCTGCACAGTCCTGATTGTGTGTGCCTTGCATACTGGCAGTCCTGATTATGTGTGCAGTCCTGATTGTGTGTGCATTGCATACTGGCAGTCCTGATTGTGTGTGCATTGCATACTGGCAGTCCTGATTATGTGTGCAGTCCTGATTGTGTGTGCATTGCATACTGGCAGTCCTAATTGTGTGTGCATTGCATGCTGCCAGTCCTCACAATGCATGCTGCCAGTCCTGATTGTGCCCCCAGGGCAGTGTTATAGGCACAAATGACAGAACAATGCTTCTTCATTCCTTGCCATCATGCTCCCTCCTCCCTGTGTAGCCAGTAAACATCCTCCTGTGCATCCCCTGTGATCACTGCACCACTGGGATGCTGTGCCTCTCTCCCCCTACCTGCTTGGTAAGATGGTACAGTCTGCAGAGAGGCTCCTGTAATGTATCCAGCTTGATCAATGTGCTCCAGATGCTGGAGAGGGATGCCTCTGCTCCTGTGTCATTGAAGTCATTCTGGATTTGTGATGAGATCTGAGTAAGTATCTCCATTTGTAGCATGCATAGAGGAGAGGTGGATCCTGCACACACCTCCCTTCTTCTTCTTCTTCCCTTCTCTCCTTCTTCCATCCTCTGCTCAGCCTATTGCACAGAGCTTGCTGTAGGTGACTCACCCCCCTATAGGCAGTCATAGGGCCCTGGGCCCCTCCAGGTGCTCCCCCCCCCTCCTCACTCTGGATTGTATGTATGCTGGATTGATGGAAAGGATGGATTCAGTGAGTCCAGCTGGAGGACCTTTAAGGGCTGAATGAAGACTGAAGGCTGTGATTGATGGTCAGCCTGCATTGTGCCGCATTCAGGACAGATCCCATGTAAGTCATACTGGATCCAGGAGAAGGTGAGCCTGGAATCTTCCTTCATATACAGGGAAGGTCATTAGCAGGACTTCCCATCTATGATTCCAGGCTAATCCCAGGATTATTACAAGAGATAGGGGTGCCAGGGGCTCCAGGGGGGGCGGGGGGGGGGGGGGCTAGGGGGGGTCATTTGTAAATTGGGGCTTTTTCTGCTCAGATTTGACATTGTATCATCATTAGAGAGCTGACATCTTCCCATCCTACAGGTCATACAGGCCACTTCCAATAGGACATTTATATTGGATACAGTGTATCTCTCCTGCATACATTGCATCCATGTTCAGTACATGATCTAAAGATGTATAGGCTGTATCTGTGATAAATAGATGTATACATTGTAATTGTGTTTTATAAATATTTACATTGTATTTGTGTTGTATAGATGTATACATTGTATCTATGATGTATACATTGTATCTGTGTTGTATAGATGTCTACACTGTATCTGTATATACAGAATATAATGATATTTTCAGGCTCAGATCATTCCCCAGACAAGCAGGTGACACAATGTCAGATTTCAGGGCTTTTCCTGCAGTGCTTCTCTGCGGCAAATTGCCATTTCCATAGTCGGGATTGAAGCTGCAGCCCAAGGTGACATTGTGCAGAAATGGGGCATCGCCGATCCACATCGCATGGGACTTGGTGGGAAGATTGTTTGTCCTGAATAGCGCAGATTGACGCCTTTCTGGTCCTATTAGAGATTCAGTTCACAGCTGGAAAGTCTGATTCCAGCTGCTGCAACCCCTGACTTGTGTGTAGACAGGTCCTCCTGCAGGGGATTGTACAATATAGGTTGTAGGTAGGTCCTCCTGCAGAGGATTGTATAATATATGTTGTAGGTAGGTTCTCCTGCAGGGGATTGTATGATGTATGTTGTAGGTAGGTCCTCCTGCAGAGGATTGTTTGATGTATGTTGTAGGTAGGTCCTCCTGCAGAGGATTGTATAATATATGTTGTAGGTAGGTCCTCCTGCAGGGGATTGTATAATATAGGTTGTAGGTAGGTCCTCCTGCAGGGCATTGTACGATATATGTTGTAGGTAGGTCCTCCTGCAGGGGATATATGTTGTAGGTAGGTCCTCCTGCAGGGGATTGTATAATATATGTTGTAGGTAGGTCCTCCTGCAGGGGATTGTACAATATATGCTGTAGGTAGGTCCTCCTGCAGGAGATTGTACGATATATGTTGTAGGTAGGTCCTCCTGCAGGAGATTGTACAATATATGTTGTAGGTAGGTCCTCCTGCAGGGGATTGTACAATATATGTTGTAGGTAGGTCCTCCTGCAGGGGATTGTACCATATAGGTTTTAGGTAGGTCCTCCTGCAGGAGATTGTACAATATATGTTGTAGGTAGGTCCTCCTGCAGGGGATTGTACAATATATGTTGTAGGTAGGTCCTCCTGCAGGGGATTGTACCATATAGGTTTTAGGTAGGTCCTCCTGCAGGGGATTGTACCATATATGTTGTAGGTAGGTCCTCCTGCAGGTGATTGTACAATATATGTTGTAGGTAGGTCCTCCTGCAGGGGATTGTACAATATATGTTGTAGGTAGGTCCTCCTGCAGGGGATTGTACCATATAGGTTTTAGGTAGTTCCTCCTGCAGGGGATTGTACCATGTATGTTGTAGGTAGGTCCTCCTGCAGGTGATTGTACAATATATGTTGTAGGTAGGTCCTCCTGCAGGGGATTGTACAATATATGTTGTAGGTAGGTCCTCCTGCAGGGGATTGTTCAATATAGGTTGTAGGTAAGTCCTCCTGCAGGGGATTGTATGATATACTGTATGTTGTAGGTAGGTCATCCTGCAGAGGTTTGTATGTGGGTTCCTTTGCAGAGGATTGCACCATATATGTTATGTAGACAGGTCCTCTTGCAAGGGGTTCTACAATAAATGTTGTAGGTAGGTCCTCCTGCAGAGCATTGCACCCACCATGTGAGTCGTGTAGTGTGTATAGACAGGTCCTCTTGCAAGGGATTGTACGGTACATATTGTATGTAGATCCCCTGCAGGGCATTATACCATATATATAGTGTATGTAGATCCTCATGCAGGGCATTATACCATATATTTTGTAGGTAGGTCCTCCTGCAGGGGATTGTATGATGTATGTTGTAGGTAGATCCTCTGCAAGGCATTATGCTGTATATATTGTATGTAGTTCCCCTACATGGCATTATACCATATATATTGTATATAGGTCCTCTTGCAGGGCATTATGCCATATATATATATATATATATATATATATATATATATATATATATATATATAGTGTATGTAGATCCTCATGCAGGGCATTATACGATACATATTGTATGTAGATCCTCCTGCAGGGCATTATACTGTATATATTGTAGGTAGGTCCTCCTGCAGGGCATTATACTGTATATATTGTAGGTAGGTCCTCCTGCAGGGCATTATACGATACATATTGTATGTAGAGCCTCCTGTAGGGGATTGTATGATATATATTGTATGTAGATCCTCCTGCAGGGCATTATACCATATTTATTGTAAGTAGGTCCTCCTGCCAGGGATTGTATGATGTATGTTGTAGGTAGGTCCTCCTACCGGGGATTGTATGATGTATGATGTAGGTAGGTCCTCCTACCGGGGATTGTATGATGTATGTTGTAGGTAGGTCCTCCTGCCAGGGATTGTATGATGTATGTTGTAGATAGGTCCTCCTGCTGGGGATTGTATGATGTATGTTGTAGGTAGGTCCTCCTGCCAGGGATTGTATGATGTATGTTGTAGGTAGGTCCTCCTGCCGGGGATTGTATGATGTATGTTGTAGGTAGGTCCCCCTGAAGAGGGTTGCACAGTATGTGTTGTGTGGTAGACACAGGTCCTCCTGCAGAGTATTGCACAATCTGCGTTGTGTAGTGTGTGTAGACAGGTCCTCCTGCAGAGGATTGTATGATATGTGTCGTGTCCCACATTAGCAGAGAAGGTCATTCTTATTGTATGAAGCACAAGGTCAGCACAATCAGCTTCTCCTGAGATCAGCTCAGCTCTGCTTTATATAAAAATATTATTATTATTATTCTCAATACGGCTGTCATTGGGGGGGGGGGGGGGGGACTTTTTCTTTATTTTTTTAGTAATTATGTTAGATGAACACTTCCAGCATCCTTTCATTTACCATCTAATTTCCATCTGCCACATAATTCAGGGAACCCCCTGGTACCCCTTCTTTTTAGGTTGTGATTTCCTGGTTTTCAGTCCACTTATGTTGCAATCACTTGTTTGCTGTTGGATTGCAAGCTCCTGTGAACGGTCTGCTTGGATGTCATAATGTACATGGTGATAGAGAGTCTCTCTGTAATGTGTCTTATGGTAGTCCCTGGCAGTTGGCAAATAACCCAGCAATGCCCCCCCCATGGGTTAAAAGGGCGTCCGCTGCTGGACATTCCCAGTATGGGGACCGCCGACCCCCCCCCTCCTCTTCCAGAGTCTCTGCGGCAAAGTGGAGTGAGTAGTGAGCTCAGCGTGTTGTATGACACAGGTGACCCCGCACACATCTGTAGGGTGACACTTCTGACTCCTGTATCCCATCGCCAGAGAAATGGGCGAATGTCACTTTCCAAAAAAAAAAAAAAAATCTACAGGGACTGATGTCCATCCCGACCCCCTTACATTATTGATCGCTGCGGAGTGAGCCATGCAGGTTATCGGTGACATCTGCCTGAATTTCACACTTCATGGCCATTCACTTCCTTCTTTTTATACACAAACATGAATATTTCACCAAGTGATCGCACGGCATTAAAAATTCAAGATATGTGCAATACAAAACCAGCTAGCCCCCTCATTCTAGAACTTCCCATCGCTGGTGTCAGATGGATAAAAATAATCATTCACAATCTAAAAATGATTTTCTGTACAAACTGTATATATGTGCAAAAATAAGATACAATATATCTATGTTTTCCCATGTTCAAAAAATAAGATGCATTATATCTATTTTATTTCCATGTGCAAAAATAAGATACTATATATCTATGGTTTTGGGGGTTTTTTTTGCATGTGCAAAAATAAGATACGTTACATCTTTTTATTTTTTTATACACGTGCAAAAATAAGATACATTACATCTTTTTATTTTTTTATACACATGCAAAAATAAGATACATTACATCTTTTTATTTTTTTTATACACGTGCAAAAATAAGATATATTATATCTATTTTTTTTGGTTTTGTTTGCATGTGCAAAAATAAGATACATTATAGCCATGTTTTTTCCATGTGCAAAAATAAGATACAGTATATCTATGTTTTTTTTTTTTTTTTTTTGCATGTGCAAAAATAAGATACATTACATCTTTTTATTTTTTTTATACACGTGCAAAAATAAGATACATTATATCTATGTTTTATTTGTTTTTTTTTTTTGCATGTGCAAAAATAAGATACATTATAGCCATGTTTTTCCATGTGCAAAAATAAGATACAGTATATCTATGGTTTTTTTTTTATAAGATACATTATATCTTTTTTTTTCATGTGCAAAAAATGAGATACATTATATCTATGGTTTTTTTTTTTTTTTTTTTTTTTTTTTTTTGCATGTGCAAAAATAAGATACAGTATATCTATGGTTTTTTTTATTTTTATAAGATACATTATATCTTTTTTTTTCATGTGCAAAAAATGAGATACATTATATCTATGTTTTTTTTTATTTTTTTTTTTTTATTTTTTTGCATGTGCAAAAATAAGATACATTATATCTATGTTTTTCTTTTTTTTTTTCTTTTTTTTTTTTTTTTACACGTGCAAAAATAGGATACATTATATCTATGTTTTTTTTCCATGTGCAAAAATAAGATACAGTATTTCTATGTTTTTTTTTTTTTTTTTTCTATGTGCAAAAATAAGATACATTTTATCTTTTTTTTTTTTCCATGTGCAAAAATAAGATACATTATATCTATGTTTTTTTTCCATGTGCAAAATTAAGATATCCTATGTTTTTTTTTCCTTCCTCTGGATCAACTGAGCGTGTAGGGTTCTGTATATGGAGGTTTTCTATTACTACGAACCCGATGGACTTGTGTCTTTTTTAAACCTAACCATGGCTTCACGTTGAGTTGTTCTACTAGTTGCGTAAATCAGGAGGAAGGAATGAAACAGTTTCATTAGTAAATGTGTGATAAGACGTGAAACATTGGTGTCAGGGTAGATGGTATAGGATGCCGGAACGATTATCTGGAATGATCCTAATTGATTCCGAGCTTCCACGTCGATGGCTGACTCTCAGAGGCCTTATCTTGGCTCGGAAATTCCCAATATTCCTAAATATTCAGATTGAGATAATTTGTCGTATCAGCTGTAAAGATTACGGTTGCAGCGTTTTAGGTCAGCGAGTCGGTTGGGGCGGGAGGAAAGTGAATTGGGTTAATGAGAAGAACCTGGAATTTACGGGAGACCTGCCACCTTCTTCTATTTATTTTCATTCTCTTGTGTTTATTTTGTTATAGAAGATATTTATTAGGATTAGTGATGTTTTTGTTATGTTGTATTTTTTATCTTTATTTCCTTCCCTGCGCTCTGGATATTCCATGAAAAGTAAAGGGAGCGTTTCTCATCTCAGGAGGGTTTGTGTCTCTATCACGTGTGTGTGTGGGGGAGGGGGGGGGGGTTATAAAACATGCGGTCTTAGCAGGTGCCGTGTATAATTCAATTCCATATAGAATCTGGGACATTTTGATGTATATTTTATTTGTTGAGTATTTATATTATTTTCTGCAGTTTACTGCTGGATTATGTAATGAGGAGGCCTGGTGACTTTTCCTAGTTGGCCTTGGCGGAGTGCAAGCTCTGTTGGCTTACAGGACCTTCTCCTGGGTGGCTCCTGCAGCTGGTTTTTGTCAGGGCCACCAACCATTATTATGATTTCTTGTAGTCAGGGGTAGTAGGGGGGTGCGATTTGTATCTTTCCTGTGCACGCTGCTCTAAAGGAGAAATGATCATCCAGGGTGGTTAGAGATCACATGTGGGAAAGACTCCCCCAGGGACACGGGCAGCATGTGGCAGCAGCCTGGCAATGAATTCAGTGGCACCATTCTGTCACTAAGGCAGTAATGCGTCATCCTGATTACGGGTCACAGTGTCCTAATGGGAGGTCATTGCGATGTTCCTACTACTACTTTTCCTGACGTTCCATACACTCGGTTCTATTCCTGACATTCCATGCACATGGCCCCTTTTCCTGATGTTCCATGCACAAGGCCCTTTTTCCTTATGTTCCATGCACAAGGCCCCTTTTCTGTATGTTCCATGCACAAGGCCCCTTTTCCGTATGTTCCATGCACAAGGCCCATTTTCCGTATGTTCCATGCATAAGGCCCCTTTTCCGTATGTTCTATGCACAAGGCCCCTTTTCCTTATGTTCCATGCACAAGGCCCCTTTTCCGTATGATCCATGCACAAGGACCCTTTTCCGTATGTTCCATGCATAAGGCCCCTTTTCCGTATGTTCCATGCGCATAGCTCTTTACCTGACATGCCTTGCACCTGACTCCTTCACTGAGGTTCGGTGCTCACAGCCCCTTTTTTTGTTGTTTCATTCACAAGGCCCCATTTACTGATGTTCCATGCACAAGGCAACTTTTTCTAAAACTCCACACACACAGCTCTTTTGCATGATGCATTTTGCACAATTTCCATGGACTAGGTCCCTTTTCCTGATATTCTATGCTCAAGGCCCTTTTCTTGGTGTTCCTTGCACAATGCCCCTTTTCCTGATGTTCCATTAATAGGACCCATTTTCCTGGTATTCCATATGTATGATTCTTTTCCCAGTCTTCCATGGGCAGGGCCCTTTCCTGTGGGGTTCTATGCACAGGGCCCCTAATGATGTTCCATGCTCAAAGTTCCTTTCCTTGATGCTCCACACAGGAATCTTTTCCGGATGTCCTGTGCACTAGGCCCCTTTTTCTGACATTTAATGTTTATGGTCCCTTTTCCTGATGTTCCCTGCACAAGACCCATTTATTGGTGTTCCATGTACAAGACACCCTTTTTTGGTGTTCCATGAACAAGGCCCCTTTCTTGGTGTTCAACATAGAAGGCCCTTTTCATGATGTTCCATGCATAAGGCCCCTTTTGCCTTATATTCCATTAATAAGATCCTTTTTCCTTGGATTCCATGCACATGGTCCTTTTCCCAATGTTCCATGGGCAGGGCCTTTTTCCTGGTATTCCATGTACATGGTCCTTTACCCAATGTTCCATGGGCAGGGCCCTTTTTCCTGGTATTCCATGCACATGGTCCTTTACCCGATGTTCCATGGGCAGGGCCCTTTTTCCCGGTATTCCATGCACATGGTCCTTTACCCAATGTTCCATGGGCAGGGCCCTTTTTCCTGGTATTCCATGCACATGGTCCTTTTCCCAATGTTCCATGGGCTTGGCCTTTTTTCCTGGTATTCCATGCACATGGTCCTTTTCCCAATGTTCCATGAGAAAGGCCTTTTTTCCTGGTATTCCATGCACATGATTCTTTACCCAATGTTCCATGGGCAGGACCCTTTTTCCTGGTGTCCCATGCACATGGTCCTTCTCCCAATGTTCCATGGGCATGGCCCTTTTTCCTGAAATTCCATGCACATGGTTCTTTTCCCAAGGTTCCATGGGCAAGGCCCTTTTCCCTGGTATTCCATGCACATGGTCCTTTTCCCAATGTCCCATGGGCAAGGCCCTTTTCCCTGGTATTCCATGCACATGGTCCTTTTCCTAATGTTCCATGGGCATGGCCCTTTTTCCTGGTATTCCATGCACATGGATCTTTTCCCAATGTTCCATGGACACAGCCCTTTTTCCTGAGATTCCATGCACAAGGCCCTTTTTCTTGAAATCACTTTTAGTGGCGGTGGTAATTTATTAGATCAGGATAGACTGGTTTCACTGATAGAACTGGTAGGTGAGCACACTGATCTAGAGTTAGCCTAGGCAGCTTTGTAATAGAGTACAGATATAATGCAGAAGGCTTAGGATGATACCTTCTTCTTCCAAAATCTTAAATTACACCTGTACTTGCCAGTTCCCTTCTGCAAACTGTATTATATTTTATAACCCATTTTCCTGGTATTCCATATGCATGATTCTTTTTCCAGTCTTCCATGGGCAGGGCCCTTTCCTGTGGGGTTCTATGCACAGGGCCCCTAATGATGTTCCATGCTCAAAGTTCCTTTCCTTGATGCTCCACACAGGAATCTTTTCCGGATGTCCTGTGCACTAGGCCCCTTTTTCTGACATTTAATGTTTATGGTCCCTTTTCCTGATGTTCCCTGCACAAGACCCATTTATTGGTGTTCCATGTACAAGACACCCTTTTTTGGTGTTCCATGAACAAGGCCCCTTTCTTGGTGTTCAACATAGAAGGCCCTTTTCATGATGTTCCATGCATAAGGCCCCTTTTGCCTTATATTCCATTAATAAGATCCTTTTTCCTTGGATTCCATGCACATGGTCCTTTTCCCAATGTTCCATGGGCAGGGCCTTTTTCCTGGTATTCCATGTACATGGTCCTTTACCCAATGTTCCATGGGCAGGGCCCTTTTTCCTGGTATTCCATGCACATGGTCCTTTACCCGATGTTCCATGGGCAGGGCCCTTTTTCCCGGTATTCCATGCACATGGTCCTTTACCCAATGTTCCATGGGCAGGGCCCTTTTTCCTGGTATTCCATGCACATGGTCCTTTTCCCAATGTTCCATGGGCTTGGCCTTTTTTCCTGGTATTCCATGCACATGGTCCTTTTCCCAATGTTCCATGAGAAAGGCCTTTTTTCCTGGTATTCCATGCACATGATTCTTTACCCAATGTTCCATGGGCAGGACCCTTTTTCCTGGTGTCCCATGCACATGGTCCTTCTCCCAATGTTCCATGGGCATGGCCCTTTTTCCTGAAATTCCATGCACATGGTTCTTTTCCCAAGGTTCCATGGGCAAGGCCCTTTTCCCTGGTATTCCATGCACATGGTCCTTTTCCCAATGTCCCATGGGCAAGGCCCTTTTCCCTGGTATTCCATGCACATGGTCCTTTTCCTAATGTTCCATGGGCATGGCCCTTTTTCCTGGTATTCCATGCACATGGATCTTTTCCCAATGTTCCATGGACACAGCCCTTTTTCCTGAGATTCCATGCACAAGGCCCTTTTTCTTGAAATCACTTTTAGTGGCGGTGGTAATTTATTAGATCAGGATAGACTGGTTTCACTGATAGAACTGGTAGGTGAGCACACTGATCTAGAGTTAGCCTAGGCAGCTTTGTAATAGAGTACAGATATAATGCAGAAGGCTTAGGATGATACCTTCTTCTTCCAAAATCTTAAATTACACCTGTACTTGCCAGTTCCCTTCTGCAAACTGTATTATATAAAATATCAATGCCTGTGTTTAAAAATGTAATAAAAGGTGTCGTGTTTTGGCCCTTGTCTTCTCTACACCTCGTGCAGCAGCCTGGGCTGCCTCCTCTTCTAACATCTCTTATATAATACTCTGTGTGGCTTTTGTGTACATTGATTCATATTTGTAGTAATCTGACAACAGATAAAGAATTCTTCATTAGATTTGTTTAAAGTTCATCTCCACCTTTGTTGAGAAAAAAAAAACAAACAGTCTTCTCCAAGTAATTTTTGTACTGAAATATCAAACTTTGTAGCAGAGTCTGATTCCTGAATAGGAGGGTCTGATTCCTTTATAGGAGGGTCTGATTCCTGGATGGGAGGGTCTGATTCCTGGATGGGAGGGTCTGATTTCCCAAATAGGAGGGTCTGATTCCTTTATAGGAGTGTTCAATTCCTGGATTGGAGGGTCTGATTCCTCGATGGGAGGGTCTGATTCATGAATAGGAGAGGGTCTGATTATTCGAGAAAAGTGTCCAATTCCTGGATGGAAGGGTCTGATTTCAGGATGAGAGAGTCCAATTCCAGAAAGGGAGGGTCCATTTTCTGAATAGGAGGGTCAGATTCCTCATTGGGGTGGTCTGATTCCAGAATAGGAGGGTCTGATTTGCAAATTGGAGAGTCTGAATATTGGATAAAAGGTTCAATTCTTGAATAGTAGGGGTTAAGTTCTTGGATGAGAGGGTTGGATTCCTTCATAGGAGGGTCAGATTTCTGGATAAGAGGGTATGATTCCTGAATAAAGTGATGTATTCCTGAATGGGAGGGTCGTATTCCTTAATAGAATGGTCTGATTCCTTAATAGAATGGTCCCATTCTTGAATGGGAGGGTTGGATTCCTGGAGGGAAGGGTCTGATTCCTGGATTGGAGGGTCTGATTCCTAAATTGGAGGGCCTGATTCCTTTATGGGAGGGCCTGATTCTAGAATGGGAAGGTTGGATTTCTGGATAGGAGGGTCAAATTCCAGAAAAGGGGGGGTTAGATTCCTGAATGGGAGGGTCCTATTCCTGGATGGGAGGGTTGGATTCCTGGATAGGAGGGTCAGATTCCTGGATGTGAGGGCCTGATTCCTGGATGGAAGGGTCTGATTCCTGGATGGAAGGGTCTGATTCCTGAATTGGAGGGTCTGATTCCTGAATGGGAGGGTCTGATTCCTGGATGGGAGGGTCCTATTCCTGGATGGAAGCGTCTGATTCCTGAATGGAAGCGTCTGATTCCTGAATGGAAGGGTCAGATTCCTGGATGGAAGGGTCTGATTCCTGGATTGGAGGTTAGATTCCTGAATTGGAGGGTCGGATTCCTAAATAGGAGGGTCTGATTCCTGAAAGGAAGAGTCAGCTTCCTGAATGGGAGGGTCCAATTCCTGGAGAGAAGGGTCTTATTCTGGAATAAATGCGTGTTCTTTTTATCGTGGTCATACGACAACAATGAGTTTGAGGACAGAATTTCCAGTGGTGCTGGCTCTTCTATGTACATTCCTGAACAGAAGGGTCCAATTCTTGAATGGGAGGGTCGGTTCCTGAAGGCAAGGGTCTGATTCCTGGATGGGAAGGTCAGATTCCTGGATAGGAGGTTCCAATTCCAGAATAGGAGGGTCTGATTCCTGGAAGGGAGGGTCTTATTCTTGGATGGAAGGGTCAGATTCCTGAATGGGAGGGTCTAAATCCTGTATAAGAGGGTCTGATTCCTGGATGGAAGGGTCCGATTCCTGGATGGGAGGGGTCAGATTCCTGAATGTGAGGGTCTGATTCCTGGATGGGAGGGGTCAGATTCCTGAATGGGAGGGTCTGATTCCTGGATGAAAGTGTCAGATTCCTGAATGGGAGGGTCTGATTCCTGGATGGAAGGGTCTGATTCCTGGATGGAAGGGTCTGATTCCTGGATGGAAGGGTCTGATTCCTGAATTGGAGGGTCTGATTCCTGAATGGGAGGGTCTGATTCCTGGATGGGAGGGTCCTATTCCTGGATGGAAGCGTCTGATTCCTGAATGGAAGCGTCTGATTCCTGAATGGAAGGGTCAGATTCCTGGATGGAAGGGTCTGATTCCTGGATTGGAGGTTAGATTCCTGAATTGGAGGGTCGGATTCCTAAATAGGAGGGTCTGATTCCTGAAAGGAAGAGTCAGCTTCCTGAATGGGAGGGTCCAATTCCTGGAGAGAAGGGTCTTATTCTGGAATAAATGCGTGTTCTTTTTATCGTGGTCATACGACAACAATGAGTTTGAGGACAGAATTTCCAGTGGTGCTGGCTCTTCTATGTACATTCCTGAACAGAAGGGTCCAATTCTTGAATGGGAGGGTCGGTTCCTGAAGGCAAGGGTCTGATTCCTGAATGGGAAGGTCAGATTCCTGGATAGGAGGTTCCAATTCCAGAATAGGAGGGTCTGATTCCTGGAAGGGAGGGTCTTATTCTTAGATGGAAGGGTCAGATTCCTGAATGGGAGGGTCTAAATCCTGTATAAGAGGGTCTGATTCCTGGATGGAAGGGTCTGATTCCTGGATGGGAGGGGTCAGATTCCTGAATGTGAGGGTCTGATTCCTGGATGGGAGGGGTCAGATTCCTGAATGGGAGGGTCTGATTCCTGGATGGAAGTGTCAGATTCCTGAATGGGAGGGTCTGATTCCTGGATGGAAGTGTCAGATTCATGAATGGGAGGGTCTGATTCCTGAATGGGAGGGTCTGATTCCTGGATGGAAGTGTCAGATTCCTGAATGTGAGGGTCTGATTCCTGAATGGGAGGGGTCAGATTGCTGAATGGGAGAGTCTGATTCCTGGATGGAAGTGTCAGATTCATGAATGGGAGGGTCTGATTCCTGAATGGGAGGGTCTGATTCCTGAATGGGAGGGTCTGATTCCTGGATGGGAGGGTCTGATTCCTGGATGGAAGTGTCAGATTCATGAATGGGAGGGTCTGATTCCTGAATGGGAGGGTCTGATTCCTGAATGGGAGGGTCTGATTCCTGGATGGAAGTGTCAGATTCCTGAATGGGAGGGTCTGATTCCTGGATGGAAGTGTCAGATTCATAAATGGGAGAATCTGATTCCTGAATGGGAGGGTCTGATTCCCTAATGGAAGTGTCAGATTCCTGAATGGGAGGGTCTGATTCCTGAATGGGAGGGTCTGATTCCTGGATGGAAGTGTCAGATTCCTGAATGGGAGGGTCTGATTCCTGAATGGGAGGGTCTGATTCCTGAATGGGAGGGTCTGATTCCTGGATGGAAGTGTCAGATTCATGAATGGGAGGGTCTGATTCATGAATGGGAGGGTCAGATTGCTGGATGCGAGGGTCTGATTCCTGGATGGGAGGGTCCTATCCCTGGACGGAAGGGTTGTATTCCTGAATGGGAGGGTCTGATTCTTGAAATGGAGGGTCTGATTCCTGGATAGGAGGGTCTGATGCCTGGATAGGAGGGTCCTATTCATGAATAGGAATGTCTGTTTCCTGAATGGGAGGGTCATATTCCTGGATAGAAGGGTCTGATTCCTGGATGGGAGGTTCTGATTCCGCAATAGGAAGGTCAGCCTTCAAACTCTGATGCAGAAAATTGCAGTGTCAGCATTGCTTAAAGCAGAACTAAAGGGATCTAAACTTACATTTTCTTTAACAGTGCCCATCCCTGTCCCTCACCAGCGCCAGCATTTTCTTCTGGGTGCCGGTCTTTGGCTGTCTTCATTGGCTGCTGCGGGATGACGTCACTCTTGTGCATACTCATGAGTCAGTCATTCCGGCACACATGGGCTGTGCTGGCACTGTAAGCTGAGCTGTTCTACTGTAAATGTATTTTATTGCAGAAGAGACATTGCATTGTGTGGGGCATTCAGTACACATAATTGCTGGGGGGAAGGCATCCTGTACACACAGTAGTGTTGGGGCATTCCGTACATACTGCAGTGGGGTGGGGGGGCATTCTGTAGACCAGTGATGGTAGGGCTTAACATACACACAATGGTGGGGGATTATTCTGTACACACAATAGAGTGGGGGGCATTCATCACACGCAATTGAGGGAACGGGGCATTCCACACCCACAATGGTGGGGGGTATACACTATACATGTTATGTGTATGTATAGTTATGACAGTTGGCTCCCTGTCTCCTAGAACAGTGGTTCTAAACCACCAGGCCTCTTTCATTCAATGCCTTCAGCTAGCTGCTGATCCCTCAACCTCCCAGAGTTCCTCCCAGGTCCCAAAGTGCCCCCATCGTGTATAGAAAAGGTGGTTTGCACCCCCCCCCCCCCGAGTGCCCCATCCATAGTGGTCCTCAAGCTCTCACAGTTCCCCTAGTCCCACAAAGAGCCCTCAGTCCCCACAGTGCCTGCTAACAGTGTCCCGCAGTGCCCTCTAGTCTCCCATGTTGCCCTTGTCAAACCCCCAGTATCCCAAAAAGACCCCCAGCCCTCCCCATAGACCCCCGTCCGCCACAGTTGCCCCAGTTCCCTCCAGAAACCTCATCCCTTTCTGCTGCAGCGTCTTCTAACCCCTTCAGAACCTCCATCTCCCCAACCATAGGTGTGGTCCTCCTAATGCATTAGGGTGTGTGCCCCAAAGCTCAAACACACACCTTTTTTCTGCAGCCTCAGCTGCACCAGACAGTGAATAATTGGGAAGTGCTCTGTGCTGAGCGGCTTCCTGTTCATTCACAAACTGAAACATAGGAAACACAGTTTACTATAATTCAGGTATGAATGGACAGTGAGTGAGTGTGTTCACTGTGTTCATTTAGAAAAGGAAGGGGTCGGTAAATAACATATTGATTAGCACCTTCCCCTACTCGCCATCCTGAAACATCCCAGCCAGGGGGGAGAGGAGGGAAGCCAGAATCACTGCGGGCAGGAGGGTATAACACAGGGGGAAGCCTGGGCAGTAGGGGGAATCGGCGGCACACAAAGTGATTAGGGTGTGCCCAGGCACATCTGGCACACCACCTGCGCATGCCTTATGCCCCCAACAGTGACACCCAGCCCCATCCAGGGCCCTTCAGAATTCCAATACATATTTTGTATTCCAATACTTTTATTGCCAGAGTATAAATGTTTTTTTACTGTTTGGGGCATAAAAGGTTTTACCGGGCCCTGGTCTCAATTAGTTTGAGGACCATTGTTCTAGATGGGGAGACTCACAGCCTGTTACTGCTCTTCTTAGTGGCTGAGAGCGATTTCTTTCCAGTGGGTACTTTCTGATTACAGATGCCTTGTTGTCCCCTCCACAGTGGGAATGGCCATTATGAGTGGTGAGGGGTCCAATAGATTGGAATTGGCCAGTTCTAGGTGGAGGTGTTATTAAAGGGGGCAATGCACAACGTCAGCACCAGGGCCCTTGTCTCAATTGAAAATAGTGATTTCTGTCCTGCGGTGGGTGCTTTCTGATTATTATTTAAGGTACTTATAAGGCGCCATCAATTTACGCAGCGCTTTACATATACATTGTACATTCACATCAGTCCCTACCCTCAAGGAGCTTACAATTTAAGGTCCCTAACTCATATACTAGGTCCCATTTAGACGGAAGCCAATAAACCTACCAGCATGTCTTTGGAGTGTGGGAGGAAACTGGAGCACCCGGAGGAAACCCATGCAGGCACAGGGAGAACATGCAAACTCCAAGCAGGTAGTGTTGTGGTTGGGACTCGAACCAGCAACCCTTCTTTACTGCTGGGAAAGAGTGCTACCCACTACACCACTGTGCCGCCCAGTTACAGACACTTTGCTGTTCCCCTCCACATTGGAAATGACTATAGTGAATGGCGAGGAATCCAAGAGATTGGAATTGGCCAGTTCTAGGTGGAGGTGTCTTTAACGGGGAAATGCACAAAGTCAGCGCCATGGCTAAAGTCCAGTGTGGGGCTGCTTTGCCTGTTGCTGGGTTTTTTTTTTTTTCCTCCAGCAATAATTACGAGCACATAAAAGTGTTGCACCTACGAAAAAGGAAAAAAGAGGAAAGGAAAGGGCAAAGGAAATCCAACCTTGGTGGACCATAGATGAGAAATGAGCTCCGGGTCTTGCGGCAGGGGGAGATGATGGGGAGCGATTGGCACATAAAACTGTTGACACTTCTCTCCATGGTGCTCGATCTCCTGAAAGTGGAATGGTGTGATTGACAAGATGGAAGTCCCCAGCCTCTGCTCATTCCCTGAGCATCACAGCTGCTATTTATAGAATGCAAAGAATAATTCCTGTTCCAATCTCTGCTTCCAAGCTGCAGTTACCAGGCTGAGCAGGAAGATCTGCAGTACAGACCACACTACCGCCTGTGACGTCTCATCGCCATCGATTTCCCTTACAATCTCACAATCTACGTAAGGCAGCCCAGTTACCCTCCGATCGTATATAATGTACAGGGGGGGGGGGGGGGGCTGTGTGTTCTACCCAATAGGACAACCAAGGGGCAGCACAAGAGGATGCATGGATGAAAATTTCAAGATACACAATCCCAAGAAACAAGCAACGGACCTATAAAACAAAAGGACGTGTAGTGAAGCAGAATTGTACGTGTGCAAAAGAACCACCAAGTGCTATGCCCAGAAAAAGGGAGGAAAATACCTCAATAAATTCTATTTGGGAAAGTAATATATACACCTAAATCACAAAAAGGGGGGGGTACTCTGTACACTGTAAAAGGGGGGGGGGTAAAAAGGGGGGGTACTCTGTACACTGTAAAAGGGCGGGGGGGGGTAAAAAGGGGGGATACTCTGTACACTGTAAAAGGGGGGGTAAAAAGGGGGGGTACTCTGTACACTGTAAAAGGGGGGGGGTAAAAAGGGGGGGTACTCTGTACACTGGAAAAGTGTTGAACCTACAAAAAAGGAAAAAAGAAGAAAGGAAAGAGGAAATGAAAGGAAATCCAACTTTGGTGGACCATAGATGAGAAATGTGAAGGTTACAGTGACAACAACTTAACCAGTTCCAGACTGCTCCATAACAGATATACTGCTACAAGGTGGCCCTCCTGTGCAGGTTCACGTATACACTATATTACCAAAAGTCTTGGGACACCTGCCTTTACAGTTTACACGCACATGGACTTTAATGACATCCCAGTCTTTGTCCGTAGGGTTCAATATTGAGTTGGGCCAACCCTTTGCAGCTATAACAGCTTCAACTCTTCTGGGAAGGATGTCCACAAGGTTTAGGAGTGTGTCTATGGGAATGTTTGACCATTCTTCCAGAAGCGCATTTGTGAGGTCAGGCACTGATGTTGGATGAGAAGGCCTGGCTCGCAGTCTCCGCTCTAATTCACCCCAAAGGTGTTCTATCAGGTTAAAGACCAGGACTCTGTGCAGACCAGTCAACTTAGTCCCCAAACTCGCTCATCCATGTTTTTTTGGACCTTGCTTTGTGCACTGGTCCAAATCATTTGGTGGAGGGGGAATTACAGTGGAACCTCCGATTGCGGGTTACGCGGTTAACGAGCGTTTCACAAAACGAGCACGATTCAGGCCAAAGCGGTGTGCAGTACCGCTTTTGGCCTGAGGTGGGGGGCGCCGGAGCCGAGCAGAGCCGAGCGTCACGTTCGGAAATGCACGGAAAGGCCTGAGTACAGCACGGCTGACCTTGGCAAATCTCGGGTAGGAAGTCTTTCCGAGGTTTGCCGAGGTCAGCCGAAGTGTCCTCGGCCCTTTTCGTCCCTTTCTGAGGCTCTCCGGTGCCCCTCCCCTGCCTCTGGCCGCATGCGGTATTGCATCCCATTGAAGTCAATGCGGAACAAATTATTTTCATTTCCATTGACTTCAATAGGAAAATTCGCTTTGATATGCGAGTACTTTGGATCCTGGATTATGCTCATAATCCGAGGTTCCACTGTATCTTAAAATAAGAGGGAGGTGAAGCCTCCATCAATCTACATGTAATATCACACCCTCATTGTGTTTAGCTGGTTAGTGGACATGGAGAAGGGAGGGATCTGAAAGGAAAGCTAGGAAATTCACTCCTCAGAAGGTCTACTATTGCAATTGATAAAAGTCTTTCATCTGGTGCAAGGATATACTCCGTGGGACTCATCTTGGCTTTTCTTCAATCAGGTCTGGATCAGCGACTGGTCTAAAGTACTATCAGGGGTCAGATCTTGGCTCTAGCTTTTTCAAAGGCTGCTTGTCTTTTATTCTTTGGTAAAGGCTTTTGCACAGGATGTCACTCCCATAGTGTCACCTATATGTTCACCTGTAAATCCATGGGACCTGAGCCTGGTGACAGTTTCCTTCCTAGTTTGGCCTACGCATGGCGTCTATGTAAGGTCCTGAAGCTCATTGCTCGTTTCTCTTTTGGGAGCCATATACACATACTTCTTATGGCATCCTTTGATCTGCCTGGCCATGTATAAAATATGGCTTCTCTCATGATACCCTGGTCATGATGATGACGTAAACAGCAGTGTACATGGGGTTAAAGTAAATTCAACTCTTCTGGGAAGGCTGTCAGAGTTGGTTGTGGGGGTTGTTCTTCAGGGGTTGGGCTTGGCCCCTTAGTTCCAGTGAAGGGAACTCTTATAGCGGAGTTCCACCCACTTTTTTAACTTTTTCCTATTCAATCTATTAATGCTAATAATTTACTCATTGATCGGTTATTTTTTTTTTCGTCTCCTTTCCTTTGTTTATGAGCTGATCTATTGCACTTCCTCCTTATCCCACCCGCGGCTAGTGACGTCATTTCCCGGCGGCGCACTGTCTCCTGGGAGCTTGGTGTCATAATTCCCAGGGGTCCGTGTGGATCGCCGCCGCTCAGCTTCGCGAGATTTCTTCGGTGCCATCACACCGGGGGGCGGGCACTTCCGACGACACCGCCCGTTGTAATGGCAACGTCAGAAGTGTACAGCGCTGCAAGCCGTACATACTGCGCATGCGCGAGAACAGGGCGGTGCATGTTGGTCGCTCAGCTGGCACCGTATCCCAGAAGATAGTGCTTGTGGGGCTTTACATGCCTGCAAGCACTATGGAAAATGCCAGGAGAGAAGAATATAAGATCTCTTACGATAGGAAAGCGGCAATCGAGCGGCGATGGATCCCTAAAACGTGAGTACTATAAATATGAGTTTTAAACAAACAATATTCATCCAAAAAAAAAAAAAAATTATACAGTTGGAACTCCGCTTTAAGGTGTCAGCATACCGAGACATTTTGGACAATTTCATGCTCCCAACTTTATGGGAACCGTTTGGGGATGGCCCCTTCCTCTTCCAACATGACTGCGCACCAGTGCACAAAGCAAGGTCCATAAAGACATGGATGAGCGAGTCTGGAGGGTGGAGGAACTTGAGTGGCCTGCACAGAGTCCTGACCTCAACCCTTTGGGAGGAATTAGAGCGGAGACTGCGAGCTAGGCCTTCTCATCCAACATCAGTGCCTGACCTCACAAATGCGCTTCTGGAAGAATGGTCAAACATTCCCATAGACATAAAACAAGGGGGGCAGCTGCGCTCACTTAATTAGTCTATGAAGCAATATTCCATACACTCACAATATAAACAGATACTATACCACAACAAGTGAAATTGTGATTAAAAATAAATAAATATTCTCTAAATATGGGTACAAAACACCAATGTACCAATGGAAAACCTTCAGTGAAAAAGGAAAACAACATCTAAAAAATATGTAGTAACAATGTAAATGAGGCCTGAATTATTTATGATTGTGAAAAAATATATTGGACTATATAAAAAAGCTAAACAGCTGATGTTGAATAAATGACAAAGTCCATGTGTAATGATAGCGATCATAAAAAAATCGTAAATCACAAAGTTGAATCCAAAAAATATAATAAACAAAGTCCGTGCAAAGTGACTGGTGACTCTTCTAGAGTGACATAAACCAGGACATCCCAAGAAATGTGACAGATAGGAAATGCCTCCACCACAGCAAACATTGCCGCTTACAGGAACACGGTGGTCCCTTATTACAGGGGACCACACTAAGCAGATGGCTATTACCCCAGCCCTGGATCTTTGTGATATACACTGAACTCCTTGGCCTCAGTAGCGATGGTCCTCATGTGGATCAGATCAAGCTCGGTAATAGAATCCCCATAAAAACAATAAAGGCTCACATCGTGTAAAACCTTCGCATTTAAATTCAAATAGCATAAGACAAATGGACACTTACAGTTAGGCAGATAAAGTAGAACGTTAAAAAGTTGAGCCGGCCGGCCTCGGATAAAGCCCGTAGCTTCCGGGACTAAGCGTATTGCGGTGACGTCAGTGCGTCGCTCCTCCTCCCTACGCGTTTCGTCATACAACAGAAGGTCGTCACGGGTCGCCTGTTCCCATAGACACACTCCTAAACCTTGTGGACAGCCTTCCCAGAAGAGTTGAAGCTGTGATAGCTGCAAAGGTTGGGCCAACTCAATATTGAACCCTACGGACTAAGACTGGACAGGCCTCGGATAAAGCCCGTAGCTTCCTGGACTAAGCGTATTGCGGTGACGTCAGTGCGCTGCTCCTCCTCCCTACGCGTTTTGTCATACAACAGGACGTTGTCACGGGTCGTCTAATGTAAGGAGCATTCTTCTCACTGATCACGAATGTAAGGGGCATTCTTCCCACTGACCTTCCATTCTGGAAGAATGGTCAAACATTCCCATAGACACACTCCTAAACCTTGTGGACAGCCTTCCCAGAAGATTGAAGCTGTTATAGCTGTAGAGGTTGGGCCAACTCAATATTGAACCCTACGGACTAAGACTGGGATGCCATTAAAGTTCATGTGCGTGTAAAGGCAGGTGTCCCAATACCTTTGGTAATAGTGTGTGTATATATATATATATATATATATATATATATATATATATATATATATATATATATATATATATATAAATATATATAACATTTCGCTGAGTACTGTAATAGTTGTATATACTGCTAACAGTTTGGACTTTATATGAGACGTATGCACCCATGCGACTCCATCCCTATATATGAACAGAAAAAGGGGGGATTTTGGGGACTTTAAATGAGAGATGTATACCAAAAAGCAGTCATTGCAAAGAACATGTTTCCTGTACCTTATGAGGTCATGTACAGCATACTCAATGACAAAAAGTGCATGCACAAGATCACATAAAAGCAAGGCATACTACAAACCACATTTACATATTGACGCCATGGTACTTTGGCATATTATGGGGTGAAGAGAAGTCCTACACAACATAGGCCACTGGAAGGGCTGAATGGTATTTAAAAGTCTTGAGTGGAACAATGTAAAAAAAAATATAAAATCATCTGTATGGACATCATGCATGTATGTAGGTCCGACGCGTTTCGTTGGGGTGTACCAACTCTTCAGGGGCGAATGCAATGGTGATCTATAGAGAGACATAACCAGTTGTAGGGTCCACTTAAGACCCCCATAACACTGTCACATAGGGTTTGACTTACTAAAAGCAAATAGACTGTGAACTCTGCAAGTGCAGTTGCTACAGAGCTTAGTAATAGAGGTGAAGCTCTGCTGACTTCCATCATCTAATCATGTGGAAGCAAAAATCCTGTTTTTTTTTTTTTGGATGTGATTGGGTATTCTTTGCAAAGTGAAGCTTCCCCTCATTTGCTAAGCCCTGGAGACACCACACTCGCAGAGTGCAACTGTACTTGCAAAGTGCACGATCGTTTTGTTTTTAGTAAATCAACCTCATTGCATTGTTGCTTTCCAGAAAACGAAGCTGACGCTGTATAAGTGATATGTATGGGATAAAGCCGGCGTTGTGCTGTATGAGGTGTTGTAATAAACCTCATAGTAACCGTAGACCGTAAGATACACGTGGAGGAACCTGACCACCATTTCCTCCGGCTGAAATCCCTGAAACAAACATGTCAGGCATTCCCTGGCTGTGGCCTTCTCGTGACGCTGCCACCGCCCTCTCGCTTTATTTCATTAAAACTATAATCGTTTCAAGTAATGAGATTTTTTTTTCTTTTTTTTTATCTTTCTGTTCCCTCCAGCTTCAGTAAACCTGTGGTTCAGCTGTAAATCTTTCTTAATGAGTTTGGCGACTTAATTTTCAGCCGGACATGAGCAGCAGTAATGTGTTCAGCAAAACGCTGATTTAACCCCTATTGGTAGTGATCATGTTTGTGCTGCCATTTAGCTGCTGTGGGCTTAGTCCACGTCCATCCGAGCTTTCATCAAAACAGAACATACATTGGAAAAATATACATGGTGTCCTCTCCTGCCCTCTCTTCTTCTCTCTATCTCCTCTCCTGCCCTCTCTTCTTCTCTCTATCTCCTCTCCTGCCCTCTCTTCTTCTCTCTGTCTCCTCTCCTGCCCTCGCCACCTCTCTCTGTCTCCTCTCCTGCCCCCTCCACTGATCTCTGTCTCCTCTCCTGCCCCCTCCATTTTTTCTGCCTCCTCTCCCCCCCTCGCCACCTTTCTCTGTCTCCTCTCCTGCCCCCTCCACTGATCTCTGTCTCCTCTCCTGCCCCCTCCATTTTTTCTGCCTCCTCTCCCCCCCTCGCCACCTTTCTCTGTCTCCTCTTCTGCCCTCGCCACCTCTCTCTGTCTCGGCTCCTTCCCTCGCCACCTCTCTCTGTCTCCTCTCCTGCCTTTGCTATCTCTCTCTGTCTCCTCTCCTGCCCTCGCCACCTCTCTCTGTCTCTTCTCCTTCCCTCGCCACCTCTCTCTGTCCCCTCTCCTGCCCTCACCACCTCTCTCTGTCTCTTCTCCTTCCCTCGCCACCTCTCTCTGTCCCCTCTCCTGCCCTCACCACCTCTCTCTGTCTCTTCTCCTTCCCTCGCCACCTCTCTCTGTCCCCTCTCCTGCCCTTGCCACCTCTCTCTGTCTCCTCTCCTGCCCTCACCACCTCTCTCTGTCTCCTCTCCTGCCCTCACCACCTCTCTCTGTCTCCTCTCCTGCCCTCACCACCTCTCTCTGTCTCTTCTCCTTCCCTCGCCACCTCTCTCTGTCCCCTCTCCTGCCCTTGCCACCTCTCTCTGTCCCCTCTCCTGCCCTTGCCACCTTTCTCTGTCTCCTCTCCTGCCCCCTCCACCTCTCTTTGTCTCCTCTCCTGCCCCCTCCCCCTACTGTTTCTCTGCAACTACTCTTCTCTATTGTGCAATTTCTAGTTCTCTTTCTCTATATGTCTTTCTTTCTCCCTCTCCTCTTTCTCTGTGCTTTTAACTGCACTCCTCTCTTCCACGTTTCTCCTTCTCCTCGCCCCTCCCTCTCCTTCATTTCTATCCCACTCTCTCTCCTCTTCTTCCCTCTTTTTCTCTCTGTATATCGGTCTCTCCTTTTCCTCTCTTTTCCTTTCTCTTGGTATATTTCTCTCACTCTATCTTTCATACAAAACAGTAGACAGTTCACAGGTGGAGAAACAGTCCACAGCAGCACCAATAGCTATGACAGCAAAGTCCGAATCCCAACCAGTATCAGGGAATCGTTCGATGTCCATTTATTA